>VZSF01005226.1:221583-237588 GCA_013398295.1 Chionis minor | reverse complement strand
ATTCCCCCCCCCTTATTTTGCAAAGTCACAGTATGAAATGTTATGAAATCGCCTCTTGGGAAGGAGGGAAACAGAAAGCAAGGCGTTTGTTTAGAAAAATCTGACGCGGCCTCTCAGATGTGCCTAAAAAGCTGCCTTTGACCCCCCTGTTGCATTTCCAGGGAAGAGGCAAATCTGGGCTTAAAATCATGAGTCAAAAACAACAAAAACAAACCCGGCCCGGGTTAGTTTTTTCCACTGACTTCAGTAGGCGCGGGATCGGTGCGAAGGGATCTGGGGCCAGACGGATGAGGCTCGGCGAGAAGTGCTGCGTTGGTCTGGCATCTCCGTCTGGGGCCAAATTCGTACCTGTGCCAGGGGAAGTGTCAGCAGGGCTGGGTATGGGATCAGGCCCTCGTTCGATCTGGGGATGCTTATTGATTCCTCTCCTGAGGTTTTAAATGCTTTAAAAAAAATTATTTGCCCTATTGTTCGAAAGGTTTAAAGGATAAGTGCTTTCAGAGCAAACACGGGCTTCTTCCTGCAGTCCTTGGGGGGGGGGTTACAGTTCAAAAATTGCTTTCAAAATATCTTAGGAGAAACCTCTTCATATATACACGGAGCAGCAGAACCCGAGGTTCTGTTATTTTCTCCTAATGATGAGATCGCAGGTTTAAAAACTCACATTATAAATGGCAATTTTTGCCCCATGAAACAAATCATCAAGCCATTAAAATATTCAAAGGGTGTCTAGCAATTTTCCAGAAGAACAGATTATTACATTGTTCCAGTAAGAAAAGACTTCATCTCTGAGCATTCAATTTTGACTGGCAAAACAGATCAAAGATCTCTTGGGATGCATTTCAATTCCAATTTCCAATCCCCCTCAGTTCTGACTGTGTGAGTCAATATTGGGAGAGGAAGTGGAGGTTAACTGGTTAGTTATTATTGCGAAGGAAGAAGTCGGAATGAGAAGTGATTCTTTCAAATCCCACCCCAGAAAAAGAAAAAAAAAAAAATCAGTCAAAAGTCTTTATGATACTTCTTAGACATCCCTATTTGCAGCACTGGGAGGACTTCAGCCTGCTGTCTGATGAGACAAAAATAAACCTAGCAGAAACATTAAGTTTTTCAAAACAAGGCTGGAAAAGCTCATAAAAATAATGTTGCTCAGACGCGTTTTAAGAGAAACAAAATTACATCGACAAAATTATATGTTTTCCAGGTTTGGTTAGGGTGTTTTATTTTCCAAAGGGAAAAATTGCTCTTGCAGCAAAGCTAACTGGTGCCATCTAGTGTCGCGTCTTCTCCCTCCTCCCGGCCAGGGCCGGGGCTGGCAGAGCCGGGAGCCTCGGGAGAGTGGGAACATGTTTATTAACTGCTCGTTAAAAAAAAAAAAAGAAAAAAAAAAAAAGCTTGCCAGCTAGGAGGAAGGTGGCAGAGGAAACTCTGGATGCCACTGAACTTACTTAAGGAGCCTAATTGGAAACAACCGAGTGCTTATTAAAGTTACTGACATTTCCATATGGAGTTCTCTCCAGGTCTGGTCGTGAAATCACATGTGAAAATCTTTCCGAGTTGTGGTGTTAATCTGCCCTTGAATTTCTACCTAATTTAGGATGTATTGTAAAGCTATGCTTTTTTTTTTCTTTTTTTCTTTTTTTTTTTCCCCTTTTTTAAATTTTTGGGGGGGAGGAGGAGGGAAGCTTTCAGCCCCTGATGGCAGCAGCCTAATAATAATTCGGAGGAATGGTGTGGGGTGGTTGGTTTTGGTTGGTTTTTGTTTTGTTGGTCTTTTTAGTAAACACTAATGTTTTCCTCAAAAACCCATAACAAATACAGGTGGTAAAACTTAGTGAGGCAATCCAGCATTGTAGGAGCAGGGGTGAGTGTCCTTTTATTTGAAGTCTCCATTAAAAAGAAGATCTTATTACAAAGTCTATAGGTGAGTAAAAAAAACAAGCTCTATTCTAACCAGTAGGTGCATTTCTCAGTGTGCAGCTTATGTCCCTTCATGTATCTGTGTCGCTGAGGTTGAGGAACTGTTTCATGCCTGTTTTAGTCCATGTGCTGTAATGTTTGGACTGCAAACTCCACACGAAGAGCTTTCACTGGTTCAGCTGGAGCCTGAAATGTTGTTTTCAGGTTCCTGAGAAGTTTGTAAAATCTAAATTTGGTGAAAAGTTGCCTGCGTGCTCATAACCTCTTGTTCCATTTTATAGTAGCATGGGAGTCTATAAACAGGAGTCCTGTATGCCGAGTGCCTGTATTCTTCTCTTGATCTATTTTTAAACCATTCTTCTGTTTGGCAAAAAGTGACACTTGGTTTCCATGTTTACAGCAGGCATTGGCAAACCTCAGGAGTTCACAGTTTGCAGTTTGGTTAGATGAGTATCCAAAAGTCAGCATCTGACCAGAAAACTCCTTCAGACTGCAAATTTAGACTGCAAATGTCGTCCTCCCTGTGATGGTGGTTTTTTTTTTGTTTGGTTGGGTGTTTTGTTTTTTTTTTTTTCTAAATCAATGCTAGATCTTGCGTGTTCCCATTGCTGCTGGACGCTGGCAGCCAAAAGACACACACCCCTAAGTTGGAGCGTGTGGATTACTTCAGGATTACTTTGAAACTCCAGCAATCTCCGTGGAGCTTCACATCTAAAACACAGGGAGAACTGAGGGCATTGGGAGAGGGAGAAAATTTTGGGGCTACGTTGTTTTCCTCCCCTTTGTCTTTGTCATTGTGCTGCTTTTGGGCTGTATGCCAGGTATGCGGGAGGAATGTGGGATCCCTGCTTAAGGAGGGGATGGCTTGGGATCAGCGCACTGCAGGACAGAGGGTCCTGAAGAACATGTCCTGTAGGACCAGGCATCCTCTGAGATGGGTCTCCTTAAATCTGTTTGGCTAAATAAACATAGTGGTGAGGGGGTGCCAAGGGACTCTGAGCTGCCTACGTGTCTTGTCCCATCCAGGCGGGATGCCAGATCAGTTCCTTGCTGCCAAGACTATCTGTGCCACCTTCAGCCCCAGGAGGACAGAAGGAGGGAGGGGAGGGTTGGTGATTTACTGCCCTGGTGCAGGGTGAGGATGATGGCACACCTCCTCTGAGCCCTGCTGGGCCGGGAGACTGGACTCAGCTGCTGGGGACTCCTGGCTCTGGCTGCACCCTGCTGTCGGGTCGGTACCTTGGTGCAGGGCTCCGTGTTGGCGGGACATGGTGTGGGTCCCTTCCTCCCTGGAGTAGCTCCCTCGACTTCAGCCAGAATGCGGTTCCTGCCTTCCCTTGACAAACTAACGGTGCCAAATCGCTTGGGGTCGTTTGAAATGCTGAAGAAGGTTTGACTCCTCTCTTCCCAAGGGCACACGCTGCCGCTGCCTCGCAGTCAGAGCTTGGCTCCGTAGAGGGCAGGGGAGTCCTCTTTAGTGGAAAACATTGGAGGCAGTTCTAGCGTGCTTCCCCCCCTCCTCTGTGTTTTCTTCTGCAAAGACCAAAACAATGTGGAGACTTGAGCCGGGCCAGCTTTCAAGGGCAATCCTTTTAAACCCTCTTTTGAAGTACAAACTATAAAGTTCCCTGCAGCGCTCGAGAAAATATGCAGTTTTCCTGGTTCCAAATGCTGATAATAAACCCGTCCAGATAATGTATTGCATTTCCTAGAAACATTTGTTTGCTGGCAGGAAATTGGATCAGATTGAAAGTTAGCAGAGACCGCTCAATAGAGCGAGTGCAATCCGCTCACGGAAGGGTACGATGGAAAAAACGACAGGGCTTGCACAGTGATGCTGCGTTTGATCTGTGCGGACACTGTGCGCAAGGACTTCTCTCAGTCTCTTCTTGGGTTATTATTAACCCAGCCACGTTTTGGCCTAGACGCCAACCAGAAGCTACTAAATTAATAAAACTGTGCTGTGACAGCTAAAGGACGCTTAGTGCCCCCTGGTTGCATGACACCGGGAAAGCTGAGCTGGGCGCTTGCACACCCCCAGTCAAGAGCATCCTCTTCACCGTGGCACGTAGCACCCAGGACTGTGCCTGGGGAGGGGGGGACCTGCACACCACATCGTTTCTTTGGCTGTCCCTCTGGTCCCTGTTCCGGAGAAACCAGGCATCCCTTGATGGGGTGGGGAGGGAACTGGCGGTGTGCCCTGGCAGGTGTGGGGGGGTGATGCTCCTGTGGGGCTGGGACTTTGCAGGGTGATGGGGAGGGGGGGGGAAAGAACGGAGCTTCCCCTGGGCGGGCAGTTTCGGAGCACTGTGTGGGATGAGGCTGTGGGGAAGGGAGACTTCACCCAGCCACCATTCCAGGGTGATGAGAGGGAGTTGGTGCTGCAGGGGTAAGAGGCCCGGGGCCAGGGTGGGAGGGGACTGATGGGTGTCCTCCCTTAGACTGTATGTTTCGGGGTGGGAGAGGGGCAAAGATGAGGGGATATCCCCCACGCAAAGAGGGATAGGGCAGGAAGGAGTCTCCCCTGTGCGCAGGGTAGGAGTAGGATGGATGAAAAGGGATTGCCTATAAATGGGAGAGTGGATGGATGGATGGAGGGGTTTCCTTGTGCGTAGCAGAAAGCTGGAGCGGGGAAAGTCCATGGTTCTCCCCTCTGCTGGGGGAGCTGTGAGGGTCTCCCCTCTGCATGGGGTGGAGCTGAGAGGGGTGCTCCCTCCCCACGCTCACCCAGCTGGCCACAGGGAGGGCAGAGCCAACCCTGGGCTCCCTTCCAGGAATGGGTTTTCTCGGGGAGGTGCCGGCAGGGAAGGGCCGTTCCCTGAACCGCTGGGGCAGACCCATTGCCTTCCTGGAAGGCAGCAGCAGTGGCAGTCCCATGCGGCCACCCCCGAAATGGGCCCCGTGCCTGGCCCAGACCTTCCTCTCCAGGCACAGCGCGCCCCGGAGTGCAGCCCCGAGCACTGCCGGACAGCCCACACCTGCAAGGTACTGGGCAGGAAAACCGGAGCGGGAGGAACTTGGGGTGATGCTCTGGCCCCAGCCAAGCCTGGGGGAGCCTCATGGGCTTTGAGGAGGGCGGGGATGGCGAAGGCCATGCTTGGCTGTGGTGGTCTTCTCTGCTCCCCATCACTGCTCCTTATCACTGTCCTGTTCTCTGCTGGTCGCTGGTGGGAGCATCCTGCCGTGCTGGGGAGCTGAGCTGGCACTGTGCAGAGGCTGGGAGGGGCAGGGTTAACTCAGCTCGGCATAGCGAGGGGAAGGAAGGTCCCTTTCCCTTTTGCGTGCCCACATCCTGCAGCCGGGAGCTGCTTGGGATGCACCTGCGGCTCCTGGGGCCCTTGCAGCAGCGCTGTGCTGGGGAGGGATAATAGTGGGAGGGTGGGGAGGGGGCTGTGCTGGGGTCGAGCTCTAGGGGAGGACCTGGGTGTCTCCCTGGCTGGGCAGCACTGTAGGAAAGGGAATTTGGCGACAGCAGCGGCTTCTCACGTGATGCGCACGGGCGCAGAGTTCACCTCCCAGTTTGTAGCTTTGTTGGTTTATGGATGGGTCGCCTCCCGGTGTCTGTGACATCGGGGTGAGACCCCGGGAGCACGTGTGCCGGCGCGGCCAAGGTCGGGATGCCAGCCGGCTGCCCCACATGCATACGTCCACTCGTGTGGACACACGGATGCGTGCTGGGCTCCTTGCAGAGCGCCGCGACTCCCTTGGCTCACAATTGACGGTAGCGAGCGGCTGGCAGGGAGCGTGTACAGAGAGGTCAGAGTCTGCAGTATTTGGGAAATGAGTCACTTTTTGTGTGTGTGTGAAGTTCTAAGCTAGCCAGGCTCAGAGCGGCTCTGAAGATTTGCATTTGATGGCTGGAACGGGGCTGTAAGACACCACTCTGGGTTCTGCGTGCGATGCCTTGCCTTAAATCTCACCTCTTCATCCCACCCTGGTGTGTCCGGGCATGTGAGGGGAGCTTGGGTTCCAGATTTGTGCATCTCCCGCAAGGGAGAGGGACAGGGACACTTGTCCTCACAGGGTGGGATGGGGTCTCACAAGTGCTGGCAGTCTTACAGTCCCTGTCTGGTTTTGGGGGGTTGGTCCTCAAAATAGTGTGATGAAGGTCCTGGGGTTTCTTGGTTTATTTATTCATTGCACTTCTCCCTGCTGGGGCGACTGCCTGAGGACCTCCTTCCTGAGTTTAGTGCCAGGTCAATTGCCTTTCTTGGTTTTAAGTAAATTTAGGAGTAATAGTGTGGATTCTGGAAGGTAGTTAACTCCTGCGTTTCCTTGCCATCCTGCCCCAGCCACGTTGCCCGTGAAACCAGTGGCTGGAGACAAAGCTTGTGGTTTAGGGGAAGGCTTTTCCAGCAGCCAGAGGAAGGCGTTTGTTCTGCGTCCTCATCCGTCTCCGCCACTGGCTTCCTCTGTGATCCTGGCCAAGTCACTCGGTACTTGACGCCCGTATCCTCCCAAGTCTGTTCGGCAGTCCCGTTCCGGGGCGTTCTCACCGGTGGCTGGAGTGCGTGGGTATTCTGAGAAGGGCAGGAGCTGTTTTGGAGGACTGGATTCAGGCTCTTTCCAGGTTTCTGAGCAGAGTGGCAGCAGATGTTTGTGTGTAAGTCATACCTGTTAATAAGGTGCTGGGAATATGGCATTGGTCTCGGATGTGGCACTGGCCAGGAATTCAGTCTTGGCAGGGGAAGAGTTATCTCCAAAAGAAGTGGTGAGAAAATTCTCGCTTGACTTCCCTTCCCCACCTGCCTTTAAGTTCCTGAGTCATGGAAATGAAAATCTCCTTGGCATACGCCCATGGTT
Organism: Chionis minor; assembly: GCA_013398295.1. Lineage (NCBI taxonomy): Eukaryota > Metazoa > Chordata > Aves > Charadriiformes > Chionidae > Chionis > Chionis minor. The sequence goes on along the minus strand of VZSF01005226.1, from coordinate 230,865 downwards.
TGGGCTAGAGGGTGTGGAAGAAGCTATGATTGGATTCTCAAAGCCTGTGGTTGTGATAAGAACGTACTGTACCGGAAGAAACAAATATTAACCTTACTGGAGAGTAGAAGGTTTGTTATCTCTAGCTTTTATCCAACTGATACTGGAGCGAAACATCAGGCTTGTGCCCTGCCGCGGCCAATTCATGATTACCAGCTAATGTGGCATTTGTTTTCTTGTGCTTTATTTGTAGGTTTGAAAGAAACTTTTGGACTGTGAATTGAGGCATTGGGTATGTAAATTAAATTTTGTGCTTCCCCTCCTAACCCCCTCCCCCCTTCCCTTTACCATGTTGAATGAAATGTTTCATTAGACCCAGCTGGAATTTGTTTTCAGGAGAGCAGCTGCTCTCTAGAAAATACTGTATGTTCATGTGCTGCTGGGGAAGGAGGAGTTTGAGTTGTGGGAGGGGGTTGATTGTGGAGGAATTTGATGCCCAAACTTCAGGCACAGGGAAGTGTGGGCTCTCCTGGGTGCTGGCTGGGAGGACAGCTTTGAGATGGGTCAACAGATGTTGTGTGGGGGAAAGGCTTTGTGTTCCTCGACTAATCCAAGCCTTGCTCACTGGGAGAGATTGGGCTGCGGTGTGGGTAGCAGCCCAGCAGGTTGGATGAGTTCTGTTCCTCACTGCCACCACGAATTCATTGGGAACTGTGGACAGGTCTCCTCCAGAGTGGCCACTACTTGGGAGCAGGAAAGTAATTTGCTGGTGGGTGAGGGTTGGTGCTCCATTGTGGGCTGAATTTTCCAGATGTTGAAATCCGTCAGCTTCAGCTGGGACCTTCAAGGCTTGTTTTGATTCCCGCAGCTGGATTTGCAGCAAGCCAGCAGACGGATGAGGGGGATGACTCCTGAGGAAGATGTGAAGGCTGGGAAGCTCTGTTCAGAGCTTGGTGGAGATGAACCCAAGTGGTGGTGGGAGGAGTGGGCTGGGGTGGAGCCGCCATGGGTGAGGCAGGGAGAAAGAGGAGCCAGTTAGCTAATCCTCAGGAGGGTCTGGTCGCCTGACAGAGGCGGGTGGGACAGAGACAAGCCAGGTCTTGCTGCTGTCCAAGAGGCCTCACCGGGCAGCCTGGCAGGCACTTGGCATGGTTGCAGGGCTGTTTGTCTTGGGACTGAGGATCTGGTACTGTCCCTACCAGCAGCACTTGGCCATCTGAACACATCCCAGAGCAGCAGCTGTCTCTTGGCTGGGTTTAGGGCAGTTTCCTGGCCTCTTCTCCATTGCCATCCTCCTCCTTCGTCTCTTTTGAGCAGACTCAAGATGGCCTCACCAGCAGACAGCTGCATCCAGTTCACCCGCCATGCAAGCGATGTCCTCCTCAATCTCAACCGCCTTAGAAGCCGGGATATCCTGACTGATGTCGTCATCATTGTGAACCGGGAGCAGTTCAGAGCCCACAAAACAGTCCTGATGGCCTGCAGGTGAGAGCAGGGTGCCCCCACCTCCACCTCTCTTCCCTGCCTGCTCTGCTTTTGGCTACCAGCAACACTGCTGCAGCCCTGGGGAGGCTGATGGGATTCACAGACAGAGAAATGGAGGCAGGGAAGCAGAATTGAAAGGGGCGGCCAAGAAATTTGTACCTGTAATAGGATTAGAGCTGAGACCTTTTGCCTCCAGCGTGGTGCCCACACCTCTCTCCTTGCATGCCCACATCTGCCCACGCACAGCCCGTGGAGACAAACAGGAGCACAGCAGATGTGAGGCAGATCCTTGAAGGCAAAGCACAAATGCTCTGCAGGGAAAGGACCGGACAGGAGGAGAGGAGAGGGAGGGCTGGATGCTCGCTGGGGTGAGCGAGTCCTCTGTGACCGCAGTGTCCCTTGCTGCTGCTATTTATAGAGCTATTCCTCCTTGGCTCCCATGCTGCTGGCTGCACCCACCTTTGTTGATTTTTTTCCAAGCCTGGTGGGGTCTGAAAACCCTTTCCAGCTCCTAGGATTGCTGGAATTGCTTCCTAGTGAACGGTAATTAACATGCCACCATTGCCCAGTTGAATTACAGCAGATGCCTTCCAGGGTCTCCTGCTGACAAGGTACAAAGATTTGAAAAAGCCACCGTTTGACTACTAAGACATCTGAAAAATGTTTTGTCGACATTTCCTTTTTTTTTTTTTTCCTTCCCTGGTTAAAGACTAAGCGTGGATGCCCCAAGAGGCTTCTGAAAGAAATGAGTCACAGTGGGAAGGGGGTGGTAGTAAGAACAACAACAACAACAACAACAAAAAAAAGGGGGAATTTCTAAATGGAGGCAGTGGGGAGTTGTTGAGCAGGTGAGATCTAAAAGCAGGCTGTTCCAGTTGGGAAAACTGCAGTGCAAAAGATGCTTACTAAGCTGAGAAACCAGGCTTGATAATAAGGGGGAAGCTCAGGAAATTCTATAATTGCCTCCTCCTCCCTTTGCATTCACGAACCCCTCTGTGCTAAGGGATTTCAGACAAACTGTCCTTTCTTCATCTGAACTGTCGTAACACTCATCTCCTCTGTTGTCTCCTCTCTGCAGTGGCCTCTTCTACAGCATCTTCACTGACCAGCTCAAGTGCAACTTGAATGTCATCAACCTGGACCCCGAAATTAATCCTGAGGGGTTTTGCATCCTCTTGGACTTCATGTATACGTCCCGCCTGAACTTGAGAGAGAACAATATCATGGCTGTGATGGCCACAGCGCTGTACCTGCAAATGGAGCATGTGGTTGATACCTGCCGAAGGTTTGTCAAGTCTAGGTGAGCGCTGTGAGTGAACTTTGGAGAGCCTGGGATGGTGTGTTTGGGTGGGAGGGGGTAGAACTGGCAAAGTATCCGCACACATATTCTTACGGGCTGAAAATGACTGTGTCTCCCTCATTTTTGCCTGGTTCCAGTGAAGCAGAGATGGTGTCTGCTGTGAAGACCCCAAGGGAAGAGTTTTTGGCTGGACGGATGCTGAGCCACCCAGAGGTGATGGCTTACCGGAGCAGAGATGTCTCAGAGAATGGCATGCCTCTCCAAAATGGGTCCCTCTGCAATGGGAGGGCCTTTGCACCTGGCTTGATTAATAGTTTGTCTGGATCCCCCATTTCCTACCACGGATACAGCCCTCTCCCTCTAAATAGCTTCCTTGTGGATGATGAGTTGCGGGAGATGAGGATGCCTCTCTCCGAACTCTCGAGGGCAGGTACCTTCCCCAAGGAGAGGATCCTGCCATGCGACAGCTCCAGGACAATCCCCACTGAGTACATGAGAACCATTACTGACATCTCAGCCAACATGTGCCACGCTACCATCTATGCTCCAAAAGAAGGTGCTGCTGAAGAAGCCAGGAGTGACATGCACTACAGCGTAGCCTCTGGCCCCAAACCTGTCGTCCCTTCAATCCGGAATAATCCCTATTTCCCTTGCGACAAAGTGGCCAAAGAGGAGGAGCGGACCTCTTCAGAGGATGAGATCAGTCAGCACTTTGAGCCCACCAACACCTCCCTGGACCGCAAGGGACTCATCAGCCCCCAGAGTCCCCAGAAGTCAGACTGTCAACCCAACTCGCCAACTGAGTCCAGCAGCAGCAAGAATGCCCGTATCAGTCAGAGCTCCAGCTCCCTCTTCACCAAGAGCCCCACAGACCCCAAAGCCTGCAACTGGAAGAAGTACAAGTTCATTGTCCTCAACTCTCTCAATCAGAGCACCAAGCAAGACAGTGCTGACCAGAATGAGATGGGAACCCTCTCTCCTCGCACCTACATGCCCATGTCCACTTGCCAGCAGTCCATGGAGCCAGAGCATCTCAACGTGCAATCCCCCACCAAGATGAGTGTGAATGGAGAAGACTCTACTATCCCGCAAGCGAGCAGACTCAACAATATTGTTAACAGGTGAGAANCCCTACCCCACCACCTCCCAGGAGACAGAGGACTCCTTGTGTTGTTGGTGAGGGTTTGGAAGTGTGTGAAATAGCAATAGCATTGGGCTGGGGAGTCTGGCCATGAGATGGTGGAAACCTCTGCATTTGGTGGAGTACTGCCAGTGACATCAGCTGGGTGCCAGCTGTCCCTACCATAGCAGTGCCAGCCTGGCCTGGCGATGGAATTGGGATCATTGGGTCAGGAGTCCCTGGCTCACTTCAGCAGCTCTGAACAGTTTCTGGAGCCTGGATTTGCCCAACCTAGTTTTCACCAGACTCCCTGTGCCTCAAGCTTTTGGTTGGCTGTAAGCATTGGAATGGCCAAACTACCAGGGAACAGTACGCTATCCTCTGGACCTGGATGTTCCTAGAGAGCTTTGAGGTCATTTGGTGACAGACGTCTGAAGGATTGAAGCTCAGGGACCTCTCGTTGATCAGGGCTATGCTGTGCATCTCACCACAAAAGTGTCCCCATAAAACATGGCTGTCTCTCCTGTCTGGAGGGTTGCAAATAAGGGCCCAGTAGGTCAAGCACAGCAAGAGCCTTCTCACGGCTGTGTGTGTTGCTGTCCTTCCGCAGGTCCCGGGATGGATCCCCTCGGAGCAGTGAAGGGCAGTCCCCACTGTATATGCATTCGTCTAAGTGCAGCTCCTGTGGCTGCCAGTCCCCACAACATGCTGAGATGTGCCTTCATACCCCTGGCTCAAACTTTGGAGAAGAAATGGGGGAAACCCAATCTGAATACTCTGACTCCAGCTGCGGTGAGTCTTACATCTCTGGTCGCTTTTTTCAACCAGCTGGCAAGGGACCCATCCAGCTGGTGCCCTGTGTCCAAGCCGGCAGTCAGACCTGTCCCTGATGCTGGTGGATCCCAAGGTGCTTTACAGTCCCTTCTTAACTGGCTAACCAGCTGTGTGCATGCATGTGAGGGACACGCACATGGGAATTGCTTCCTTCCTCCCCTTCCCCAGCACCATCCAGATACCTTGTGCAGGGAGTTAGTCACCTGCTGCAAACTTGGCAACCAAGGACAGGAAACAAAGTGCACCCCACCCCACCAGAACCATAGGAGAACAAGCTTGGCAGATGTAATGACCCTAATGGGGATTGGGCAAGATGGTGTGTCTCATGCATCCGTCATGATATCTTCATTATCAAGGAGCCCAATACGCACATCTGGAGAAATGCAGATAATGAGGCTTGCAATCCTGTTGCAAAACTCCACAAGCCCAGAGACAAGTATCTCTGCAACCATCTGCCTGTAGCTCAGGGAGGGGGAATGCAGAATTGTCACCTGTGGTGTGGGCAGAGAGCCACAGAGGGAACCCCGCTGTGGTGATGCTCAAAGCTACACACAGCATTTAGGAGTTAGGCACCCCCCTGCTGGGGGAACCTGCCTTGTGCTTCAGATGATGATGGTTTTCCCAGGCTCAAGGAGAAGACATCTGTGCATGTAAAGCTTTAAGACCACTAAAGGTGCTGGAGTTGCTCCAGAGCTAAGCATTCATCCTTCGGAGGATGCCTGATAACTTGGGTGCCTTTGTGGACCTCTCTGAAAGATGTCCAGGCAAGATGCTGAGTTCTTGGAAAGCAGCTTGTGTCACACTGAAGGAGAGGTGGCTCGTGATGACTTTGCTCTCTTGAGCCATGCATGTTGTTGCTGTGTGCACAAGGAGGTCGGGGGGTAATGGCAGGGTGCAGGCACTGTTGACCACGAATATTTGGGCTTGTCTCCTTGTTCCAACACTTGCTCTGGCTTCCCCTCTCCACCACCCCAACACCATCCTGTGGCCCATCGAGGAGCTGGCCCATGCCTTGCCCATCTCATTGCTCTCCTCTCTGCCCTCACAGAGAATGGAGCCTTCTTCTGCAATGAGTGCGACTGCCGGTTCTCCGAGGAGGCCTCTCTCAAGAGACACTCTCTGCAAGTCCACAGTGACAAGCCCTACAAGTGTGACCGCTGCCAGGCCTCCTTCCGCTACAAGGGGAACCTTGCCAGCCACAAAACTGTCCACACAGGTACGGTGTCGGCCATGGGGACAACTCTCTGAGGAGGCTGTGGGTTGCTGGGCATGCGGGCATTTATGGCTGGGTTTGCCCTAGACATGGTGCTCCCAGCTCTGTGTCACCTGCTGTCCTTGATGGGATGAGCTAGGTGCTTTTCTCGGCGCCAGCAGGGAGCCGTCGGGCAGAGCATCAGCCCTGGGAGCAGGGGAGATGCTGCCCGGCCTCACAGCTCGGGCTCCTTTGCTGTAAAGCGCTGGGCACCGCCATTTCCAAAGGCAACTTGCAGAATGCATGGCTGGGAGCAGATGCGTGGCCTCCAGGTTACTTTATGGTAGACTTAACAAAAATAAATAAATAAATAAAGACAATCAAAAGAATGTTTAGGGACAAGTCTGGGATTATTTCCGCGCCCCACCCCCCCCCATCCTAGAAATCCAGATCTTATCTAGCCTGGCAGAAACTCTGCTGATGGGGAAAAATCTGTGAACAGATGGACTCTGTGAATCAGCACAATGAAAGCTGAGAAAGGAAGGGGATATTAAGGGTTTAGTCATTTGCTGACAAACCTGGGGATTTTTTTCTTCATGCTTTTATTAATGCTTAACATGTCAACAACCAGTTCAGCGGCTGGGAAGGGAAGTCTGTGCTGACGACTCGGTGCTGCTGCACTGTATTAGGTATAAAGTCCGGCAGCTTCAGCTGAGCTCCAGGAGAGCCGCGCAGGTGAATGAGAGAAGTGCCAGGGCAGGGCTTGAGGGTGTGTGGGAGCGAAGCCTGGAAAGAAAAAGGCAGGAAGGGGGGTAGATGATGGCTGTTTGCTGCTCCCCTTTGAGCCCATCTTCAACCATCCTAAAGAAATGAGTTAAAACCTTTTTTGCAGCTCCTGCTGTCACCGTGAGAAAGTTTGCTAAGGCCGGCAATGGTGATTGTAGCTGAATAATGACTTGGGAGCCGGGTCACGGGGCGTGCCTTGGCTTTCCGCTCTATCAGCTCTTCTCACCCCTCTAAAGAGGTGACGAATGGCCGAGGCAGGATGTGCTGGGGACCACGAGGAGCCCAAGGGGAGCCAAGTGGCCCCGCATGGCTTATCACGGCTGTAGGGAGATGCAGGCGCCAGCCGCTGTCGCTTGGCCAGGAGAAACGATGCTGTTAATCCTTGCTGGCAGAGCTGCCCGGCTTTCTGTCTTGCCCTGAAGGCTGCAGCTCCCAACCTGAAAAAGAAAGGGTACCCGTGATGCCTGGGTACCTCCTGAGCTCACTCTGCTCTGGGGACACCCCGAGACGTCCTGACCGATGCTGCTTGTCCGCAGTCATCTCCAAAAGGGGCATGAGTCAGGGCTAGCGCTTCATGCCGTGGGGTCTGGCATCTAAAGGGACTTAACTTTGGGGAGCACTGTGGATTGCAGGGGCTGAGGATGCCAGTACTTAATCCCTCGCCCTTTCTTTTGGTCTCTGCAGGAGAAAAGCCGTACCGCTGCAACATCTGCGGAGCGCAGTTCAACCGGCCGGCCAACCTGAAAACCCACACGCGCATCCACTCCGGAGAGAAACCCTACAAGTGCGAGACCTGCGGGGCCAGATTTGTCCAGGTGTGTGTGGCCTCTGGGACCTACAGTGCCTGGGGAGGTGGGACATGGCCAGACCTGCCCAAGACCGGTGACGCTTGTTGGCCAGGAGGAGGCTGATGGGCTACACTCACTGCCTTGGGCAGCTCTTCCCGTGGTGGTGTGGGATAAATAGGGGCCTCAAGGTTCACGTGGGCCGGTTTGGTTTAGTAGGAAGCCTGATTGCTGCTTTTAGCTCCATTTGCTGTTTAGGATTGGAGATAACCAAACCTCAAACGTGTGTGGCCCTGACTCCCAGCTAGAACCCCATAGACCAAAAACAGGTGGCTGGGCAGAACCCTGCTCCTGGTGGGGTGCCCTTGGTCCCAGTGGGATGCCCTCATCCCTGGGGCTGTCCTCACCCGGACCTGCTCTCTTTAGGTGGCCCACCTCCGTGCTCACGTGCTTATTCACACTGGGGAGAAGCCGTACCCCTGCGAGATCTGCGGCACACGCTTCCGGCACCTGCAGACCCTCAAAAGTCACCTTCGAATCCACACAGGAGAGAAACCCTATCATGTGAGTGACCCTGCTGCTTTTTGGGGGAGGCTTTCGGCAGGGGCTGGGGAAGGATGCTGCCAAACACGGGGGCTGAGAAGACGCCGAGGCGTTTGCGTGGGCTGGCTGCAGCACCCCAATGCCCTTTGCCAGCTCCGGGAGGCCCCGTGCCAAGGTCACGTCTCTGCTCCTCGTGCCCCATCCTTCTCTCGGGCATTAGCTGATGCCGATGCGGTACTTTGTCGCGAGCGGCTGCATTGGAAACGCTGACGTGCTGCCCAGGCTGGGTACATCTTAGCTGCTCTTCTTTTCTTCCACCCCATTTGGAAGAAGGTCACACTCCTCCAAATAGCTGTGGCTTAAATTACAGCCACCTGCTGCGCGCAGGGGTGGGGGAAAGGAGCAGGCAGCCTGGCCTGGGGTCTCCTGTGCCAGCGGTACCCATGCCGAGCAAGCAGCCTGCCCTGCCTTGCTGCAGCCCTGGGGGCTCCCAGCTCTTTGCTGAGACTTTTTTTGCTTTCCCCATCCACTAGAGAGGGAATTGGAGCAGGGTTTATCATCCAAGCATCCCTCTGGAGCCGTCCAGCTTGGCAGGGGTCAAAAGCAGCTCCCAAAATAGCCCTGTAGCTGGTTTGAGCATCTAGATAAGGAGCTTGGCGCTATGTCCATTGGAGCCAAGGTCCCCTCCTAAGGGACCTTGGCATTTCTGCATCCCATAAACCAAATGTGCTGCTGAGAGGCTGGGATAGGGTTCCTGACCTTGGGAGGGGTGTCCACGCTGTGGGGACGGAGCAACAGGAGAGAGGGCAAGGTTTAGGGACTGAAAGAAGGGCAGCTCAGGACCCTCCGGGTGTGGCTTCAGCTTCCCCACAGCTGCTCCCCTGCATCCTCATTTTCCCCCATCCACCGGTATAACGGGTGCAGCATCCCGGGGTAGCTGGATGTGGGACCCCTGCCCTGAAGGGGAGGATGTGTCCCCTACCGTCACATTTCACACGCTCCGCCTTTGCCTCTCGCCCCGCAGTGTGAGAAGTGCAACCTGCATTTCCGCCACAAAAGCCAGCTGCGGCTTCACCTCCGGCAGAAGCACGGGGCCATCACCAACACCAAGGTGCAGTACCGCATCTCCGGGAGCGAGGTGCCTCCGGAGCTCCCCAAGGCCTGCTGAAGGCAAGAGGACTTCCCAGGAGGAGGTCGTCATGGGGAAGGGGGTGGGTGGGAGAGAAGCTGTCCAAAGCATACTAGCAACACTTTCAAA
>VZSF01005226.1:70314-221360 GCA_013398295.1 Chionis minor | reverse complement strand
TATAAAATAAATATATATAGACCTTTAAAAAAAGCTATATTAAAAATATATAAAATGCATTAAAGGCTCAGTTGGACTCTGCAGGCAGAAGCCACTCTGAGAATCTTTATTATGATAGAGCACTTAACGAGATATTTTAAAGTATTGCATCTGTACAAGTAAGAAAATATTTTGTCTAAATGCATCAGTGTATTTGTATTTTTTTGCAAGTGAAGGTTTACAATTTACAAAAAAGTGTGTATTAAACCAACAAAGCTGCAGAAGGAATTTAAAATAATAATAAAGTGTAATTTTTTGTTCTAGTTCTCAGTCTGTATATATGTAAAATGTGGTTTCGCACGGTGCCTTTCTTTTCAATGGAAGTTTTCAATGTATGGACTATATTGAGCTCAGTTTCTTCAAGGTACAGTCTGATGTTGCAAAAGGAGTTTTGGTGGAACTCTATCGGGGAATGTTTTTTTTGTTTTGTTTTTGTTTTGGGGTTGGTTTTTTTTTTTGGTCATATTTTACATGCTTGTGTTATAAACAATCTCGGGAGACAGGGTTTGGGCTGTGTCTAAACTGCATTAATGCGTTCTGTAAAATATAGCTGTACAAATAAAAGAATAAAATGAAGAAAAGTGAAGTATGATGGAGTGAGGGGTCTGTTCTTGCTTGTCCTTCTCCTCAAGCACCTTGAAAGCCAGTCAGTGTCCCGGGAAGGGGCTGCTGAGCATCTCCAGCCCCGGCAGGAGCTTGTGGCTTGGCACAGCTCTGGTCCTGCAGTGGAGGCAGGGCTGGCTCAAGCAGCCTTTGCCAGGGTCGAGTGAAGACGGGTCTCTGGCATGAGATCAAAGCAAGACCCGGGCTTGCTGCTCTGCGTCCTCGTGGGCACTGTCCCACTGTGCCACCTCCTCGATGCTTCCCGCATTTGCACCGAGAAGCCAGCAGAAATAGGGCAGAGCCTGGGAGAGACCTTTTGCTGACCGGTTCCAGATGGCTGGGCAGTTATTCATATTTCCTGGAAACCGATGCAACTGCCAGAATTGCTCAGGGAAGAAGGCTGCCCACTCCTCCTCTCATTTCCCAGCGCCTGGTGCGGGGTGGAAGCTGCCGGTTGAGCTGCTTCGTGCAATGGTTTGGTGGAGCAGGGTCTGTATCCCCCTCCAGGAACGCGCTGGCCGATAGCATCTCTGGGCTTTCAGCCATGGCGCTGGCTGCTGGCCAGAGCTGAGAAAGCCCAGCTTGAGGGAGTCCCCCTGCTCTGCCCCCGGAGGGAGAAGAGGTGCTTCGGTTGCTTTAGGTGGCTGGTTGCAGAAAACCAGAGTCTCGTCCAGAGTCTCACCCAGCTGGGGGGTGAAGCCACCACGTGACCTTCCCAGTTCCTTGGGAAATAGGGGTGCCCAGGGTGCGTGCGAGCACCTTGTGCTCTTTGCAAGCAACCCAGCAGCTCTCTGCTGGGGAGGGCTCGCTGGTTGCAGAAAACCAGAGTCTCATCCCAAAAGCTTCTCTCATTTACACAGGCAGGACCGGCTGCAGCCAGCACCCGTGTGGAGCCGGGCCACTGCTCGACATGGCCTGGGGTGGGGGCTGAGCCACGCAGGGCTTGTTTCATTTTTAGTTTAGTTAATCCGTGGATAATTTTGGTGCAGGGCTTGGAGGGGTGGGGGGTTATTCGCAGTGGGGGGACTTGGAAATATCATCTGAAAGGGGAGGGCCTGGCTGTTGGCAGGGTCAGGAGAGGCTGCCTAAGGAGGAGCTGGAGGGGGAAGAGGAGGACGGGCTTTTCAACGCACAGTGGGACAGAGCTGGATGTGAGACAACAAAAGCTGCCCTGCGTGTGACGGAAATGCCACGAAGGGTGGGAGGGGGAGCCAATTTGCAGTGCTGCTTTGCAGGACCCCCAGCTCCTCTGGCTTCTCTCCCAGCGGACCAGCTCTGCCGGCACACGAGGAAGCCCCCAGAAAAGCGAGGGCTGGGGGCTGAGCCGGAGCCAGCCTCTCCCTCCTCCTGCTGTTTGATTTGGCTGGGCAGGATGGCCGCCCAGCAGCCTGCAGCAAGCGCCCACCCGTTGCGGGGCAAGCTTTTTGCGGGGTGAGGTCCTCTGGGCCACAAAAACCTCTGTTCCTGTGCATCTTCCCGGGCAGGAGCCTGTTTCTCACCTGGTGGGCTGAACACAACCCCACTGACTGCTCGGCAGGGCTGAGCCCAGCACGAGCCCTTGCCAGCTTACTCGTGCTTGGCACAGGGTATGGGGGTGGGGAATGACAATAAATGGGGCATTGCCTGAGTTAGGAATAGCAAAACCCTGTTTTCACACCTTGCTCCCTCGCTGGCTTCCTTTCTCCACCTCTCCCCAGCAGGTTTTTAATGTTTAGTAAAGCTGGTTATCCTCCTGTCAGGGTTTTGACACACATACTGTCCTCATTTGACACACATGCTTATGTTTCTCCCCTCTCTGAGCTGCCTGTCTTTGAGCTCGCTACCTCTCCGGTTACTCCAGTTGTCACTTGGAGAAGTGGCTGGGCTGGGCTGACAGCCCCGCTTGCCCCGGATGAGCGGACTGCGTAGCTGCGACCTCTATTTCCCATTGACTTACTCAGCTGCATTTGCAAACAAATACAGTATTTTCCTGGATCATGGCTGCGTTTCCTCCTCCTGACAGATTTTTTTTTTTTTTTTTTTTTCTTTTTTGAACAATGATGTCACGGCTTTTCCAGGCAGTTGAGCCGAAGCGATAGCAATCACTCCCTTACCATCCGCAGGGCAGAGGTCTGCAGGCATCTGGCACGGCCAGCCGGGGCCGGCGAGCTTTGCTCAGCACGGACAGTGTTTGCAGAGGACACGGAGCAGTCGCACAAAGGGCTGCCCTACACGTGTTTCATGTCTGCCGAGCCCACAAACATTGGACTGACCCCGTCTGTGTCAGTACCAGCGGGTTATTTGCCTTCTGAAAACCCTGCTCCAGATACAGGGCCTGGCTCTTGCCAAGGCTCAGAAGAAAGGAAGCTGCCAAAACCGATAAACTGGCCGTTTTCCAAGAAGTTTCCCAGAATGTGTTCGAGCAGCGCTTTTGGTACCCGTCTCCCTCTCCTCCCACATAGACCTGCCCGCTAGATGGGGGTTGTGGTCAACTTTTCCTTTCCTTCAGGTTTCTTCTGCACCGAAACAAAACCCCGCCAGGCTGCCAGCTCCTTTCCCATTTTACCTCTCAGCACAGGCTTTGGGAAGGCCCGGCAGAGAAATGGGAATTCAAATTTCCCCGGGGGGCTGAGCCGGGCTGGGCGCCGGTGCCCACAGTGATGCTGTGAACCCCTGTGCTGAACCTCCTGCGCTCACCAGTTTTACTCTCTCTAGTCTTTAAGGCCCGGGTTTCGGTGCCGAGCAGCCGCCTGCTGAGTTAAAAACGCCGTTAAAGAGCGGACAGTTTAAACGCAAACGCGCATCCCGCCCGTCCCGGGCCCCGCACCGGGGGCGCTCCGCTGTAATTCTGCCGCGTCTCCACGAGAGGGCAGGCGAAGCCGGAGTTTCAGCAAGGACTCCCAGGAAGAAAGACAGCGGTCCAAAAGGGAAAAAAAAAAAAAAAAAAATTAAAAAAAGAATAAAAAAAATTTGCAGCCCGACAATCTGTTGCTGCAGGAGAAAAATCTTACAACGCGGGGGGAAGGTTTGCAGGCAGAAGGTAGGTGGTCCCTGCAGCTTGTCCCCAGGGTGTCCCGATGTGGATCTGCTGTGGGGAATGACACCTGTAGCCCAAGGTGGCTGAGAGCAGCCCGAGAGCACTCGTGATCCCACGGGAGGGGTCCTGTGCCACTGGGATGCATGCTGCCTGTCTGGGGGGTTGGACTGGAGTGCCCATGGCCACCGGGAGCCTCCTGGCCTGGCTTCTCTGAGCGGGCCACTGTCACAGCCGGAGGGAAGACAGGCCTCTTGCCGTGGAGCTGGTGTTTATACAGGAGAGTTAGAGAGAAAGCAGAGCCCTGTGTTATTTCATGATTTCATGTGCTCACCCATCCGTATCCATCATCCCTTGCCTTTTGCTGGTAACTCCTTACAGCTCGGGCCAGTTGGTACAGACCCTAACACAGCCCCATCCATGGCTCCCAGTAGTGGCCACAGCGGTACAGGTGAATAGCCTGGTGCTTCTCTCAGCTCATCCTGTTCATCTTTGCTTCTGCACATGTCTGTGCTGATCTTTCCCCTTGTCTGGCAGCAAGGGGGCTGCTTTCAGCTCTACGGATGCCATGGCGGCATCCTGGGAGGCTGAGATCGGGAATAAATCTCAGGTAACAGCAGCAGAAATGCTGAATAAAGCTCAGGCTCTGAGACAGAGATACTGAAAAAATTAGGTAGCAGGATCCCTCCTCTGTGAAACTCCATGGGCTGGCTCCCCTCCCATCCTGCTAGGTGGACCAGAAATGCCAGAGGACTGTAATTCATGGAGAGTACAATTCTTTTGGATTTGTGCCCAAGTTTTACTATAGAAACAGCATTTTACCCAGAAATCTCTCGGGGCTATGCAAATCCATGTACAATCCCAAGATCACTGCTCTCCACATGGCTCGTCCCAGGGACACACGGTACCAGTTGGTGGAATTTTCTCTCCCTTGTTGAGCTCTTGTTTCTCATTATCACTCGGGCACGACCGACTGCTCTTCCTCTGCTCACCTCTATCTCCTGGGGCAGCACCAGCCCTCCACAAGGAAGCTGCTCCATTAGGTTTTTGGCAAGCTGCAAGAGCTGCAGCAGCTTCCTCACTGCCCCACTATGTGGGATGCGCATCCAGAGCCAGGATGACGAATTTCACAGCCCTGGCTCCTAGCCACAGCTGGACCCTACCGGGTTGAGTGCTAGAATACAAGAAAAAAGGGGGGTGGGTCCCTGCTGGCAAGGTAGTGATGCATGGCAAAACTGTCCTGCTCGTGGAAGCAGAGCTGAGAAAGTCTGGAGAGCACTTTGTAGGTGAGAGCCAGGGAGGGGAGCCAATCTTGTGGCCGTGGTGACAGCAGAGGGCACGCTTTGCCGACACAGCGCTGAGCGTGCAGCCTGTGCACACAGTCCTGAGCATTGCTGGACTGCTCTGGATCTGTGGAGCAAGCTGGAAACGCAGGGGTAAGGAAGCAGTCACAGGAATTCAATACAATTCAATCGTCTGCAAAGCCACATGCCCCGCAGCGCTGCGGCAGAAAGAAAGGAACAGAATTGCCTTCGCCGCAGCCGAGCCGATGATGGATTTATCCGGCTGGGGAATGAGTGTAAAAAAAATCCAGAGCACAGTGATTCCATAGAGGAGCTGGGGGAGGGGGAACTGGTAAATCAATCTGCAACTTGAGGCTCTCCATGCCTGTGCCAGAGTCATAAGGACGTCTGGAGGTCTGCCCTTACCTCGGAGACTGTCTGAAGACACATGGAGCAGATGGACTCCCTTTCTCCACTCCCTCATTCCTAGTTCCTTCAGGTTGGCACAAGATGGTTTTCTGAATCAAAGTGCATGTTTTCATTTTCATTTAAATTGCATTTTTCCTTTAGATTTTCTCTAAAATTAATTGTGAAAACTTTTCAGCTGGAAATCAGAGTGATTGTCCCAAATGCTACCTAAGGTCACTGAGAATTTTGACCCATTCAACATTTTATCCAGCAACAAGGCTCAGATCTAGTGGGAACTCAGTTTCTGTCCTTTAAACAGGCTGAGATGTCTCTAGGGGAACTTTCCCAACAAAGCCCTGTCTCTGGTCCTGCCTCCACCAGCCTCACAACCTCAACTGAATCCCAGAAAGCGAAAGCCAGACAATGTGGGCATCAGAGCCTTCCCAAGGCTGCTCTGGCTCAGGAGCCAAGTCATCTCCTGATGGGACACAGAACCAGAGAGCACAAAACAAGCATACCCTTGCTTTCCTCAGGTAAGTGTCTGAAATTCAGTGGGACAAATCCAAGACTTTTCCCTGCAGTAATATTTTTCCTGTCATTAGAGGACACTGATGATAATCCCTCCAGCATCCCCCAGGCAGAGGGGGGAGCAGGGGAACAGCCACTCAGCTCCAGTGCTGCACAGAGGGATGTAATCAGAGCCAACCTGATCTTCCAAACCTTGCCCCCACATGGCTGGAAGAGCCACAGTAGCCAGAGTGACCATCGAAACCAGGGATCTGCAATGTATCTGAGAGTCTGTGCTTGCCTGGGACTGCGCCGTAGGGAGCACATCTCTCCAACCGCCACGACATTGCTCCTAGCCCCAAGCCCCATCGGACGTTATTGCTCTGCAGCAGGTTGCCTCGCACTGCCAGATGGCCGGGGAGGGTTGGCAGGGCAGGGCTGCAGCAGGTAGACGTTGAAATGAAAAACAAAGGATGTGTGAAGTCAGGGACTAGCAAGGAACAGGTCTGGGCTGGAAGTCTTTAGTAGGGCTGGGCTCATGCACACAAAGATGCTGCAGGTAGCTGGAGAAGAGTGGGGTGCTGAGCAGCCTGGGTTTGAGGAGGACATCAAGAATGGCCTCTCAAAATCCCTTAAGGACTCAAGTCTGATATATTCCTGCATTTTACACGAGCTTGACCATACCAGCCCTAAACACAAAACGGCCCTGCTGGCCTGCCCAGAGCCCATCCATCTGAGAGTGAGCTCTGCACCTCTACAAAATCCCGTTAAATCTGTCTGAGTCCTGCTGGCCCCACACAAAGTTGGCAGGAAACAAGGAAGATGGGGAACTCCTCAAGGAGGTCATTCCTGCACTGTGCTAACTCCTACAGTTCCCATCTCCATGTTGGTGTGCAGGTGGGTCCTAACAGTGCTGAAATGGAGTGTAGTTTTCCATCCCATGCAGCAGTCCATGGCTGCACTCCAGCCCATTGCTACACCCTGGGAAATGCAGATACTGGACTGATCCCTGTGGCCCATCGGTGTAGATCCATAGCTGTGGCAGCTCAAGGAGCTGGTAGCCATTCCGCCCCATTCAGGAGTGATGGGAGATCCCAGTGTCCCCTTCCCTTTGGGGTGACAAGCTGAATGGCAAAAGGGTGCCAGAATGAACAGTTGCCTGCTGAGAGAAATGGCAAGGGACATTAGGTAACAGCTTCCAGTAGCCACAGAGCAGTAAGAAATGACCCAGTGCTGCCTTCCATTTCCACCTCTGCTCCTCGCCAGTACAGTGCCCAGGCAGACTGCTCCTCCCTGGACTGTGGGAGCTGGGGTGAGCTGCTGGGGAATTGGTGCCTTTTGCAAAGCTGGTCCAGGCTGGCACTGCAGCGTGACACAGCTGGGTTGTGCTGTGCCAATGAGGAGATCCTGGGGGCTACAAACACAATCTATTCCCAGTGCAAGTAAACTGGGAAAGCTCAGCTTGTTGCTACTGGCACACCTGGGAGAAGTGGGGAAATTACTGGTGCTGGGAGAAACCATCCCTAGGAAATCTCTCTTGAAGGAAGGCAAGAGGGCCAGCACAGGTTTGATGCCCTGGCATCTGCTGCCTTGGCCATTTGCCATGCCCAGAACTGGCTCTGCTTCTTTGACTGCAGGAGGAGATAGATGATGGTCCAGCTGCTAACGCAGGGACATGGTGGAGAGAAAAGTTCTGAGACATAGCCCTTGGAGGCAACGTGACTTTTTACATCCAAGTGACTCCTGTTGGCCTTGGCAGGAGTCTATGTCCTGTGCCCAAAACAAGGGAATGTGTCTGAACCAGAGCAGGGGCTGAGTCCTCTCTATCAGTTTCCCCAGAGCAACACCAGAGCTAGAAGACAGACAGGGTCCCAGGAGCACAGGACTTGGCCTTGTTCAGGTCAGGCAGCTGGGGAAAAGCTGGCTGTAAAAATAACACGTCAACCCAACACACAGGGTCACCTGGGCTACAAGCGAAGGATTCTTCTCTCATGGGTCTCATTCAGTTTGCTCCATGATTTGAGAGGGACGCAGAGGATGAAGGCTACGTATGGCTGCAGATGTCTGCACAAAGGAAGGGAGGCACCATTCAGGGAGAGCAGTCCCAGTCCAGTCCAGAGATCTGTCTGCTCTGGAACCAGTGATCAGCACCAATTCCTCTTGCTGAACTGTAAAGCAGAGAAGAAACACCTTGGCTTATACTCCGTGCTCCCAGGTCAGCCTCAGCAGACCCAGTCAGCAGCACTGGGGTTGAAACGTGGGGAGGCACATTAATTTGACATGAAATGAAAAGTCCTTTTGGAGATTACTTGAGACTTTTGTACAGCACTTGGGTCCTTGTCCTCACAAGACTTTGGCTTTCCTCAGCTAGAAATTGAGACAGAAGAGAGCCCCTGATACTTCTTTTCTGGGTGGTAGCAGAGCCCCCTCCGTACACATCCTGCTCTGCTCCTGATGGCAGGGAGAAAGCTGAGGAGACCCGTCCTTTGGGGTGACGGGTTTGCAGAAGCTTTGCCCAGTGTGGACATCAGCCAGCTCACACGGATGGGCTGGAGGAGTGGGGGAGACTCACCATCCCAGTGGGACCAGTGCATCCCCCATGGGGCCAGCAGGTCCAGTGACCCTGGAATGGAGACAGGGGTCTCTGCATGTTCAGGCAGCGACCTGCACGCCCCGACCGAGGCACCAGTTTGTCACCGGTTCCCGAGCTGCAGAGCTACCGCAGAGCCGGGACCCTCTCCCGGGAAGCTGCCGGCCGCCAGCGGAGCTTTCCCGACGGCCGGTGGAGCTGGACGGGGACGGGGACGGGGGGTCTGGGCAAGGACCGGTGCCGGAGAGCCCTGCAGTCGCCAGGGAGGCAGAAAGGACCCCCGGGGCCAGCTCAGCATCCCCCACTGCCTGCTGGACCCGGGGGCAAATCCGCCCTTAAGCGGGGCGGGGGGGACCCTTTCCAACTCCCTGGATTCTGCAGCCGTTTCTTACCCGACGGGGCGGGAAGCCTCTCCAGGGCGAGGGGCTTTGGCACCGGGACTGCCGGGGGGGGCNAGGGACCCACCCCCGGCGGCGTGGGGCGAGGGGGGCGCCCCCGCCTTGACGTCAGGAGAAGGGTTTATAAAGGCGGCGGGCGGCGAGGAGATCCCCAACGCCGGAGCCGAGCCGCAGCGGAGCCCTCAGCGCTTCCCCGCCGCCGCCTCTCCGCGCCCGACCCGCCGGCGAGATGCTGTCGTGCCGCCTCCAGTGCGCCCTGGCCCTGCTCTCCATCGCCCTGGCCCTCGGCACCGTCTCGGCCGCCCCCTCGGACCCGCGGCTCCGGCAGTTCCTGCAGAAGTCGCTGGCTGCCGCCGCCGGGAAGCAGGTGAGAGCCCCGCGACGGGGCGGGCACCCCCCGGGCACCCCGCTGGGCACCCCGACGGCCCTGCTGCGGACCCCCGCTTCTCCGCTGTGGACCCCCGCTTCTCCTCCGGAGACTCCCCTGATTCCCCACTNTCCCCCACTGCCTGCTGGACCCGGGGGCAAATCCGCCCTTAAGCGGGGCGGGGGGGACCCTTTCCAACTCCCTGGATTCTGCAGCCGTTTCTTACCCGACGGGGCGGGAAGCCTCTCCGGGGCGAGGGGCTTTGGCACCGGGACTGCCGGGGGGGGCTCGGCGCCGCGACATGGGGCTCAGCCCCGCGAGGTGGGCGGTGCGGAGAGGGGACCCCCCACCGCCGCGCTGGGA
Source organism: Chionis minor (assembly GCA_013398295.1). NCBI lineage: Eukaryota > Metazoa > Chordata > Aves > Charadriiformes > Chionidae > Chionis > Chionis minor. Next base: position 211,789 of record VZSF01005226.1, on the reverse strand, counting down.
CGGGGGGGTTTGTGGCTGGGGAGGAGGGAGCGGACCAGCAGGGTCCGGGGCTCCGAGGGGCAGTGACTTGGGGAGAAAAAGCGCCGGAGGCGGCCGGGGGGCGATCGGAGGCGGGTATTCGGGACGGCACCGTGGNACCGCGGCTCCGGCAGTTCCTGCAGAAGTCGCTGGCTGCCGCCGCCGGGAAGCAGGTGAGAGCCCCGCGACGGGGCGGGCACCCCCCGGGCACCCCGCTGGGCACCCCGACGGCCCTGCTGCGGACCCCCGCTTCTCCGCTGTGGACCCCCGCTTCTCCTCCGGAGACTCCCCTGATTCCCCACTGCAGACCCCCCAGCAGAGCCCCGGGCACTGCCGTTGCATGCCCCCAGCTTGCCTGCTGCAGACCCCTCCAGTTCCCCACCGGACACCCCAGTACCCTCAGTGCAGACCTCCAGTTCCTCACTGGACCTCCCCAGTGTCCCTGTTTCAGACTCCCAGTTGCTTGCTGCAGACCCCAATTCCCTGACAGATCCCCCAGTTCCCTGACAGGGCTGAGCCGATGACAGGCTGGGCAACTGGGGGCAGGAAGGGGAGACACCCCCCAGTCCTGCCCAGCTGGGTGCTGGCGGGGGATGAGGAGCAGCCACTGCCAGGGCAGAGGGCAGAGCCCCTGGTGAAGCTCCCCAGGGCTGCTCCAGGGGCACTGAACCAAGGCGGTTGCCCCAGCTCAGCAGGAGGCTTGTCCTTATCCATCCAAGGAGGGCAGCCAGGGCTTGGAGGAACAAGAGGAAAAATAATCCCTAGTGAGAAGGTGACCCAACCCAGGCTCCCCTACGAGCTCCCCCAGACGCCTTTCCCGTGTCACTTCAGCAGCAGCCTCGCAGCACCCCCAGCGAGTCTGGCACAGTGTGCTGGAGGGAAAGGTGGGAAGGGAAGGTGAATTATCACCTTAGATAATGGTGCTCAGATGAGCTCATTCCCTGCCATGGCCAGGACAGCGGTCTTTTCCCCACACCGGGTAGACATCGACGCTGTTCTGCTCCACTTTATTCCATAGACACAGCTGCTGCGTAGCAGCTGTCCATCTGGGCTCTTTGGAAAGCCAGAGCTCTCCTTCTCCTCATCTGGGCTCCAAAGTGTCTTAGAGGGACAGAGTGGTGAGCCCCCAAAAGCCAAGCAGTAATTGTGGGCTCTCTCTCTCTCTCTTTCTCTCCCTTCTGCCCCAAGGAACTGGCCAAGTACTTTTTGGCAGAACTGCTCTCAGAGCCAAGCCAGACAGAAAATGAAGCCCTGGAGTCTGAGGACTTGTCCAGAGGGGCTGAGCAGGACGAAGTGAGACTGGAGCTGGAGCGCTCGGCTAACTCAAACCCCGCTCTGGCACCCCGGGAACGCAAAGCAGGCTGCAAGAACTTCTTCTGGAAAACTTTCACATCCTGTTAGCTTTTGAAACCCACCTCTTCTCCCCACCCATCCCTGCCTTCTTCCTAGCCCCCTGCCCTGAGCAGAACCTTCACCACAAGCGGCGAAGACTGTAAATACACAATCCACGGTTATGGTGAAATTAAACAAACAAGGAAAATTTGAGTTTGATTTCCAGTTGTTTTAATAAAACTTTCTGTTCCAATTGTACATGATTTGCTTGAGTTGTGATTTCTGACTAGTTCTTCAATGACATGGCACTCTGCAACTCTTTCAGATGTACTATTTTTAATTCTTTGTTGCAATAAAGTTTATGTTTCGAACAGTGATGCTGAGACTTGTTGGTCCATGAGAAAACCTAAGTCACCTCTCAGGCTGCTTGTCTTCAAAACACTGCCCTTCTCAGGGCAGCAGCAGCAAACAGCATCCACATGCACACGTATGCACACACATGCACACACACGCAATACCTCTTAAAGTGATTTTTTTTTTTTCCTGTGGTCTTTCTAAGGGGTCTAGAGACAGGGTGGTATTTTAGAGATCAAATCCCTGTAATTGTGGCTGAGTCAAATCCACAGGGCTGGCACTTCAGTCTAGAGAATTTACACCCATCACCAGAGGCAGCACTATAAATCACAGCTGTGTATGTGAAGCGATGGGGATCATAAAAGTGGTTCACAGCGCAAATTCACCCCACATATGCCTCATTCCCTCCTCATCCACCAAGACTAAAAGGTTTTCTTACCTGGTGTATTTTACTCCTTGCAACACCCCTGACAAGCAGTGCTTCTGGGATTCCTTCAGAAAGTTTTCCTTTGTTCTGCCGCACAGGGGGAGATTTTGCATCTCTGTAAAGCTGAGATGCTAACCTCATGCCACCAGCCCCTCTCCATCTAATAAACTGGTTACAGCTGTTTTTCTACCCACTACATCATCATTAAAGCCAATATTAAAAGGTCCAGCAGGGTAGAAGGTAGCGTTGTGAAAAAGACATGCTTCTGTCAATGGAAGAGAAATTCTTCGTGCTTTTGCAGAATCTCTTCCCTTCCTAGCCGTGCTGGTTTGTGATGTGCAATCATGGGTAAGTTGGAGCCATAGAGCGTGTATCCTGCGTGGGGCACAGGTGTCACTTTGATCAGAAATTCATCATTCAGGATTAGAGATAACAAATATTTTGTTGCCACCGTATGTGAACAAAAGGTGAAAAATGGGGGATCATAGAGTTGTTCATGGGAGGGCTGAGCACGGTCCCAGTGGAGGTGGATTCCCCAACTGAGGGCATGTTAAGTCGCCTCCGGTCTGTGCCGAGCACAGCTCTCTGTGGGGCATCATTCTTGGTGACCTGTGGACAATCGCCTTATTCTCGGTCTGCGCCTCCCTTCGCTCTGGGCAGGGGTTTGTTAGATTCGAGGTGGGGGCAGGTGAATCCCTTGTCATCGGGAATTACAGCAGTGCCAATGTGGAACCCCAGCCCTGCCACGCTGGCTCACCGCAGGGATCAGCTGGGCTGCTCCACGGTCGACCGGCAACAGGCGAGGGCAGTGGGGGACACGGGTGGGGAGGGAAGCGGCTGGCACTGTCCCCTCCGAGCCTGGAGGCAGGACTGGATGCTGCCCTCCCTCCCGGCAGCAGGGCAGCTGTGGCTGCTGCCTGTGCTGCAGGACACCCTTTTTCACCCACCAGATTTCTGCGGTGCAGCTGAGGAGGGTGCAGGATTAACTCACTCCGGGAGAGGGCAAAGGCTGGCACTGTTGGGAAGACACCTCCAAAAGGACATTTGAGAAGCTCAGGTAACACAGGTCTCAGCCCTAAAAGCAGACAGGGTGAGAATAAGACGCCGTTTAAAAGTGTAGAGACAGATTTTCTGAGGAGAGAGCAACGGTCCTAGCTCAAATCTGAGTCCTTTGCTGCTGTGCACTGTCAAGGGAGCAGATTTTAGGGGATTCAGTAAAGCAAAGACTTCCCCATCTCTGTCTGCACGCTCCTGTCTTGACTGAGGTTCCACTTCGCTTTCAAAAAGCAGCTAATTCTTCAGCGCTGAGACAGCCTTAAGACAGTGGCTACAGGAAGAGAAAGGGGGTGGAGGTGCCAGGGGCTTGAATATTCTTATGCACCGAGTCCATCCTTCATGGGATATAAATAGACCACTACTTGCCTGAGGTTTTTCCTCTTGGTCACTGCTCAGGCAGTGCTTCTGAAGGGAGCTTAATCCTGCCAGTTGCTGGAGTGAAACCCATCACAAGCAGGGATGCGGGTGATCCTGAAGCACAAGCAGGAATTAAAGACAGAGTGATTCACACGCCACACCAGCCTGTTTCAGCAATACAGCTGGCGTCACGTCACGGCAGCTTCTGCGAAGCTTAATGAAGATAAACTGGTGGAGGCATGTGCAAATGTCCCCAGTGCAGAGGCAGAAAGACAAACCCACTCCTTCCGTCAGCTCAGGAGCTGCTGGAGTTTGGGGAGATGGCTCCCAGGGCATTAAACATAGTGTCACCACATGTAATTGCACTGCGGCAGCACCAGCAATCCCAGGTGCCGGAGCCGTACAAACACAATGCAAAAGCTGGTCTTGCCGTGCTGAGCTAAAAAGACTAGAAAGACAAAGAAAGATTTATTGCTTCTCTTTGATAGGTGAGAACTATGGGGTAAAGAGATTAAATGACTATATTTAATCCCTGACCACACAGCCACAAAGTCTTCCCTGGGCTGGGAAGACTCTTGCTGGGCAAGACTGAATCTGAGATGAGCTCAGAGGTACGGTCAGCTCCCACGGGCCAGAGCTGCTGAAGGGGAGAGCTGTTTTTGTGATGGGTTTTCAAGTGATGTTCTCTGCAGCTCAGAGCTGAGCGTCCACGCAGGAGCAGCCTCAGCACGGGCCAGAGGGAGGTTCGGGGCTGTGATGACCCACACACGGCTGATTCATCTCCCCTCTTGCACTTGGTGTCACGGGCAGACCCAGAGCAATCCCCATTCCAGCAGGTACCTTCAACCCCGTGATTCATCTGAGGCAGTGCAGGGAAATGTCCATGAGGAACCACATAAAAACGCTTGAAACTGCTGTCTGAAGAGTTGCTTTTAATGAAAGCCAGAAAAGATTGTATAAGGCCTAGAAACACACAGCCCCCGATGGGAAGCCAGTGATGAGCTTCTCAGCCATCCCCGGCAGCAAACTCTCCGACTAACGATGCCGGGAGGGGTCATTCACTGTAGCACGCGGGCAAGGATTTTTTTTTTTTATGTGCAGCCCAAATTGGTAAAAAAGGCAAGTGTTCCTTGGCCCAGAAGGCTTGTTGGTGACAGATAGCTTGAAGCGATCCTGGCTGTGGTGCAGAGGAAATACTTGTGGGATCCAGATTTCATAGCCTGGGTCCACTCCGGCACCAGCTTACTCCTTTTGACTCCGCAGGAAAGACCAAGAGCCTGGACCCATGGGCACAGCTACCCTTCACCCAGCACAGCCTGTAAGAAGCTCTGTGCTGCCTTTGCATTGGCTCTGCCTCCATGGCTCCTAGCAAGCATTACACCATCGCTCTGATCCGCAGCCACCGGGAGCACCTCAGATTCCCAGACCTCGGCTCTCACCACAGGAATCTTCTTCCCTTTCATCCTGCCCACCTTCCAGCATCTCTGGGGAGCAGCGGAGCAACCTCAGCTCCCATAAGGGTCAGCACCAGGCATTCAGAAAGAAGCACTTGCTGCTGCAACCGAACCCTAATTCTCTGAAAGCAAAGCAGCAGGATGTTTATTGACCAGGGTGAGGAAAGCTATACCTAGGCAATAAAAGTTATTATGATAAAGGAACAAACTGTACTCTCTGCTCTCTGAACACCTTCTGACTCTTTGACGGCTTCTCACCAGAATAATGCAATAAAATTCACTTACACTGAGCATCTTCTTCTCCTTTGTCTTTGTTATTTTTTTATTTATTTAGGGAATTATTTGTTACTTTTTGTTATCACCCAATTGCGCTTCTGAGAATAGCTGTTTGGACAGATGCTGTGAATACCTCAAAAAACTTTTTGGATCCCAGTCTCACGAGACTTACGGCATAAACAACTTGTGGAACATCAAAAAATTGTCACCAAAAAAAAATCACCAAGTTCAGTTTTTCTCATACATATAGTACAAATGCCAGTTTGTGCAATGAACTAGTATTTCCAAAATCGTCTGACAGAGAAACCCACCGCATCGTTCAATTAACAAAATAAGCTTAATGAAGATCCCCAGTATTTCCTATGGAGAGATTCCCTGAGAAAGCATAAAATGATGCATTGAAAGTCATGCTTTGCTGATCACCTGGGTCGGCTGCTGGAACAGAGAGAGAGGGACTTGGTCCCACTCACAACACCAGAGCATCTTCTGGATGCTCTCTGCTGCTTCGTGAAGATTGCTCTTGCTGCCGGCAGCCTGCCACGCTCCATGGTGTGCAGGGAGGAAATGTCCCTTGCCTCCAGCCCCAGCAAAGCATTCCCGGGAGGTGAGCTGAGAGATGCTCCTGGGCCCTCCCTTGCTCATCCCTCAACCCTTGTTGGGAGATTCCCCTGGGCACAGAGCAGAAGTCGGTGAATCCCTCCCTGAGTTAGACCGTTTGCTCCCTTACACAGCTCTGTGTTCTGCCTTCAAGGAAAATCCCCCCTTTTCCTCAAGACTGAGGTTGAAGGAAGAAAAAGGATCCCCCTGGAAACTGGCTGTCACTTGCAAGGCTCCTTTGTAAAACGTCACTTTTCTTCTCTATTTTATTTATTGTGCTCGTCAGGGTTTGTGATTCTTCCCAGAGGCTCAAACACAGCATTTCTTCCCCTGCTGCTCTGCTCCCCATGCCAGCCTCTTCCCCCAGGGATGCCATGTGGGGGGACACTGCTGAGCACGGGCCCAGGAAGGGGGTGCGCTACAGCCAGCAGAGAGAGCCAAAGAGCACAGATTGTCCTATCTATGGCCTGTATCTCTAGGACCAGAAGTGCAGGATCAGTGTCCTCCCTGCCAGGGGCTGTCCGAGCTTTGGGAAAAAACCCGCTGCACAGAGGCAGGCTGGAGACAGGACTCCTGCACAGACGGGTTTTCCCTGGAGCAGTACGGCCGGGAGCCTGAGCCGTGGTAGGATGCAGGCAGTGCTACTGCACTGCCAAATATTTTTCCCGAAAATAAGTGCCTGCTTTTCACTTCCAAAGGGCATTTCTCATGTCAGAGCTGCCAATTTTTAACAGGTTAGAAGGAGCTAAATAACATGAAAGTAAGCGAACCATTCTGTCTAGGGTTAAACACGGTGGGGTTTGCTCTAATGACAGCCTGTAAGTAACCTTCCATACAAATCTTCTTCCCCAGCAATGTTTTTTTTTGTTGTTGTTCAGTATCCAAAAAACCTCCTTATTCACTCAGCTTTTCTGAAACTTCACAGTCTAAGCAGCCACAGCAGGGGCAGAGGGAGGAAGGGCTATGTCCAGCTAAAGGCTCAGGGCACCAGATGGCCTGTGGTGGTGGCACTTTGGCACGATGTGTGGCAATCACTGTTTCCCAGACACCAGAGCTCCAGGTTGCAGTAGACCATACCTTCCACAGCTTGAACAAACAGCCCCTGGAGGCAATGAGGGCTGGAGGTGATGTTATCCGTGCTGATGCCTTCTCCTCCCAGCCGCAAGAAGTGGTCCTGGAATTTGTCCTGGAAAATGTGGTGGAAATGGTGGGAGATGTGTTGTATAGCAACAATGCTCAAGGAGCCCTGACAGCTATAGTAGAAGCAAGTTCATTACCTTGGACTGCAAAGACAGCTGTGTTGCTGGCCTTCTCACAGAATAACTTCAGGAACCATTCCAAGATCTTGGACTGGCTGTCAAACACAATTCTGGAGTTTGACTTTTCTGGGATAGAGGCCAAGGCACTGGTCAATAGACTGAAGATCACTCTTGCTGCTGTTCACTCAGGTGTGCAGAGATCAGACATCACCTTGCTGGGGGTTATCTCCTGCACATGGGAGCCTCACTGAGAGCACTGATGGAGAGTAAAAAGCTGCCCCTTCTTCCCCAGATAGACGTCGAGCTGGAAAAGCTGCATGGACAGGTCCCACCAATTCCCAGTTGTGCCAACCTGAAGCCATGCCTGAGTGATAGGGCCCGGGAGGACCCAAGGGGATCACAGAAGGACTGAAGCCATAGACATTGGTGACAGGACCACACCAGAGCTGATGTCAAGGCTGTAGGAGAAGAACTGGACCATCCAGAGGGAGAGCCTGGAAGAGGTTGCAGGCACCCTGCAGGATGCCAGATTCATCCAGCCAAATATAGGAGACCTCCCAAGAGCCCGGATAGCTTGGCTCTGCAACCCAAACCCCACCCTGGTACAGACAGTTCTGAAGGTCCTCCAGCAACTGTCTACAGCCATGGGTTCCAACATCAAACAGCACATGAAGGACTTGGGGTTTCCCCTCATTGCTCTGTATAGGGAAAGCAAGAGAGCTGCTGCCCTGGCTGCGTTGAATACCTGGGCTGCACAGTGACACATTGGGCACAGGGCAGGACATCTCAGAAGGTCTAGGTGAAGAAATGCCTTTCCAAAAGCAAAAGCTTGTGCAGTGTCTGGCTGAACAACTGCCAACCCTCAAGCCAGCTCCCTCACACCTGCTTCAGTGCATACCTCTCCTCTACTCTTCCCTACAGGACACCAACAGAGACATGTAGGCAGCCTCACAGGCAGCCCTACCTTTCTTCATAATGCACCTTGGCTTTGAGAAGATGACCAAAGCCACCAGTGAACTGAAGGTAGCTGCAAAGGACCACGTGCTTGCGATACTAAAGAAAGCCAATGAAAATCTCTGTCCAGTCCACTGTTTCTGCTCAGTTACTTTCCAGACACCGTAGAGTAACCATCATGACTACTTTCCCCTCTGTTCTAGCCACACCACCTGCAGCAACAGCCTTGTCTTCACAAGCATCAGCTAAAGAGCTAGCACCCAAAACCAGCAGAGGGGAGAAGCAAAGTCCCAAGAAGCTCAAGTCAGAAAAGGCAGTCTTGAAAGACACACGTGCAGCCAGGGAATAAGAACTAGTGAAGTCCACTCTGAAGGATGGGGTCAGCAAACTGGGACCCATCTTCATCATTGTCCCCAAGGGGAATGCAGAGAATAAGGGATGAGAAAGGCAGCAAACTGCTATGGTGGAACTTCACTGCTCCCAGCAACAGGTATGTCAAGCAGCTGAAAGCTCAAATGAGCACCTGGTTGTCCAGCAGATTCTAGGTGGAAATGTTCTACTCCACCTTCCTGCACCACAACAGAGCCTTGGCCATCATGGCCAGGCACTTAGAGACAGAGAAGGGAGGACTTATCAGCTGGCTGGACGTGGTCCCGAAATGGCTCACCCTGCATTTCTTTGACACCAACACATTGGTGCTTATCAAGAGCCTAGATTACCTTAATTTGCTGCTAACTCTGCTGATCCAATAAAAGTACCAGCTGATGCACAATGAGGCCTTTTTCTTCCTTTCATACCTGGTCCTGAAGATGGGGGAGCCAAGGCAAACTATTCTTAAATTAGTGCATGTTGTCCTGAAAAGGATGTGTCTGGTGTATCCAGCTAAGAAGGTGTTAGGCTTCCTCATGGAAGGTATCAGGTCCAATAATACTAAATAGCTGGAAGGCTGCCTGGTGGAGATGGGTTATCTCCTTGAAATGTACTGCGTAGATGTGTTTGAGCTGAGCCCTAGCAAAGCCTTGAAGAGGACAGATGCCTTCCTTGGAGACCAAGACAGTGCTGTTCATAGTGCTGCTCTAATCATTATGGTCACAGCTTGCAAAACTCTTGGGGAAGTCCTGTTCAAAATGGTTGGAGATTTCCTGAAGAACATATGAGGATGCTGGACAAATTGCAAAACAGGAATCTGGCAGGTCAAGAGTTTCTCCAGCAAAGCATCTCAGTGAGAAACCTCAGCATGATTCAAACACAAGATCTGAAGTCACCTGTCAGCACACAGGGGATGCACCCTCAAAGCTAGAACCCACCTGCTCTCAAGGAGGAAATTTCAACATGGTGGATGTGGCTCCCCAGACACTGCCTTCACATGTAGATGAGCAAGCAAGCAGGCTGGTCTCCAGAAAATACAATTTCTTTAGACTGAAACATCTCATTCAGTTAGAAACGATCCCTGAATTCTAAACCCTGCCTACCTTCTCAGACACTGATGACACATGTCATAACATCACCTCCACCATTAGTTCCCTTATTTGTCACATTAGCAGTTGTGATACTGATACCAGCATCCAGGCAGTGAAGGAAATTGAGGAGATCCTGAGACGGAAGAACAAAGTAGAAATCACGTCTGGGCACACTGTGTTCCTTGTAGCCAGCTTTCAATCACTCAGGTTTATCAACCAGCAAAAGGAAGCAGATAAGAAATGAGGGAAGAAACAAATCATTCTGTGATGTAACTGTGCCTTCCAGGAGAAGAAATTGGCTCTGGAGAACTCAGCCTAAGTGCTTAAGGATGTAATAAACAACCTCTTTACCTTAATGTTAGACTTCATGGACGAAGACCTAGAGGAAGATCAGAAGTTCATACAGTCCATTAATGTCCTTATGAAGAGGGTCTTAGAAAAATCTGACCAGACGAGGATTTTTTGTGTCTTGCTGAAGCTGCTCCAAGGCAGCCTGGCTGCTGAGGGCAGCCCATATAAGATTTCTGACCTGCTGGCCAAGTGCTTGTGGAGAACCACATGGTTTCTCCCGGGCACCATCAGTACTATGAACCTGGACGAAATCCTGCTGGATGCCCACATGCTCATGAAAGCTCTCTCAAAGGAAAAACTGAGGCAGCGCATAAATGCCCACTATGGACCCTGGAAACTCTGCTGCACAACTTGTGCAAGCTGAAAGGCGTATCCTGGACCATCTCGCCCTGACTGAGGACGCAGCTGGCTCTGAAGTGGAAACTTACCTCCAAAAGGCAGTCAGTCCTACTGCCAAACAGGGGGCAAAGGAAACAGCTGTAGGAGCAGGTGAGGATGGTCCCTGGGCAGCTCGCAGGGTTGCAAAGGACAAAGCAGGTGATGTTTCAAAGAGCATCTTCTAGAAAATTTGCTCCAAGGAGAGTTTGAGGGAGGATCTAGGAGGAGTTCTATGAATGTAAGAAAAAATGACAGAAGAGAAAGTTGAAGTTTTTCCTAGAAAACCTCTCCCTCTTTTTGCAGAGCTATGCGAAGCAAAGCTTGGCCATCATCCAGACAGAAGGAACACCAGAGAGCATTTTCCTCCTCCTCCCTTGAGGATGTACCCTGAGGTGGAAGCATCTCCCCTTAGATCAATGGGGATCCCAGGAGGGACCATAAAGGAGAAGGAGGTGACGCCATCCTGACACCTGGAAAGCCTGCCATTCACCTGCAGCAGCAACAGTCTTGGGAGCCAGACAGCCCGCAGCAGCCTCCCTGCCAGTCAGCTCCCCTCAGAGGATGCCAATGTCACGCTTCTCCCTCGTTTCCAGGGCTGCGCAACAGTGACATTCCCGGGGGCGTGAAGAACCACCAGCAGAAATAGCACCAGGACCTCAGAACGAGCCAGACCTCCTCCACACACACATCAACGGTCAGATGGTGTGAACAAATGAACAACTCCAGCATGAACACTGGGTGAATTATGTGTGTGCTGGCAGCCCCCAGGAGCTGGTCCCAGTTTCTGGTTGATGTCTCTGTTGCTGTTATTCAGAAGAGCAAAGAGTGCGGCTGGTAGTGCTGGGACACAGGTACTCAGCCAGGGAGCATTAAAAGCAGATGTGTCCCTAGAGTGGTGTCACTCCAGCTCTGGCCGGGCTCCTCGGGAGAGCATGCAGAGGCTGATCCCTTCCCCAAGGTTTGCAGGTAAATAGAAAGAAGAGTGAATTGCTGCTTTTTCCAAAGCCAAAGAGGAGATAGGTCTTAAGATCAGGAGAGGTGCAACCCAGGCAAAGGGAAATGGGTCTCCCAGATTCCCTGTAAGATGTAGGGAACAGCTATAGGGCTTGCTTCTTTCCAGAGCTCAAAGTCTTCATGTTTCCATGTCACAGCACAAGCTTCTAGCCTTCAAAAAAAAAAAAAAAAAGGGGGCAGAGACTGATGCCTTGGAGCAAAACTGAACCCAGAGCACACAAATCAGGCCAAGGCACAGGGCAGAGAACCAGTTGGGGTGCTGACCCTGCCTGAACAACCTCCACGGGGTTCCTTCTGGCACAGGATTTTCCAGCAGTCAAAACATTCATGGCCAGTAACGTATCAGACCAAGAGCGCCCTTGTGCGCAGCTGGGAGCTGCCTGAAGACTTCAGGGCTTTCAAACAGCATCTCTGCCTTTCTGCACGATGACCACCAGTTGCACAATGAGCCTACCAAAGACAAAGGCTGCAAGAGGAAATTCATTAGGGAAAGTGAATTGTACAAATTTCTGTTTTCTCTTAGGTAAAATCAATAAGACACAGACTTTCAAACCCACTTCCACTTGTCGGACTAAAAGAGTTGAAGAGAGCAGAGTTGCTATGGAAAACTGCCAATGCCTTATCCCAGTCCATCTCTTCCGCTTTCTCAAGGAGCACACTGCTATTCTCATGTAAAACCACCTCGATTTGTCTTTTACATCCCTCTTGTCCCTAAGTTCCCAAAGGTAGCACTCCTCAGCTTTGTGTTAGGTGTAACAGTAAGCACTTCAAGGATGCTCACTGAATTACAACAGTTATTTACTAATAGACAATTCAGCCAATTACAAAAGGCTGTTACACATTTGTACTCAGGCAGAGGAAGCTAGCCACCTGGTGAACATGGCAAACCAATATTTTAATTAAAATAAGAAAAAGGAAATACACAGTTTGATTACTGGCCAAAAAGAAAAATACACCCCAGAGATCTCAAAGTGTAATGACCTTTTCTGAATGGCCAAAATGGCTTGTTTGCTGCAGACTATAATTCTCCCTAATGCTGCTACAAATTCATGGCCACCCTCTCACCTACCCCATTCATCCAGCACTGTACCTGCCTAGGACCTGTTCCAGTACCCATGAAATCAGGCTCCGGTATGTCCATATCTAGTTTCTGCCTTATTTTCTGTCTGGCTAGCTGGAAGATTCACGAGAACATGGCTGAAGCCTCTACAGTTTCTATTCTTTGATTCCTTCCTGTTCTGTCCTTGGGGCATCCTCTTTTTTTGTGCTAAAGGACATAAGCTTTGAGGCTGGAGTGGAGCTGTGTAGTTTACACAACTGGGTGCCCTTTATGTGGCCTTCCAAAAGTAAATTCATATTCGTGTTGGGCTGTGAGGTCAGGCTGCTCCAGGAGGTTTCCTTCAACACGGTGTTCCCTTTTTGCTGTACCCCACAAGCAGCTGCTTTTATAGCTTACTCTCAACTAGGTCGCAGAAATGCTCTGTTCGGATGCAAAAACATCATTCCAGCACAGTTACCAAGGAGTGCTGTCCATCTACTGCCTTGTCACTTGGTCCACACTGAAACTTGCCCAGGAATAGTGTTCCCCAATGTGCCATCACCGGGCTGTCCTCCTGACCTGTGCTGCAGCTGCACTGCTGCGTCTGGCACCCTGCTAGAGCAAAAGCCATTGACCACCAGACAGCACCAGTATGCTGAGGCCCCACACTACGTCGTAGCCAGGGGAGACAGGCAGACTCCTCTTCTACAATGCTGAAGGCCTGGTCCATTCCTTAAGGGTTGCTGAGACTGTATAAAATGGGGCAAAGTCAAGTGTTTGGAAGCCTTGCAGCATTTCCCAGGCAGGCAGACTATTCATCAGGATGCACCATGTTATCACAGAGCCTCAGGGCCCTTCGCAGCAGTCAGAAACTTCCTGTAGTGGGTGCAGGACAAAGTTAGAGCAAGTGACAGTCCGTGTTCTGCAGATATTTCATGAGATAGAAGATAAGTGCATCAGCAGAGGTGCCCTGGAGTCCTACAGGACCAAACAGCACCTTGAATATTCCCGGCGCGTTCTCATGTGTGCCCCTCAGCACAGCCCTGGAGCAGCAATCAGGAGTGCCCTGAACATCAGGAAGATGATCCACAAGGTATCCTTGCTTGCACCTCCTTGCCCCTGGCAGAGAACGGCATGCGATGGAGTATCATGGTGCTCATGCTGGGCTTCACCCAACAGTCACATTTGGGTGCTGTTAAGAGAGCAAGGCTTCAAAAAGTGCTTTGCACTGAGATCTGGAGAGTAGCGGCCTGTGGCCTGGCACAGCTGTTTCCAGCACATGCAACACAGCCTGCCAGGAAACCATCTTGCACGTTTAGAGAGTCCCCAGACACAGAGGCGCAGGTTCCTGCCTGTGAAGCAATGATTAAGGAACGGGTCCTGATGCACAAGATGAAACCTCGGGGTCCTGGGATGCTCCTGACAGCACCACATCCCGAGGTTTGCTGGACGGCAACACAATTTCCCCCCATCCTACCTCCCAGCCAACCAGTCCTCCAGGCTGTTCATCCTCCCCCACAGCCCCTGGGAAGAGCAAAGAACGAAAGAGCACCTGGGTCAGGAGGCGAAGAAGGAGATCTGCAAAGCGCTCGTAAAGGAGAGCTGACCTGGTACCTTTTGCTCTTTCCTGGTTCAGTCCTCTTCCATTTGCTGGAATCATGACCAAACTGCATGCTCAGGAGATAGCAGGGTCAGGGAGATCAATGAATTATAAATAAATACAGTATAAACAAATCAATCAGAGGGATAAAAACATTCGACAGAGCCACACTAATTAAAAATATAATAATACAGATAGCGGACATTTATTTAAAATGGTGCAATTACAGCTTTTAATCATCTGGGTTTAAATTAACAGCAGCAGCGAAGTGGCTGTGCAAACGTGTTCCCTGTAATGAACTGATATTAGAAAGCCAGCTTGGTGATCTCTCCCTCTCTCAGGCTAATTTGCCCTCATCTCATTGTGAAATAACCTTTTGGTGTCGTTTTCTTGTAGAGTCTTGAAGATGAAGACACAATATTGGAGCTAAATTAAATCCCCTTCACATATTTCTCTTCTTTCAAGCTGGAAAAATTGCTGGTATCAGTCATTCAGTCTCTAGTGCTGACGCAACCACACTTGAGGAGAACATCTGGGGGCCCCAAGAGTCATTACAGGGAAAATAAAATCCTATATTACAATCAGTCAGCAATTAAAAGGCAGGATGCAGGAGGGCCAATCCTGCAAGATGCTGAGCAGACTTGGTGGGAAAATCAAATGGTAGACTTGTGATGCTCTTTTCTTCTTCACTGGGTCAATTGAGAGGAGGCTAGAAAACACCTAAATCTGCTCCTGCCCAGCACAAGTGGTCTTGAAAGTAGCTCGTGTTAATTCAGGCCAGTGCTGATCCAGAGGTCACAGGTTTAGTAACCTACTCACCACCAGTTACCCCAGTCTGCAGAGCTGCGGTGCCAGTCTTGCCTTGGCTTGGTGGGTCCTGGCCAGTCCGGGCATAGGAACGGACACGGTGTGGCTGAAGGCAGCGCTCAGCTTGCCGTGGGAAGCCCCCGTGGTTAGAGCAGGCTCGACACAGGCACAGGCAAACCAGAGACCTGAAAGCTCTCTGCAGCCGGCATGGCTTGGACTTAGCAAAGTGATAGGTCTTACCTGCCCTGGGCAACTGGAGTGATCTTTCCCAAACATATGTGCCTACAGCTGCCTGTAAAAACATCTTTCCTGCACAACAGCCAAGATGCTGACAAGTGCTCAGAGCAGTGATGGAAGTGAGCAGATCTATAGACATACGGCAAGCAGAACTGTTGAAGGCAAAAACTTCCAGATACGGCTGTCCTGGGGTGAGTCTGAACCAGCAGCTGAGCAGCGGCAATTGTCCACTGGCTGCAAAACTCCTCCTGGTCTGCAGCACCTCATCCCTGCCAGCCAGCACGCTTGGCTCTGCTCTGCCCCTGCCTTTGCTCTGTCCCCTTGTCACGCAGTGCACAGGAAGAGTCACAGCAGGACAGAAACAGCCCCGAAAGTTCCTGACCTCAAGACTGATCTTCCAGCGATGCCCCTGACGCGTCTGTCCCACGGCTCATGCTGGTGACAGCGCGGTGCCGGTCCTGCTCATGACGTTAGGGTGGGTGCTCCATGCCTCACCTGGATTTGCTTAAAGGCTGCAAGGAGAGAGACAAGAAGAAGAAGAAAAAAAAAACCACAGGGAAAAAATAATTTTGGAAGAGTGGAAAGATTTCTGTGTGGAAAATGAATGCCACAGGGGGAGAGGGTATGTGTGACTGTGTGTGTGCGCACGTGCATGCCTACACATGTACTTCTGCCTGCGTAAGTCACAGCTCCTTACGGAGCCGCTCACCCACTCCTGGTTTTTGGCCATTGTCACCAAACACAATCACCTGCCTGCATCCGTCGTCCTGAGCACACGATGAAAATCAGGAGCCCTTTGGAAAGAGAATTTCATCTCCCTAATTAGCACCAAACCCTCCTCTCTTTCCTGTTTACCCAGAGGGTGTGCAAACACACAGCGAGAGAGCAAGTGAGAGTCACGCTGTCCTCGCTACCGCAATGGGCAATGTAATTACTTGGCCTGCACATTAGGATTAATAAATATTAACTTTACTTGTGTTTTTACTGTACACCTAAGATGGAAACAATGAGCTTTACTACTTAATCAAATTAGAGCTATAAAATGATTTCCCTTTTAGAAGGTTCATTTTTGTTTTGCTGGCAATTAACGTTGATGATTTGAGTCCCATCTTTAAAACATTTTGAAATATGGAAAATGGCAGAAGTTCCACAGTGCATTAAAGGAGCCATAATACACATCAGGTAATAAAGCATGAAGAGTCTGTTTACTTTGAGTACGCTAATTATTTGAGAGCTTTTTTAAAAAAACCAAACCAAACATGTGAAATCTTTCATTTCATTTGAATTAATTAAAATAAATAAATAAATAAACTGCTACCAAACCCCATTTTCAAAGTGTTACTTTGAAATTCCCTGCAGCCAGGCCAGGTCCTAGGCAGACGCTGAGGAGCAAATTTTCCTTTTTGTTTTTCCTCTTGCTTTTCTCTCTTCAGGGTGTGCAGGGCAGGTGGGGCGCACTTGCACACTGGACTGGATGGTCACGCAGCCACTATCTCTGAAAACATCTCAAGGAACCAATGTGCCACCTCATAGGAGACTCCCACCCCTCCCTGACCTGTCATTGCTTGGTCTAAGAGACCCAAACCCCTTTCCAAACCTTTAGCACCTCCAAGAAAGTATTCAGCAGCTGTGCCTTAGCCCGAGACAACTCTCCAGAGAGGCACGCTGCAGCTCCTGTGGCTTCCTTCCCTCTGCAGAACTAGCGAGCTTTCATTCCTCTGCTTTTCAAATCAGCACCAAAGCAGCAGCACAACTGAGGTAGGATGGGACCTCTGGGGGTCCCTGGCCCTACCCCCTGCACAAAGGAGCCAACGTCAAAGTTAGGTCATGTTGTCCTGGGCCTTGTCCTGCTGATCTTTTAATATCTCCAAAGACAGAGATTACCCCACCAATGCCCTGTCCCAGGGCCGCAATGCTCGTTATGAAAATGTTTTTTCACTATACCTTGCTGGCATTGCCTCTGCAGTAGCCTGTGCCTGTGGCCTCTTGTCCTCTTTCTGTGCATCTCTGAGGACTGTCTCCAGCTTCTCTACTCCCTTGGTGGCAGCTGAAGACAGCAGTGAGATTCTCCTTGTCCTCATCTTCAGGCTCAGATAAACCCAATCTTTCCACTTTGCCTTGTACATCCACCTCCACCACCTCAATGGCTCCTGATGGGCTTTCCCCAGCTCGCTGGGCTTCAAGCCAGATGGTCCGGCCAGTACTCTCCACACTCGCCGGTCCTCCCATCCCACTTCCACCATTCGGCTACAGCCACAAAGACAAAATTACATGGAAGAGACTGAATGGCTGATACCACTGAAAAGAAGCCTGGCCAAATCCTTGCGGTCTCCCTTGATGTGACCTGCTAGGACCAACCTCTCCCATACAGCACTTATTCTGCTGTTTATATCCAAGCACACCCTTTCCCTCACCAGTTGCCTGCAGCTTAGTGAGTTCTTCTCCATGGCCCAGGAGCTCTTAGCCTGCCCCAGCCCAGGTGACACATGTTAGCTTGCACATTCTCACCCTGGTCTCATCAGGTAGCACCGTGCAACCAGTTAGCCTGGGATTAGCTCAAGACCTTTGCAACCGGACAGAGAACAAGGCAGTGCAGAATCTGACCCCAGATCTGATGGCCTGGTTTTTTTAACGTACGGCTGTTCTCCCTGTTGCAGAACATGGTTTGCTTCACCAGTCAAGTGTATTTGCAAGGCTATACAAGCCAAGATAAATTTGCCCCCAAAGTAATAACTTTTCAATTACCTTCATTATCCCTTGCTCAACACAAGAACAGCACAGCACCTCTTGAGGGAGCAGCTGAGTATTTCTCTCCAGGGTGCACATTTATTATTTTAAGAATCATTTAATTTTCCATCCGAACAAGAGGGGCGAATGTAGGTCCTGAATGGCTCCAGGGCCCCGTTCAATACCTTGCAGTGTTATTCATCATGGCAATTACACATGGTAATTCATCTCTGAGAAACTTCAATACACAAATCTGAGAGCATTTGAGGTACCTGTCATGGCTCACAACTCTGGGAGCTCACGGAAAGAAGACATCATGACTGGAAAACATGCAGTTACGCCCAAGAAAGTCAGGCAAAGTCTTCAGTAATGGGACTTTTAGCATACCAGCAGCCCGCAGCCTGCCTTTCCAATGCCTCTCCCAAACCCTGCCCTCCCACAGCACACACCCATCCCTGCAAGTCCCATTGCTGGGGCCGATGTAATTTACAGTTATTTATGCAGCGATGCTCTTCACAATGGGTTCCCTAGTGGGTTAGGCTGAAGGTGCTGCCAGTGTGAGAAATGTGACTGAATGCCACCACAGCAAATAGTCCAGTACAGAAATCATTTACTCTCTGGGGTCTGCAGAGCAGCACTGTCTCTTCATCAAAGTGACCTGCAGGGCTTGAACCAAAACCAACTGAGAGATGAGGAGAAACGTTTAATTACAATTTCCATACCTAAAGGAAATACTATGACAGCTCTGATCCTAGAGCTAAGGTATTTCCTGGCCTCCATCTGCTCTCTGCCACCTTTATTTCCCTTCCAGAACCCATTTAGAAAAGGTTGCCTGGGCTAGAGATGCTACCAAGGGCTGTGGGTTCATCTTTGGCACAGATCTAGCCAGGATTAGTTCTCGAGAATATTTTCCAGATTCTCCTTCCATGGCTGCTTATTGGTGGCGTTATTACAGTCCTGGTCTGTAAAGCAATTCAGGCATCAAGCTGGTCCCTGCAGGAGCTTATTCAGGAGCTCTGCCCACCGACTGGGAGTGGGTGGACTCCTGTCAGCGCCTCAGAACCACAAGAAACAGCCTCAGATAAAGAAACAGCGCTGTTGCCGGGCTCAGAATATAATGAGAACCTCGGCTTGCCTCAAAGCGTTTCAGTAACAGGTACTTGCCTCACGCTGAGAGGCCACTCTGCATGAGTGCATCCTTGCGCAAGCACAAGTGCCAGTGCCCAAGGACAGGCACCCCTGAGAGATTCCCCTCTGTGTCGCTAACGCGTGCAACAGCGCTCAGCAGCGATGAAAGCAGACCGTACCCCAGGCACACAAGTGACATCCTGACTCTGTGCTCACGCTTCTAAGGAGCATCCCTCCTCCAGCCCCCTGAGCCCATCACACAGGCAGACTGGCTGTGGGTCACCCGCCACCAGGCACAAGCGCTGGCTGTTTCCTTGAAAAGTTAAAGGCTAGCAGATTTGAACCGTGTTTTCCATCAGGTGAGACTTGCCTCCTTATGGTTATTTCTTATCCTGTTCCCAGCACACTCCTCTGCCCAGTCAGGGCACTGGTGTGGGCATCCTTGCAGACCCCAGGAAAGGGATGGCTCGAGTCCTTACAAAAGAAAAAGGTGAAAGTCAGTCCCTGGGATTTTATTTCTCTGAGTCGCAAGAAGATTAAGGGCAGTAGAAGGTCTGGTTGCATGCTGGTCTTTGGTCGGGGAAGCCAAGCAACAGCGAAGCAAGGGATTTTAGTAAATTCTTAGGACTAAAAATACTAACTGACCATTTCTTTTGACCTTCTGGACTACACAGTTCATAAAACTCCACTCAGAAATCCAACATACACTCCTGACTAAATGTACCATATATTTTTGGGACGTTTCCCACCAGTGTTCAGGCTGTCAGACACCTGCAAACCTGAAAAGTTCTGGTACTGCTGCAACTCCAAGACTAACTCAGAACAGCCTGTATGGAGACCTCAATCCCCTCCAGGTCTGCTTTGGCAGGCACAGAAGGTCCTGCAGGCCACATTGGAAAAGCTGTGTAAAAGCCTCCAAGATACAGATTCAGGGAAGAAAATGTATTAGATAAGCTGGTATTCACAGACCAGGTGTGCTCAGAGCAAGATTCACCCATGAGGCTCTGGTGATTTGCATCCCTCAGCAAGGAATCACTGATGTAAACGAGGATGTGGGTTTAGTTTTCACCTGGACAGTCAGGTTTCTCTGTGGCCCTGCAGAAGCTGATTGAGCAAAAGGGATTGCTGTGCTGTCTGGGTGCCTCCTTGCTTGGGGACCAGCAGATCCTCTCCCTGAGCCCAACCTCTTTGCTGCAGCGGTCCCCGAGACTGGCATTGGTCCAGCAGCATTTGCAGGGGCCCAACACTCAGGGCAAGTCCCAGACAGAGAAGAGCTCCCTTCACCGTCATGTGTTCCTCACTGCCACAGCTGTCATACAGCAGCTCTCTGTCACTTCCCTGGGCACAAGGACACATCCAGGTATGGACCTGTGCCTGCCTCTCGTGGGTTTTGCAAGGAGGAGCAGGCAGCAAGGTGAGTTGAAAGGGCAGAAACGACAAGCAGGGCTGCACAACGCATCGGTGAGCTCTCCCCAGAGCTCATGGGAGGCAACTTGAAAGTTTGGCTAATTGGAAAATCATCTCAGTCAGCTGTGGAGGCAAAGGGCTACTCCTGAATGATCAATGCTCAGAGAACCATTACTAACCAGTGAGCAGAGAAGAGACATCTCAAGTGTTTGCATTCCCTGCTATTTTCCTCTAGTTTCTCTATTCAACTGGTAAACAATTTATTTCTTTACAATTCCCCAAATTATCACAAGCCTGAAAATGCCTAGCTGTTTGTCTCATTTAGCAAACAGTCCCTCATGGTGCCAAAAAGTCACTCAGCTTAGCTAGGAGAGAAGCACGACAATGTTCAGATGCTATCATTATTCCCAGTATCATCCCCCATTAAATTGTCCAAGGAACACCATTTTTCCACAGCCTATCCCAAAGTTTCACTGCTTTTGCTGAAAGGGCATGCGACTGTGGGAACCATCTCCTCTGCCTGAACAGGAGCAGCCCCCCTGTCTCCCGGCTGCTGCTCGCTGTCTGGCGTGGCATTGTATTTCTGTCTAGAAGGGCAAGAACAGGTCTGAAATGGGATTTAATCTGTAATGCACATGTTTTCTGCCTAAGATGAGGTCTCACATTCTCTGAAAGAGCTGGGTGCCAAGTAACCGATGACCATTGAGTCTCTCGTATGCCCCATTCCTCCCACTTCTGAACTTTTAGCCCTGTGCAACAAAATATTTGGCTGGGCTATTTTAAGCCAACAGCTTGTTGTCCGACACAAAGCAGGATGCCATACTGAGGCAAACATTTCCCAAAGTCTAGTGAGGTTTGCAAGAGGACTCACTTTCTCCTCTAACCATCTCCTCTGCACTCCTGCTGCACAAAATACATGGAGGACTCCGTAAGGCAATGTCAGGACCCAGGTCCCTTTGCCGGCAAGGTCCTTTAGAACAGCCAGAAGAGCCTCTTTGCTGCTTCACTTAAAGCTTTGCAAGAGGCTAAATCAGCATGTGTGCAAATAGAAAACATGTGGCGTGTGTAGCTCTTTCGTTCCTGCCTCCATCTCCCTCTTGAAAAACAAAGCACTTAACTCTAATTGTGTGGACTGACTGTCAGCTAAGGATATGACAGCACTGTGACTTGCAGAGGAAGGAACTTAGCAGATTTTTCAAGCACTACAGGGTGGGCTTTTTCCAGGAAGACCAGAGCGTATCAGCACTGCCAGACACACCAAACAAAGGAGAACTGCTGTGTTTTGGTAGCGCCGACAGACCAAGGAGCTGCGTAGAGACGCTGATCGCGCTGGGTCTTGCACAGACGAAGTCGCGGTGTAACGGACTTTCTTCCAGTGTAGTGTTTAGAGGATGTCCTTTGTTTCCTTTTGCTGGGGATTGCAGAATGGCTGCTATCAAACCTCTGACACCATGCAGGGGACCCAGAAATAACAAGAAAATAACATGGCTAATTAGCCTCATGTATTAGTTTAACCAGCTCCCTCTGGAATACCCTCGTTGAACAGGGTTAGATTTCTTCCCTTCCCCCCATAACTGATCCTCACATTTAATTACACTGGAAACCTGACTGCGCCCGGCTCAGATGGAGTGTTTTACTGCTTATGTGGTCTTTGCAGATAAGAGACGCTGTGTCTATTGCACAAGTGGAGAAGTGGCTTTGAGGGGTTTCATATCTCCTTTGAGAGGCTGCAGGTCCAGCCACCTTGAGCAGTAAGACCAAGACAGAGGCAGAAATCTATGAGTAGAAGCAGTAATTCCCATGCCTTGTATAGGAAGAACAACACTGTCATTGTCTTGATCCTTTCAGCTAATTGGAGAGGCTAAAAATGATAAATTGTCGGGTGGGAGAGAGGAGATAGGATCGGTTACAGCAGACGCCAGATTGATCTCACAAGGGTAGTGACTAGCTTGCCCAAAAAGATGATGTCAGGCAGTGTTTGGAGAAAACAGGATGGACATCCCTTCCAGACAAGGGTGTTCACGGCAATGAAATTGATACAGCCAAGGTGAAACTGCAGTATACAAAATCTTCCATCCCAGGAGCTGATCAACACATTTTCAAAGAACACAGAACTGGGTCCCTCCAGAGAGGGAGAGATCATCCCTCAGGTAAGAGAAGGTACTTGTCTGGAAACTCAGCATTTCATCCCCATTTTTTTTTTTTTTTGTACCAGCTACTGATAAGATCTTTAAAATGGGAACATTATGCTTATTTCCCCAAAACACTGTATCTATTTAGATCATAAATTCTTTAATATCAATGACTTGACATCGTCTTTTCTTCAGTGCTGTCAGCATTTGTCACCCCACTATTTAATACGCTGTGTCCACCCACAGGCAGGGACTGTCTGCCCCCAGAAAAGCCTAGCAGAGGGCTCAGTGGCATCCTGGGGCTCTTTGTGATACAGTTGGACTCAGTTTCCATGTTAGACTAGCAAGAATTACGTTTGAGTCACGTAATCATACAAAACTTTCATCTTGTCAAAAGTCATTTTCTTCTGACAGGCTGAATCCCTCCCCTGCGTCTCTTCTAACACTAGTACGGAGCTTTTCAGCCAAAGATTTCAAACTAATTGTGCACAGCGGCAGGTTAATATGATCAAAGGAGCTAATAGGCTTTCATATGTATTTACATGATATAAGGCTCTCAAATTCAAAGACTGGATCAAGAGATTTGCAATAAATTGCGTGAGGATTATTTGTCTGCCTGTTGTGCAGCGGAGAACTTGTCTCTGCTCTGTTGCCAAAGTCAATGGAGTATTTGCCTGGGCTGGGAAACTGAAGCTTTCTCAATAACACATACAGCTTCCACCATCTTCTATAAGCACAGGAAAACCTCCGAAGCCGGCATGAAGCTAACCAAGATGTTAATATGAAAGAGAAGAGGACAGAGCTCCCCAGTTGTAAGCCAGGCTTTGCAATGTTGGGAAGATGTTCTTGGGCAGAGACTTTCTCCCAAGCAAGGGGCACCAAGGCAGACACAACAGGTGGAATGAGCAGAGGCTGGGAAGGAAACTACATATCAAGGAATATTTTTTTGAGGAGGGGGAATAATGAGTAAACTTCACCCAGCAGAAGCAATGCCATCTTCATCATTGGCCATTTAAAATGAGTCAGACCAGGAGGGATGCTGCTCTAAGCAGGGTCCAGGCAAAGTCTACCAGGTCTATTTTATTTACCTTGTGGAAAAGTGGAGCAGTTTGAGCAGAGGGCAATGAGAGAAGCCCATAACATATAAGTGAGGCTTTTTCGTAGATGAGATAAGCCCAAATCTCCATTCCAAATCAATGAGGTGAGGAATGTGACTCAGGTTTCCTGTGTTCCTCATGTTACTCCGTCCGTAGAAGAGTGAGGTGGTAACCCCCTTTTTTTTTTCATTAAAGTTCCACAAATCCTTCTTTTTTGTTCCAGTTCTGAAGTAGAAAATCCCAAAGTTTTAAACTTCTCCTATCTTATTAACTTGTAAAAACTGTTTTAATTGAAATGTTTAATTTTAGTGAATTCAAGCTTCATTTTTCTTTGACCTTTAAAGCTATATGGGAGCTATATATATCTCTCTCTTATAAACTGTGGGTTTGTTTTTGAATCAAAACAGATGAAAAATGGACATCATCCAATGCCAGCATATGAATACAGGATAATTTGAGCCTCTTTTTCCTAGACAATATTGTGCTGAAATTGATATGTTTTGAAAAAGATTTTCATTTAAATTAAAATAGCCTTTTTTCCTCCAAAACTGCAAAGCTTTCCTGGCCATCTCTGCTAGGGGTACAGCTGATTATCATCTCCCTTCTCCTGGTGTGACTCTACTGAATACAGTTGAGGCCACGTCTGCAGCTGGGATGTGGCAGGCTGAGACAGGGAGCTGTGCCACGCAGCGATACTGGTGCAGCGAAGGGAGGCAGTGGGGTGGAGGAGGTGGGGGAGTGTTGCAGCCCTGGCAGCGTGGCTTTGTGACCTCCCCTCACCTCCCCCGTGCCTCAGGTTTTGACCTGCTACTGTGGAGGAGAAGACAAAAAAAGGACATGGGGAGAAGAATACATTGAGTGTTGCTATTGTGACCTTCCGGGTCTGCAAAGCCGTGCAAAGCTCTGCAAGATCTCCCCAGGAAAGATGCTGCTTAACAAAGCGCTTTGCATGGCCTTTTTATTTCACTAGCAGATTTGTGGCTTGGCTCCAGAACAGTACTGTCTCAAAAGAGAAAAATGGTCTGAAATTTGTTATCTGCCGAGAAAACAGAGAGAGGAAGAAAAGTGAGAAGTGGGGGAAGATCTCCTTTCTGATACCCATGCTGCACGGACCAAAGTGCTCTGAGGTTCAGCCCCAAGACTTCCCAACGTCCTGCATGGGTAGATGGTGTTAGGCAATGAACTCCTCTCTTTCCAACATAATTATCATTTCTGCATAGAAACACACAACCTTTGGACATGAAAGCCCACTTCCTGGAGACCGGGAGCACATCAACCATGCTGATCCTTTTTGGGCAAAGAAAGAGAAGGGTCATGTCCTAGGAGGTAGAGACCAGAGCTAGTGGGATGGGAGCCTTGGTGTCAAGCAGTGTCTAAAATACCCTCTTTGCATCATACTGACTCTTAATTGTCACCAACCACGGAGGAACTGATTGAGCCCAGCAAGGGTCCGGCAAAATAGATAATTTCTCGCAGGCATCTAAAATTCATGAACGCGGTGGTGGTCCCGTCACACCATTGCTATGTTGTTCCACGGTCCTGAGTCTCCCTTGAAGGGCAAAAATATCAGGGGTAATTTTTTTTTCTTGAGAGCAGAATACATTTGGGTTGTTAACGCATAGCTCGCGCTTCAGGCGGATCCTTACCGAAGGGCGAGAGCTCGTCTCAAACCGCGTGTTGTAAATTAACTCTTAATGTGATGAATGCATTAAAGGGCTGTTAGGCCTGAAGGATGTGCTCGGAAACCAGAAGTTCTGATTAAGGGCTTGATTCATAAAAGCTTTACGCACCATTTACGCAGGTTTCTTTATTGGAAATGTTACTTAGAAAGAGCTCTTGAGTGGCTTCTTCCCAGAGAAATGGGGTTAGGATTCTGGACACGCAGGCTCACACGTGTGCTTGCAAACATATGTACTTGCAGAGGCAAGCAAATGGGGTGGACACATGCCGAGACCCACACGCACTCATTACACACTGCCGCCACGTGTGTTGGGTGTGCACTGCGTCCTGCGGGGCAAGCAATGGTCCTCCTCCAGAGCCAGACCCATGGGTTGCTCGGCCTGCAAACCTCGGTCCTGCTCAGGGGTTTTTCCGTGCATGGTCTGCAAATGGGCCAGAGAGTCCCCAGCCATAGGGCCACCTTCTCTGCTGGGACTTCGGGGCACAGCAGCCCCCCTGATGAACCCCTCAGGAGCTGGGGCAGCATCTCCAGCTCAGAGAAGAAAACCTGAGTGGGACCAGCAAAGCGGTGCTGAGCCAGGGCGAGGGCTGGGGGAGAAAACCCTGAGAAATGCCAGAAAACATTTCCAAGAGGAAAAGCTCTGGGAAATGACCCATGCTGGGTGGGGCAGGGAGGTGTGGATGGGATAAGCAAACGAATCCCTTTTCTTACGCCTCATCTGTACAATTGTGGGGGCTTCACCTGCACAAAAACATTCAGGGGTCTCATGACGCAGGAACTGGACTGGAGCATCCCTGGTTGTATCCCTTTTATCTCAGGGAAGGAGAGGTGGACGCCAGCTGCACTGAGCAGGAGGGCTGCCACCTGAGCTGCCGGACACAAACAGTATGTGTCCCCGAGGGGCTTTGACCAGGGCTGTGTCTCTGCAACCAGAAGCAATGAGGCAGCCTGCCAGCTCTGCTACCTGGGCTCCTGCTCGGGGGAAAATATGTCCCTTGAGGAAGCAATTTGTTTAATTTCCACTTTGGCTGCATGAAAGGAGTTATATGCCATTTTCTGTATCTCGCAGATCTATAGAGAGGAGCAGTCAGAAAATTGCTGGAGGATAAAAAATAATTCATATTAAACATGTCATTCCAGGGGGATCCGGATGAATCAGGTTTTAAGTGACACCCCACGCTGATCATGACAAACATCCCACTTTCAAAGCAGCCCCAGGAATTTTACAGCTTTTTCTTGAATAGCTTACACTGAGAAACAAGGGGAGTTTGCCGAGCACTGAGCAGCGGGGTAGTGCTGTGCTCCGTGCTGTTTCTGCCCTGTGCCATAGGTTGGAGGACAGCCCCAAAAACACCGGCTCTTGCATGAACAGCCGCACCGACACTGTCAGCCTCCACAATCTCCAGGCAGCGTGTTTCGGAAATGTGCTGCCTCCGTGCAAAAACCTGTCACCTTTTATCTGGTTTAAATCGGTATCCTGCTAGTTTCAGTGAGTGTGCTGTGGGATGTAGTGAACAAGTCTGCAGTCACCTTACCTAAAACCTTCATGACTTCATCCCCCTCAAGCCTTCTCCTCTCCCTGTTAAGAGTCCAAGCTTTTTTATTCTCTCCTCAGAAGGCATCTTCCCCATCGCCTGCATCACTCCAGTCTTCCCTGTAGCCCCTCTAACTCCCTTCATCCTACATCAGTGCGGAGACCAGGGCTGCCCACGGTGCCCAAGTGCTTCCCCAAACCCACAGCAGGACGTGGGACTCAGGGTCCCACCACCAACTTCTTTGAACCCAGGGCATGGCAGGCATTATCATCCATTCAGGCAATAGCACTAGACCTGGTCTGCTCCTTCACGGCTCTGGCATTACTTCATATTTTGTATCCCCAATTCCCCCAACGCAGCGCAACTACAGTGTGCTCCCATGTGCCGAAAGAGAGGATGCTGCAGAATCTAGCCTCTGCGTTTCACCCCACGTGCCTGGATGTGCACAAAGCCAGAAGCTCTTCTCATCAAAGTTTAGCGACGGCATTTATCCTGGTTTTAATTATAACGTGCTTCTGAGAGTCTGCTATTAGCAGGATAGAATAATGACCCGTTCAATCCAAGCAGTCTGCCTGATCCCAGAGATGTTTAATCAGGCGTCAACAACTGTACCTGAAATCATCACATTAGCTATATGGCAACATCCCTCCTCTCATGATGCTGCAATAATGAGCCCCGGTTCAACAGGAATGGGCTTTATTTGAAGGGCTTAATGAAAATGTCTGGTTCTTCTGCTTTTAATCTCAGCGTTTATTGTTACCAGCATCTGCTTCAACCTCGCAGGCAGTGCCTGCTCCAGAGACCCCGCTCCGGGATGGGGCAGCTGTAGGAGACTCCTGTGTCGCATCCATTGCAGTCGTGTCTGGTCCTGAGTGCCTCTAAGTGAAAACGGAGAAAAGAGGAGAAAAAAGTCAGAGGATAGCAAATCAAACAAAAAATGTGATTGCTCATTTATAGCATGCACGGGTGTCTCATTTCCAAATGTTCTTGTGGAAGACTTGCTCAGCAGGCAAATTTGGGGAAACTACACGCTGAGAGTTCCTGGCAGTAAGTCCATGTGTCAGGAGTGATACCGCATGGCCCTGCTATACCTTAGCACCCTATTAGGTCTGGCCAAGGCAGCTCCAATTTGGGGTGCAGAGCCTCTGAGCAAGCAAGAGAGCAGGAATGAGCCAGCAGAGAGCTTTGCCTGGGCACTGAGTGATCTCCATGTCTTCGCCCTGTGTGGCCGGGGCTCCAGGTACTCTGTCTCTGCTCTCCTCCGCCAGCGCAGCCCACAGTCAAGCTGGAAAAGTAAGAACCTGAACAGTGGCAAAATCAAAACGACAAATGAGTCTCCCAGCTGTGTTTGAAATAAAAGAAAACCAGTTCAGTCTGGCAGATTTTAAGCGTTAACCTCAGAATTTGGATGAGGGAGGCTGGTGTTCACTTTCTGAATGCACAAGGTGAGCAGGGCAAGCTGGAGGGCTTCTCCTGAGAGCTTGTTTACAAAGCTACATTTTTTCCTTCTTTTTTCTTTTTTTTTCTTTTTTTTTTCTGGCAGCATAAAGCTGCAGTTTAATCACTGTTTGCTGAGGAACAGCCACAGGAAGCTCTGCTCCCAAGAGCAACAACCAGAGACATTCAATTTTGAAGCTGCCAGTCAACAAAAGGCCATGAAGTTATTAGCTCTGAAGACTCCATTACCTGCCAGTTTGGACCTCAGATACCATCTTTTACAAATTTTTCTGGGGATTCCCATTTTGAGTAGGGTCAAACGCCATATTCCTGCTAGGTGGTTTCCAAAACATCACCAGAGGTACACTGAACACAACTTAATGTTCAAATTCAGTGTATTTTGTCAAAAAACAGCATACTAATAAAGTAAATTGTGCCCAACGATGTTTCTATGAAGATATGCAAGTGTCTTAATGGAAGTAGATGAAAAGCACAACGATGGGAAATTTTGTGGACAGATGAGGCCATTTTACTTCCCCCATCATCTGTGGTCCCCAGCTATCCCCCAGGGCATTCTTCCTCTCAGCCGGAGGATCCTCTCTCAGTTCCCAGGGGGAGCCGGTGCCGGAAGTGCTCCTCTGCAGAGCATGAGCCTGCAGCAGCAGGACAGGTGATGCCTCAGAGAAATGGCAGGAATGGCTTGTTTTGAGCATCGAGAAGAAAATAAATACGGGTTCGCCGCTTAATCCCTGCTCCAGCCAGGACGATTTCAGATTTGGCAGTTTAAGCTGCAGGAGGATTTATCTATCAAAGAACAACTTTGAACACCTTAAAGAAATGCAGGCCACTAAATGATGGTGTCAGGAAGAGGGAGTTCAGCAGATATCGTGGTGAGGAGCGAGAGCGGGATCAGTCCCTGTCTATCTATCTGTCTGCCTACAAAAGTAAGTGGATTAAATGAGGAAAGTGAGCAAAATCCCCTAGTGTGGCAAAAAAGGTTTAAACTGAGTAGCTTCAGTACACACCCCAATCTCGGTGGTTAATAGACTGGGGAGCCTTTTCAGTACATTCCTTTTGTAGTATTTCCCATAATTTTTATCTTGAGTAATCAGAGGCTCCCTGGTCCCCAGCCCTCCCCTTCATAGCGCAGCGTTAATAGGAGTTTCTGAGCTGCAGCGGCTGCTCAAAGCACAGCCTCCCAACTGAATTACGGGGCTATAATTTTACAATTTGCCTGTGGGTAATGGAGTAAATAGAATGGAGTTCATATAGCCAGGATTTAAAAGGAAAAAGAACTGTATTTATGGGCAGAAATGAACGTGCTCACAGATATCCTCCACTGTGATGCTCTTCGTATCGAAGCCGGATGATGCTAAGCAGCTGGATGCAAAGACGCAAAATCTGCTGTATTTAGCGAGCGGTGGTGGCATCTGGACAAGATCAGAGAGAAGGGTAAGGATCACAGGGAATTGCAGAAGCGCCAAGGCGGGATCGCCCACGCTGGAGGGCTCGCTGCCTCTCAGGACTTCAAACAGGATAAATTCGCAGGGGGTCCTCCCTCAGCTTTGCATGCAGCTGGGGAGGAGGAACAACGTCTCCAGGAAGCAAGTTGGAGATGGCATCAAGCCTGAAGACCTCCTTGTGCTCTGACAGGCCCCCTTTCTCTTTCCAGTGCCCGTGGAGAAGGTTGGAGTCCGGGCAGCCAGCATAGCCGGGCAAGGGCAGGGCAGCACCTGGGTGTAAAACAGACTCCAACCACCACCACGAAGCTCAGCACAGGGCACTGCCTGCTCCCCTCTGGCCCCGGTGCTCTGGGCAGAGCCCCACAAAAGCCTCTTTCAGGACCCGGGAGAAACCTCTGACAGCGTTACTAAGCATTACATAGCATCAGAGAGCCATAATCTAGCCTTGCTGACACATTAGGCCAAGTTGCTACCCAATTTATCTCTACTAATCCATTCCTTTATAGATCTGTTAAGATAGAAATCTCCAAAATGAAGAGAGAGCTGCCAGAAAGCTTTTGAATTGACAGTGGGTTGCTCAACTGTTTTAGCACACTATCATCCTAAATTGCCTGCTGCTCAGTGCCTGCGCCGACTGCCCTAATGGCACTTCTGTACCACGCAGAACTGGAGGCTGCATCTTCCTGCATTTATGAGAAATTAGGACATTATGTGAAGGGGGAATAAAACATCTCCGAGATCAGTTGTTAGCATCAGGGATGTTTTATCGGCCGGTCCACAGGAGAAAGTTTGGAAGAGCAGCAGGAATGCCCCCAAGGGCTGAGCAGCCAGACAGACGGTCATCGCCGAAGGCCAAGATCAAGCCCTTGATCGTGAATTCACGGAGCAGATAAAACGCCCCTGGCAGCAGAAGGAGGCTCAGTTAATGGATTTTGGCCATGGTTTGGAAGGACCTGCCCCAGCACAGCTTTTAACTCCCATTTAGAGGCTGAGTTTTGAGGATAATCTGCTTTTATATTTTCCAGTGCAGGGAAGCAGACGTTCCCCACCCCTGCATGGGGTCTGTCCAATAGCCCTGTGATGGTCACGGCTCCCTAAAACCACACTGAGCACTGCCTTTAGCAGAGAGCTAATGAACATTGCTGAGACCTGGAGATGTAGTATCCTTCAGGAATCTCCTTCAAACTGGTCTTTTTTGAGATGTTATTAGGAGACAACTTGAAGACGGGCTTCTGAAAGCCTGTTTGCAGCCAGCAATACAAACAAAGCAACTGAGTCAGAGAATCGCTGCCTTGGAGATGGGGTTTTCTCTGTAACTGGTAGAAATAAACTGGGGAAACTCTTGTTTTAAACACATGACTGCTGAAGGATGCAGTGAAGAAGAGAAAACCACCCAAGCCCCTCAACACATTGTGTTAGGGAGCAACAGGGCTTCACTCAGGTTGGGGAGAGGGATTGTGGATCTGCTTGGAGCATGGTTGGAGTGACGTTCCACGCTTCTGCAGAGGACCAGCCCCTCACTCTTCCGTACCTGGCTGTCCCAAAGAGTCCCAGGCACACTTTGGGGGGAAGGAAGCAATTTCCAGCACGCTCCTTCTGCAGCATGGGCATAGCAACACAGAGGGTGCAAGGGAGCTGCCAGACACTGGACATTGGAGACAAACCTCCAGAGAGAGCACGAGAAGAATCCACCCTGGAACCAAGATGCTTGGCGGACAGTTCAAAACAGATGTCCTCTGAAAGCAGATCACAGTGGCAGGATGAGCACCTTTTGCTCTGCAGACGTCGTCTCCTGGAGGGTCTCATTCAGTCTGCGTGACTGTGACCCACATCCCTCCTGAGCTTGGCCAGATCATGCAGAAGGGTAAAACGGGGGCTCTGGGTGGCAGCCTGGTGCTCCCACCTCACTGCACAAAAAGTATCATGTCACAGCTACGGGAGGGAAGGAGTGATTTTCCAAGCCCGTATGATTTGGAAAAAGACAGCTCAAGTCTTGGTCTGTATTGCACCCCATCGTCTGATCTGCTAGGCTACGAAGGCGTCCTACATCCTGGTTGTGGGCTGCCAACTCTTTATGCTTTCTACAGCCCTCAGCCTTCCTCAAATTATTACCTCACTTGGGCCACAGCACATTTTACCATGAAGAAATATGGGAAGGCTACAGTAGATACAAAGAGTAAGCCAATGCTTTCCTATATTTCCTACAAGATCATTCCTTCTGTCGGAGGGAACAACCTTGCTCACAACTCCCTAATCCAAATCAATAATTCCCAAGCCTACGGTGCCTGGTCAAAACACGGGGCCTGGGGACAACAGCAGAGAGAACTCCAGCTCGCAAAATGTTTCATTAAGCCAGTACAGCAGAAGGATCTTGTCTCATGCTGCCAGAATCACTCAGCATCCGCTCGCAGGAGCCGCACAACGCCCGGCCCCGTGTGCCACCGCACAGAACTGATGCATTATGTTATTTCAGAGGCTGTTGTACTGAAGAGGAAACAAGAGTGTCACATTAGCAGCAAAGGCGGGTCAGCAGTGTAATAATTGAGTACAAGTTCTATCCAGTGGGGGGGTAATAGAATAACAAGCAATCAAACGCAATACAGGAAGAATAAATTAAGCGGCGTGTGTCTGCTTTCATCCAGGCACAATTAATGTCATTAGTCCTGAGAAATGATCTGGCTTTCTGGGGATAACTTGCGAGACAGGTAACTCTGTCCGCACCCGGGAAAGCGGCTCCAGCCCCCATCCAGGCACTGGCATTAGCAGATCGCTGCACAGACATTGCTGCCCCACGCCGGGATGGGCACCACGTCTGCGCCTTCCCTCAGAAAATCCCCCCGTGCGTGACCAGAACAACCCAGCGGAGTTTTGGTTGAGTCACTCTTTGCGGCAGCTCTCGGGGAAGGATGTTATGTGACCTTCAGGCCGTGCACGGCTGTGAATGGCCATCACCTGGTAAAAGACCGTCAGCGAGACCGGCAAAGCTACGGCCAAAAAGGCTCCGGGTCTGATACCAAAACCAGGGGTATGTGGAGCTCTGAGCTTTACCCCCAACTTGAAAGCTAATATATTGTTCACATGGTGAAACAACCTGTTTACAGTCTCTCCACTCTCAGCCAAACAGTAGAATTGCCTCTTGCCTGCAAGTGATATTTGTCACCTTATAAATTAATCACTTTCAGGCTGTTCCTCAGCTAAAGCTGTTAAGATCCGGAGAGTCTGGGAGAGTTTAATCTAGAGTAAACAACTCTGCAGGAGCTCTTATTTCTGCCTTGGTTTTCTTTTTTTCCTCTATCACGAAAAAAAAAATGGTTGTATTAATACTTTCCTGATGTTTCATCTCAGGAGCAAAACTTCAAAGTGATTTCACGGTCTAGCTCACTCCTGAAAAGAAATAAATCACGAAGTCAAAGAGGCTGGTGGCGGAGCCGTGGTGGGGATTGTTAAAAAAGCTGTTTTCAGCCTTTTCCATTTTCCAGGGAGCTCTCCCAAAGACTGCCCAAGGGAGTTATTTATTCTGTGTTACTTCAGGGAAGACACAGCCGAATAGCCCAGGTTTGTTCCTACCCCATTGATTAATGTGATGAAGGGGGAAAAAAGGCTGCAACCCGGTGCATACAGCACAGGGGACTTCGTGGGCAGAAGGGACAGTGGGGCTGGGACATTGCTGACCACGGACGACGCTGGAGCTTGTGACAGTGGCACAAGCATACTTCTAACATCGCCCCTCCACCCCCTAAAATAAAGAAAAGGGATCTGTTTTTTTAAAATTTCTTCTGTCTCTCACAAAGGAAGATGCCCCGAGCAGGGTGGCTGAATAAACTATTTGCACCACGAAACTTGGAGAAAGGAGACTGGCTCCATCAGGTTGTGATTGGGAGGGCGGGATGTAGGAAGCAGCCGGTGGATGTGGGAGTGGTACAGGGCTATCCCAGCCCCTCACCAGTCACAGGTGACCTCATAAGCAGGACGCTCCAGAGAGGACCAAAGTTGCTCTTCGTTGTGAGCCAGAACCCGCTAAGGGGTGGGCTAAAGGAAAGCTTTAGGATAACAGCTCCACTAATGCGTGAGCAATAGCAGGGCTGAGGCAGAAGCTGTACTGATTAGTGTATTGTCAGTGCTGAGGCCTCCCACACAGACAGCTCTGTCTGCCTTCCCTTCCTTCGCATACTCAAGGATGCTTCGTACATTAGCGTGTTTCTGTGCTCGGTGCCCTCCATCCCTCACCCGGTGTCCTCTGCCTGTTTACTCAAGCTTAATGCCGAGGCAAATAATCCACCTACGAGGCACTTTTTCACACTCCCAGGGAGAAGTGTGCTGCTCTGGGTTAAAAGCAGCAGCCCCCATCACCGCTTCATCCTCAGGAGGGCTGGGGACGGCAGAGTCAGAGCTGGCTCACGCGTGTCCTGCGCCCCGAGCTGGGCGACTTCAAACGTTTCAAAGAAACACCACCACCACCTCCAGGCAATGCTGGGAAGCCTGCAGAGAAACTTTCCTCCCATCTTTTAGACGGCTGGCTTTGAAAAAGGTGAGTGGGCCTCTCTCCTGCTAGAGTTTGGAATAAACAAGGGGTTTGAGTTGAAAGCAGGCAGTTTTGGCCCATTACTGAATGAAGGAATAATGATGCTTTTAAAGGGATCACACAACAGACTTCCCCTCTCTGCCCTGCATAGCCTGGGGAGTCTTATGTGCTGCATAAATGCAGTGGTGTCTGTTTGAAAGACTACCCAAAGAGTACCCAAGGGAAAGAGGATGCCCTCCCACCTATGTTACCCTCTTAAGAAACTGAGGAAGACCAAGTCACAGAGTCTCTAAAGCCACTTCTTCCTAAATCTGTGTGAATTCATCATTCCTCAAGCCACGGTATCTTTCCTCAGGTCCCACAGAAAGCCCAAGGCAGAGGAGAGCACCAAAGCCCAGCCTTGGGATTGCCAGGGCCTCTTTCTGCTCTGGAGCGTGGGTGAGCAAACCAGCACGTGGGGAAATCCCACAGCTCTGCCCTGCCCCGGGCTGTCACCACCTTCCCCTGCGCCTTCAGTTTGTGTCTTCTCCAGGGTGTTCATGTGCAGGAGGCAGAACTTCTCCTCTCGAAATCCACTGCTTGGGATGTGCAGCAGCATATAGTTGCACCCATCCTGATGGAGGGTGGTGGTTTGCAAAGAGCCAGAGCTGGGGGAGCTTTCCAGTGCAAATATACACTGCGATGGGGAGCGATTCCTGCTTCCCAAGCCAAGCTCCTCTGAAAGACCTGCCCTAAGGGTTGTTGCTGCAGAGAAGGACAGGCTGGTGGTGTGTCAGCTGATGGGGAGATCGCGATCGCAGACCACCCTGGCTCACCCCAGGAAAAAGGAGGCATGGGATGGAAGTGGTCTCTGAAGAGAGGCAGAGCTGTAAAGCTCCCTGTCCTCCAACACCTCCTTGTGTTCACATCCACCCTCCCTTTTCTCAAGGACTATCCAGAAAGTGCAAAATTATCTATCTCCCTGCAGTTACTGCCTGCACACACACACACACCCCCCCACACACACCCCCAGCCATCTTCTGCCTAGGACCAGCGGGAATGCAGCTGCAAACATGTCGTTTCATGGAAAGCTCTGAAAAACAACCGCCCCTGGAGTTCTGAGATGGATTTGGGTCAGTCCCAGGGAGATTTTTACTAAGGGAGCTTCAGAGTCCCCTGCACTGCTCCTCATTAACAGAGGCTCCACCAAGCCCCCAACGCAGCAGCAGGCTCCAGGGGGGAAACCACAGGGAGCTGAACAGAGGCAGCTTCCTCCCTGCAGCAAACCCAAGGGTTTTGGCACCATCATGAAGCCAAGTTGGTGTGGGGGCTTTGGGGCAGCAGCAAAGGTGGGGGACAAAGGAGAAAGGCCAGGCAGAGAGAGCAAATGTGCTCAGGGCTGCTTCAGCCAAGCTCCCAGAGAGAGTTGCAGGGAGGGACCAGGAACCAGCGCAGGGTGGATTCAGGAAGAGACACGTTTAGAGGATGCCCCAGCTTTGTTCCAACCTCCCAGGCTCCTAGAGAAGAGCTGTGGTAGCATCCCAACAGTTAAACAGCAGCCAGGCTCATTGCTTCGCTCTGATGTGCCTTTACGTAAAGGAGCCCGGGATGCACAGCATGTGCTGGGGATCTGGAGGTGGGAGCCCCTCGGAAATGAACCGTGCTCTCCTCTGATTGCCCCCTTCATCAAGGAAATTGTCCTTTCAGTTCCAATTTGGAAAAAAAAAAAAAAAAAAAGAAAGAAAGAAAAAGCAAAAGATCCATCTGCGTATGTGCATAGATATAGAAAGCAATTGCAGCCCCCACAGAGTGAAAGGAATAAATAAAGGAGTGGGAGAATGATTCAGTAGCAAAGGCTGGTTGTGTGCGTGCCCATTAGCAAAACTTAGAGAGGAACGGGACTAATGACACTGGAATAATAAAGTCATTAGAGTGAACAGCCAGAGCCGGTGCTTATACCTGTAAGTGCTGCTGAGTCTTTGAGTATATTAAGTTCATCTTAGTGACCATGGCTGCCTCTTCTAAAGTAATTATTGACAGATCTGTGAGCTGTTTGCTTTGCATTTAGTGATCAATTAGAATGCAAACACTCTCGCCTTCCTGGCCAGGCCTGTGGGATGTTTCTCTAGCTAATTATTTAAATGCTTAGGTGACAGGATAACGGATTTCAGGAATTTTGTTGTATTTAAAGCCTGGCTGTGCCCTGTGATGTGGAAACAATCTGACTCTCATTTTAAAATTTCCATCCCAGCAAGAATTTGCTCAGTTAGAGAGGGGAAGTATCTGCAGATGCGTCATTAAGAGCATGCAATAAAATGGAGCATTAATGCAGTGCTCTGAGCTGGGAACAAGTTAGATGGGGAGGGCTGGAAAAAGGGGATGCCAGGAAAGCCAGGAACCTTTTGACTCAATGCAGCAGTTAGTAATGTTGGGAAAACGCCCACAGGAAAAGACCTGGACGTAGTGGTTTTGAGAAAAGTACCCTGTGCAGGGTCAAAGACAAGCATTAAGGTTCAATGTACAAAATCTTAACTGTCATCTCCTCGTTGCTGCCCCAGTGTGATGGTCACCAGGGCTTTGAGCATGGCGAGCATCTATCCCTGAGAGTGTGGCAGGCGCTGGGGGACAGCAGGAGCTGTGATGTCCCATGGCTACCCCAACATTGAACACTGTGGTGCTGATGACAGGAGCCAGGACCACCTTTTTATAGGCAAGGGATGAAGCTGCCCTGAGCACCTTTCCCATGCCCTGCAGCCAGACCCAGAACCACCCTTCTCAGAGCTGTTGTCTGGTTTGGCAGAATCTCAACTTTGAAGCAAAACCTCAGACCCTCAACTTACGGTTGCAAAAGAAATGTCACCAGTACAACCCAGCAGCACTCAGTGCCAAGGTGAGGTTCCACTGGAAGTCTTGTACAGTGCCTCACAGGCAGCTTGGCCAAGCCCCAAGTCCTGAGGGATAACTGGTTGAGGTGTGACTGACTCCAGGCATCTGTTCGTTCCTTGGGAGAGAAGGTGCTGCCACCCTGGGGAACGATGTTTTGTGACGCCACATTAGGTGGAGCTGCTACTGTCAGAGGAGGAACCCAACCTAAAATGTCTATCATGGAGAGATCTCAGAGTGGAGTTGAAATGAGCCTGACAATGCCGAGTCCCCACCTGCAGCCCCTCATGTTGGCCATTCCCCAGTCTCCCTGCACAGGTGGAGCTGGTGCCCACGCAGAGACACCTGCAGATCTGCCCTCCCCATCCCTCCTGGAGAAGACA
Organism: Chionis minor; assembly: GCA_013398295.1. NCBI lineage: Eukaryota > Metazoa > Chordata > Aves > Charadriiformes > Chionidae > Chionis > Chionis minor. Next base: position 174,445 of record VZSF01005226.1, on the reverse strand, counting down.
TCCAGAAAGTCCTGCTCTGTGCTGGCATGCTGGCTCTGGCCCTCGCTAACAAACTCTGCAGCCCCCATCCTCCTCCTCTGCGCAGAGGGGAAGCGCCTGCAGCAGAGCGGTGCCATGACCTAACCCTCCACACCCTTCCAAACGCCCGCACCCAGACGGTGCCGTGGCTGGCAGGAGTTCCTCTGTGCCAGACGGGGTGGTGCCATCGGGCTGCTTGGTCTGTGGGCCACCAGCCCAGTGTCACCTTGGACTAGTCCTAGTCCCTTCACCCCTGAGCTGCAGGTCAGCCGGCTCCTGCTGCAAGTCATGCTGTGCCCGTCACCCGGTTGAAGGGACCTGACAGGGGAAGGACCCACTCAGACCCACATCCATGCCAGAGCAAGATGGGGCCATCCATCCCTGCACCACAGCCCTCATCAGCCACAGCCCTCATCAGCCACATCCCTGCGCGAGACCCCCAGGCTCTTCTCCCCCGCAGTCAGCATGGATTGACATGGCAAACCACATCCAAGCAAAAACCTCTGTATCCCATTATCCATCTCCTAAACCATCCTGTCCTCCAGTACGGCATTCTTCGCAGAGCAAAACACCATTGATTTCAGTGCCAGTTTTCCAGTCCTGCTATTTGTTTAGCATGAAAAGGCTAGTTTGCACGCTGCTTCCCTCTCTGCTTATCAGTCAAGGGATGTTTACACTGTGAAAGGCATCTGTTAAGACAACAGCATATTTCTCCATAGTAATTTATTGTCCTCAAAAAAAGAGTGGGGCAGTTTAATATCTTGTTAACGAGTCTGTCAAACAGACTGTGATGGCTGGGGAAAAATACAAAATAAAAAATGGAGCTGATATCAAAATCAATGGGAGTTTAACTACTTTATAAAATGGCGTTTTTCCCATTGGGTGTCGATTAAGCTGTCAGACTTAATAGGTCTGTCCCAGAAAAAAAAATACATCTTCAATAAACAAATGGCCTAGATAAATACATTAATAACTGGTATGTACTGAAGGCTCCTCTGCTGATATTTGTTATCTTTTTTTTCTCCTCTCTCAAGTTTACATAACTGTCTGAGAGCTAAAAAGCATTTAATTCTCTTCTAGCATATGGCTATTAAGCAGGATTTACTGTAGAAAGTGCTTTCTGACATGTGGCTAATAAAGTCTGTGTATGTCTCGGCTCTTTAATAGGCTCTTGAACTGCAGCCGCATTTCCACGCTGCCGAGGACCCGGCAACACAGTCTGTTCTCTCCTGCCTCTGCTATCTACCAGCTCCATGCTAATTGGGCAAATGTGAGGAGCTCCTACTTACTTTTTCCTCCCCGGTCACAACTCCCTATCCCTGTCTTCGGAGAGGATGTGGGACCAGTGTTCCCAGTCCAGCAAGGAGCTCGCATGCTGGCTGCGAGGAGAAGTCTCATGGAGCATCTTGGGCACCTTTGGCACTTCCTGGGTCCGGGCAGTACTTCCCAGCTCTTGCAACCATGCTTCTCTGCCAGACCAGACCTCTGCCCCAGCTCCAAACTCCCATGGTCATAGCAAGGCCAGGACCTAGGGAAGTCATCAGGATGCTTAAAATAAGTGGTTCAAAGGCTCTGTCCTGATTTTTTTACCCCATGACTCGGCCTTCTCTCATTCTCCTGCCCAAAGACTTGATGGGAAGGGGGATCTGTGGGCCCAGAGGTGTAACACCAAACCAAGGGCTTCACCTGCTCTGGGTTTAAGCAGCAACGGAGATGCCTGAAATGTCTGGGCATCACCCTGGGGAGACAACCGAGGGTGAGCCCTGAGTCTTGCAGGCTGTGTCCACGCCAGCACGTAGCTGCGGCTGCATCAGTCTCAGGGGACAGCCTGCTCGCCCTTCGGGGGTCTTCAGGCCCCCGCGTCCTTACTTTGAGTGCCTGGGACAGGACTGCCCCCCGAGCACGTGGACCTGGGATGCCCACTACCAAAAGTCCTCCCAGGAAGAAAGTTTTTCCAGCCACTGTGTAATAGGAACAATTGCTACAAACTAAGCAATCGCCTAGTAGAGTTACATGCTGCCAAAACCACTGTATCTGTTAAGCCTTGTCTCCCAGGACTCCAGATTTTTGGGCAAAGATCTGCATGCACTTTTCCTACAAAAGGCAGGTAGCATCATGGGCTGCTCTTTGCTCCTCTTGCATCAGTTCTCTCAGCAAATAACCTTTTCCTCTTCTGGATGAAGTGAACGTCTTTGTTAATTCTTCTGTCCAAGTCACACACAAGGTCCCACTGAGGCCCATCAGCCGCCTCCGGGGGTGACAAGGCTGGCTGGGGCTTGTGCATCCTGCTGTCAAGCGCAGCGAGCCAAGACATCCCATCCACGGATGCTCATTAACACCCGGCCATTCCCATTAGAGCAGCGATGACTGTAAGTCATGGCAAAAATAGAAACTCCCATGGAGCAGGGAGCATCTCTCTGCGGCAGCACTGATTAGCTCCCTGGGTTGAACCGTTTGCCGTGGGGCATACCGGGGTCCCATGTCACGGGGCTCTGAGAGGTGGTAGCCCCCCAGCGGGGCTGAGCTGCCACTGATACAACTAAGTAGAAGTACTTAAATATTCACAGTCTTCTTCCCCCATGGTATTTACTAGGAATTTACATTTCCACAAATACTTTGATTTCACCGCATTTCCTTTCATTCTTCCCCCAGGGAAGAGCCACCAGGGGAGGTTTCTTCTCCTTTGCTTTCCAGCAAAGCTTCAAGCCCTCCTGTTTCAGTTTGGAGTGTTTCCTTTTCCCTTTCCTCACTCCACTTTCCTTCAAATAGAGAATGCAAAGAGACAAAGAGGAGAGATGGAGAGCCGCTAAAAATACCAAAGTCCTCCCCCACCTCTAAAAATGCCACATAAAAGCTCTCCAGCGTTCCGAAGCATTCCAGGTTGATGAAAGGGCAGGTCTCTGCAAAACTTCCAGAGCTACATCCATCGCTCGAAAACAATCACAAAAGCTCTTTCCTATTTTATGCCCAGCTTTGCCTGATGCCCCAGCATGGCTGCTCTCCTCCAAATGGGCTGCTCCCTTTCCCAGGCTCCCTAGTCTCCCACCTTTGCTGGCAGGCAGCAGGCAGCGTTTGCAGGCAGCCGTGCTCCTGCGTGCCGCCAGGCTCGCTGGCACCGCGTGCTCGCTGCCAAGCCAGCTGGCCACGACGCGGGTAAGCTCGTGCTGCTCGGGCAGCTGCCGGCATTTTGGCTACCAACCTGGCCAGACAGCAGGAGCTGCCTCTCCACAGCTGGCAGCCCTGGTTCTGCAGGCAGCCTGTCAGCCAGATGCTGCGTCGATCCGCACTACAGTAATAACCATAATTAATAACAATAACATGCCTGCAAACCATGATGACAGCAGGCACTAATCTTTCATAATACTTTTAAGACAGGAAGAGGAGAATCCTGCCGTACAAGTCCTGCTCTATATCAGTTTGGAGCCAATACTTAGAGGAGGCAGAAGACGTCTTAAATGCCATGCAAATTTGTTTTTCATTGAGCCAGGTTCTATCAAAACCTTCTATCCTTATGTTGTCACTGGATTTACTTTCTCCCTAATGTCTATAGCATTAGGCAGCAGACCTGGTTCTTGTAGGCAGGAAAAATGCAGGAAAACGGTAATGCTGTATGGCTACAGCTGTCCCATCCCACCAAGGTGGAAACCAGGGAGAACTTACTGCCATGCTGAGCTTGTGGCCTTTTAGTGCTGCGGCTTCTCCTTAAGTAAGGTGTGTGATGTGGCTTGCCAGAAATCAGCTGGGAGGGGGCTGGCGGTGGTGCTGCCTGTGTCTGTGTTGGCAAAGCAGTTGCACAACGGCGCTTCCCAGGAGCGTGGCATCTCTCTGGACATCAGGGCTTGGTTTCTCCAGCACTGACATGTGTCAGGGTGGCAGGCAGGAGCTGGCACACCTGCCCTCTCCTCACTTCGCAGCATTGGTCTCACACCTCCCCATGCTGCTGTCTTATTTATTTCAGGCTCATACGCAAACTGTCATTCAGAATAATGTCTGTGTTCAGTGTGTTTAATTCCCTTCCCATGAGAGAGAAGGGTAGAGCCCAGGATGCTTTGCTGACCTCCTGCCTCATCCCCTGCCTTCCCAGCTCTTCCTGCCAGTGCCAGCCTCATTTAAACCAGTTTTTCCACCACTCTGAGCGAGATCCTGCTTACCCCACATGACGGTTGATGGAGCAGACAGTCCTGTATGAGGTGGCATGGCCGTGGCCAGCCATATCCAGACCATCACAGGAGGAAAGGACACCTTTGGAAATCCAGACCATGAATTTGCTGCTCCCTGCCTCTGGCTCTCTGGAAACAGCTTTGGAGGGACTTTTTTCTGAGAGAGGACTCCTTTCATCTGCTTTGCTAACCTTCCCCCCTCTGGGGGCAAAGAGGAAACCACACTATTCAGGCTCTTATTCACAGCCCCCTACCTCAGTTTCCCCATCTGTGACATGGGAGTTGGATAATTACCTGCTAATTATCTGGCTAAATTGGGAGGTTTTCAAAGCTGTAAACAATCGGTGGGCACCTCCACACTGTGGCAAGCATTTGGGAGGCAAGTGGAGCTCCAGGGGCAGAGGTGTTTCAACCCAGGCCCTGCAGAAACAACAGATGTTATTAAAAAAGCGCCGTTGCATTGTTTGCAGAACCCTGCAAGGAGGCATTACAGAAGGTCCCCATGAGATGTCAGACCTGATGGGGCCCCTTCACCCTGCCATGTCTCAAGTTATAGGACTGTATCCCACAACAGTCACCATAGTTCAGTCACTGGGTGGGCTCTGCCACAGTGGAAACATCTCCCATTTACACTAATGAGGTGTGCACGTTCCCCTGAGGGGGCTGGAGATGAGACTTGAAGAGGATTTTAATTGGCCTGGGAGGCTGAGGGCTACCAGAGGTGCACACTAGCCAGTGGAGGCTCTCCGGGGTCCCACTCCTGTCCCAGTACTGAGGACAAGCAGGAGGCTTTGCACATCGACTGCTGTCACGGCTGGGGTGGACATCGCGTGACCTCGATGGGGACGTGGAGCAGTTAGCAGCCAGCACGTCCAGCCACACCACCAGGACCCTCTGATGAGCCTGGTTGTGAGCTGAGCTCTCTGTTCAGCACCAAAGCTGAGTACCCATGGAAAATGGAAGTTTGCTCTTCAGAGGGTCCTCTCGGCACACTTGCTCCCAGGGAAGCAGCCAGGAGAGCCTGGGCAGCTTGAGCTGCTGCCACTCATAGAAGGGAAAATCTAGTGTTTTGTCTCACAGAACCCTCCCAGCTTGTGTCACTGGTGAGAGCTGCCTGTTGCTGCACATGAGCAGGGGCAGGACCAAGGGCCCTGATGCAGATGACGGAGCCAAGTCTGGATCATGCAAGGCTGGGGTTTCTCTGTGAGCCCTCGAGAAGAAGAAGGAGGGACTTCACAGGTAGTGATGCAGGGGAAAAGTTCCTCTCATGGGCAACAGCAGAAACCTCCCAGGCACTTTCTGCAGGGCAGGGATGCTTACTCAGCACCTTTCCTCCTGAGCTGGTGCCTCTGAATGGATGCAGATTCCTCTCCCTCCTCCTTGGCTGTAAGCCATGAATCAGCTGTCCCAGCATCCTTCTCCTCTCTCACATGCTGTCCCCTTCCCACATCCCCTGCCTCCCAGCCTACTTCTTCCTGCCACACAAGAGCCAGTGGGAATGGGGACAGCATCATTCCCCATCCTGGGTTGGGGGCAGCCAGGTGCCTGTCTGTCTCCCGCCAAGATGGCTTGGGAGACAGGAATGGCGAGGTGAGGTGGGAGCAGGACATGCGAGATGTGCAGAGGCAGAGGATAAATGCAAGGCAGCAGCTCCTGGCTCTGCCATGCCCCATCTGCCTGCTGCCCCCAGGCTCCCAAATGCTCTGCCGCAGGCTGGCTCGTAACTGCAAACCTGGAGGTGAAAATCCCAGGGCGCTTCTTTCATTCAGAGCCTGATAGCTCCTGCTGTGCTGGGAGACGATAGCCTGCTCAGAAGCTGTTAGATATAATCCAAGGTAACCCTTTTGTGTATGCTTTATCAGAAAGGCGACCTTGGGAGGAGCAGTGTAAAATTTGCTGAAGATGTTTTTTCTTGACAAGCACCACAAGGTCCCCCTCTGGGAGCTCCCGCTGCATTACCAACCCCAGCACACCTACGCTCTGGCTTTTGGAACCTGAGCAACTCTTGCTCCCCTGCAAGGATGGCGCAGGCATTATGTAGAGTCCCCAGAGTGGCTGTGTCCATATGTCACCACAGGGTTGGACAAGCCCAGCTTCATGCCCAAGTTCTCGTAGAAAGGACCTTGTGGAAGTACCGAGCCCTACACACGTTTCCTTGGGTCCCTTTGGCAAGCACTGAGCCTGAGCTGCAGAGCCTGAAGTACTGCAAAAAGTGACAATAAAAACTAGGGATAAAATTGACTTTAAAAGGCTTCTGATTTATGTGCATTTAATGAGAGCTTCATTGCAGCCTGAGCTGTGTACCAGCTCGGGGGGGGACAGCACAAATCTCTACTGCCTGGGCCAAAGGACCAGCTCCAATCACCGCACAGCAGTCACTCACTCAGCACCTGATGACATGATTCAGCCCTAGGATGGGACAAAAACGTGCTTTTTTTTGTAGGGGTTACAGTAGTGGGCATGCCTGTGCGTGGGTGCACCAAATCGACCCAATACAACTCTAGACAGGTGGAGGTAAATGTGAGGGTGGATGGGTGGGTTAGTGTGCTTGTGCAAACAGTGTTGTACTTTGATGCACAGGTAACGGCGAGTTTCAGTGCAGATGGATGGATGCAGGGATGGATAGATTCACTAAGTAGCAAAATAAGCCAAATCCTCAGAAACGAGATACCTGAAAACTCTTGGTAATGTCTGCTCTGAATTCACTGTGACTGTCTGCCTTGTCGGTCTCGAACTCAGGGAAATAGGAAAAGCTTTTACAAATCTTCTTCATCATGCCAAAGGGGTAAACAAACTGGATCGCCTGCCTGCTCCTCTAACTTGGGGTGAACTTGTCCATCAGGTGATTGAAAATCTGAAGGTAATGGGAGCTTTAGAAAGCAATGTCATTAGCTATCAGCTTTGCATTCGTATTCTATGTTAATCCTTTTTGTTTCAATTCAGAAAAAAAGCAGTCCTTCATTTGGGGGGGATTTTTGGATTTTTGACGTGTGACTGATATTTTATAACACTGCACAAGGGGACCAATCTGGAGGGGAGGATGAATATTATTCTTCCTGCTGGGGAAAATATTAATAGAGCTGGGGGAATTGTTCCCCTTATCTTTATTTCAGGTGCAGAACTACTGCATCATGCACCAAGCTTAGTGGTGTAATCCCTTTCCACATCTGCAAGACTAACACAAGCTTTCTCCAAAAAGGCTGTAGGCAAGAACAGAAAAGCTTAACTATATATATATACACATATACATATAAATGTATAAGTGTATAAAATTGTCCCTACTTTAAGTGTGGGTAGAATTTACCCATTCCATCCAAGTAGAAGCACTGAAAGAAGCACAGAGCATGACAAGCTCATCATCATAATTAAATTTTTCTACAACAGTTTAAAGGAAATAAATTCAGTTTGGTTTCTTTGTGATATTGTTCTTACTTTCAAAAGTAACTACTTGCTGTCTTAAGAAAAGCCTGCAGATGAGGCAGAGACAGAAACTGCTTATTCAGAATGCTCCTTATTATGGAAATGTTTGACTGCCCTTTTGGGATTATTTCAGAGGAATTAGGCACACAAGACTGGAAGGGAAGAAAAGGGGCTTCAAGCCACATCCCTGGCAATTGCAACCCCAGGGCGGCCACGTGATGCAGAAGAGTCCCCAGAGCATCTCGTGCACACCCCATGGGTACGACATCTCAATGTCCCCTGAGATGCCGGAGCTGTGCCAGAAAACAAAACCGCAACTATCACACGGCACAGGGACGGGGGAGAAGAGTAGCAAAATTGTCACCAAATGTGTGAAATCACAGTGGGTTTGCTTGGGGAAATCGAGACATGACTGGCTCAGGAGATGGGACGCCGGAGCTCTGTAACAGCCAGGTCTCGCAGACCATAGGATTTCACTCTGCTGCTCTGTGCTGAGACATCGTGTATTTGACAAGGCTGGTGCAGCAGCAGGACCCGCAGTCTGGGTCAGAAAGCACTGGGAGACGGAGAAGGCACCATGCCTCTCGGCTGCCTGTTCCAGGTAGAAACCACTTTGTTAAAAATGTATGACTCATCGAATGACTGCCTGCAGCCCCCAGCTGCTTGCTCCTCCGTTGCTTTTCTCCGCCTGCCCACAAAGCCTTCCAGCACTTAGTGCTCGTCCCCTTTGCCCTGCCATCAGCTCACCCCCCAGGCTGCCGGGCGATGAGATGTGCAGAGGTCTTGCCGAAATACGGCTTTTGCCATCTGTGTCATCCACACAACAGATGGACACGCTAAATAGGGGTCCTGAGCAAAGGCCCATTTGAGCCCTGGGTTTTGATGAGCTGTCTATCAAACCCATTAGCAGGGCCAGCTCTATCCACAAGCAAATTAAGTTGTTGCTAAGCCAACACACTGATGAGAATGGCACAAGAGCTGTGGAGCCACTGCTTCTTTTGGCAAAGGCAGCATTTTACAGATTCAGACTGACTGCGACTACTGCCAGGAGATGGGTCAGAGTATGGCCAGCCCATGGTGGCTCCGTCTGTAGAGAAGTGGCTTCACCCAGCAGCTGCAGGGAGAAAAAGCTACGGTCTCCTAGCTCTCTCTCCTAGCTCTTTCCTTCAGGTGTCCCTTCCCACTCCCATAGCAAGAGTAGCCCAACTCCAGGTTCTCAAGAGTCATGATTTGGTCTTAGCCTACAAAAGCCAGATCTGAAAGTTCAGAAGGAACTCAAGCAGCAGAGACCACAGCTTCAGTGATGAAGTTCCGTGGCATTGATGACAGGGATTGCTTGAACGTCAATGAATCCAAGTATGGCCTCAATTGTGGGACTGTGTCACGGGCCTATAAATATGACTGTGTCACCCAAACTCCTGACTGCAGGAGGAGTCAGCAAAGGCTGCGAGACCTTGCTGTAAAACCCCCAGCCCACAGAGCAGGGAACTTTCAAGCAAGGGGACGCAGCCCTTCCGCTCACCCTTTGTGCAGGGACACTGACTCATGAGTGATTTCATCCACCATGCCTTCCGTCAGCCTCACTTCATCTGCTGTTCCTACAGCCTGGAACATCCCTCTTGCGTTGTTCTCCTCCCTACAGAGCCCCCTGTATTTCTCTCCTGCAGTCGTGCCCCAGCTGGAAACATGCATTTTTCTCCTCTTGACTCAACAGAGCCAGTAGCAGGGTGGAGGGCCAAATGAGCTTCCGTTCTGCCTTGCACATTAGCAACAAAACATGACTGACTGCATCCTGATTGCAAACGCTTTATTCTTGGTGACAGCATGGTAGACGCACAAAGGATACAGCTGGATTTGCAGAGCCCAAGATGAGCTCTGCAGAACTGATAATTAGAAGAAATCATCTTTTTGACTTGTGAGCTGAGCACATTTGAACTGAGATCAGTGAGGGGGAATAAATATGAAAACCAATTATGTCATTTGAACCAAGTCACTTCCCTGATTATAATCACCTCCCTCTATGGGCATAAAAAAGGTGAAAAAATGCCCATGTCAAATTATTAAGCGAATTAGGGTGACCAGACTGCGCTTAATGACTCTGTCGCTAGTAGAATTTAAGTGAAGTTGTCTGATGGGATTCTGAAGTCAGACGTGCACCAAGAGGGATAATTGGAGCATCAAGATGAGGATTTATGGTAGTGTTGCAGTAGAGGACTCAGCGTCGGTGGTACAGCACTGCACTGCTACGGCAGGAAATCTTACTGCTGCTAGCAGGGGCAGTAACAGCCATGAAGCCTCAGTATGTTCCTGCCAGAAGGTTTTGCTATGGTGAAATCGGGTGCTACGCAGCGTGATGGTCCAGCACCACTCTTGGTATCCCAATGATGACTCCCTGATTGCAGCAGATGTAAGAAGTGAGGACTTCACTCAGAAAAACGTGAAAGTCAGGCAAACGCTGCATGAAACAAGCAGTTCTGATCTTCTCGTGGATGTGGCTGAGACCTAGCCATGGTCAAAGACCTGCAGATGCAGCCAATAAAAGCAGAGATCATCCCAAAGGATGCATCCCAAACCCACTTAAGGTTAAAGGCTGGATCCTGCAAGATGCTGAGCATCCACAAAAAGGTAGCCAATTTCCTCCCTGGAAACACATTTGGATTTCTTTGCTGTCTGGTCTAAATTCACCAAGGTTAGGTCAAGAATATCCCTATGCTGTCAGTGTGCTTCAGGCAAAGGACAAACCCTGTCGGCAGCCTGCAGTCCTTGTGCTAAGCTCCAGCACCCATCTCATCATCAAAACCCTCTGGAAAGCCGTGAGATGAGACAAAAAGCTTAAGAGCTGTTCGCCGGCTTCCGCTGTGCACGCATGAACCAAGCCTGTGCTTAGGAGCTTGCTGAGCAGTGTTTACACATTTAAATCCACTAAGCTCCAGCAGCTTTGTTACCTCTCAGTGGAGATGTTTAAAAAAATACATTTTTGATCCTTTGTTAGCTATCCACTGGAGGTCTCATGGAATCTAAATTAAATACCATTAGGAGACCTTTAATCTGCATTGTTTCCAGTAAAACCAGATGGTCTCTCTTGAGCACACAGGCTCATTCACTGAAGAGTCTCCCGGCACACTTATCCTCCACACTGGGGCTCAGAGAGCCAGCCAGGCGCTCAGCAGGATGGAATTGGCCGGGTTCCCCTGCCATCAGAGGGGAAAAGCCAGTCTGTGCCAGCCAAGGGTCTGAACCAATACTTGCTCACAGGAAGGAAATCGAGGAATTTGGAAGGAAATCAAGGAATTTGGATGGCTCGTCCCAGCGGAGCGCCAAGAGCATCTAAGGACCTACATTGCTGTCCTCTGCCCACAAAACAATTTGGAAAGGCACAAATACTTATGTCTGTCAAACTGTTTAATCTCCCCAGCTTAAGCTGTCTGTCCAAATTTGAAGCCTAACTAGATTTTCCCCAGATTGCTTGTAACTTTGTCTTATCCTTTTATTAAGATGAGGAGGATTACTTGAAGCTTTTGTTCTTTACAAATCCCCTCGTGCAAAGGCAAGGTGGCGCTTTACATGAAATCTTCATCCCAGGCCTCTCAGACTCATCTGAGATGCAGTCCTTTCTCGCAAAGGATTTAATGACATTGGATGTTAAAAACTGGTACCGGATGGGGGATCTGTGATGCTCTGTTCCCCATGATTGCTGCTTTTCTTCCTTTCAGCCTAAGAAGCTGTGGTTCCTCAGCCCTGCGGGAGGAGGCAGAAATCCTCATTGCTGGTGCTAGAAGCATAAAAGTACACAGACTTTCACTGGAAATGGAGAACAGGAAAAGAGTTCCCACTAACTGCTTGCAGACCTCGGATCCTCTGAACGCCTTTGTTTAGCTGCATCACTTGTTCTTATTTTAACTTGCTTTAATGATTGGCAGCGCTTAGCTAAAACACATACAAATCTTAATGTTAGATCCCTGCAAGCTACATGCTCCTGGGGAAGGCATGACCAGGCGTCCCCTAAGATGAACATCTGAGGGGGGGGTCTAAATGATATTTGCTAGCTGGTGCACAGAAGTACAAGCCTGCTGAAAACAGGCAGCAGGAGCATTGGCTGGATGATTTTACCCTCAGCAAGCCAGGGGGGTCCCTCCCAGACCATGGACTTGAGCAAGCACCTGGCTCCATTCATGTGCTCCGTCCAAAAAGCAGGGCGCAGCGATGATATACATCCATGCTTTGTGCATCCTCCTTGAACCCTGTAAGACCCAGGGACTGTGCATGCAGCTTCAGGATGGAGGCATAGAGAAGGAGTTGTACCTGCAAAAGCGTCAACTACCAGCAATCGCAGGTGCGGGTTGGGTGAGCAGGACATCTCCAGAGGAACACTCAGACCCGGGAGCAAGGCGTAAAGCCCTCTTCCCGCAGAGCAGGTACTGTGGTGAGTCACTTCCTTGCCCAGTTTTTCCCAAGCATTACTCAGAAGAGGAAAAAAATGTCCCTTTTGTTGGTGGGATACCCGACTGGGAGCTATGCCAGTTTTGCTGTGGCCTTGGGGGAGTTTCTTAGCATTGGTGAGCGTCTGAGGTATTTAAATACCTTTCTGAAGCTGGGCCTTCATTTCCCTGGGTTTCCAGACTCTTTTGTATAGTCTTTTCAGACTGTAAATGTTTTAGAGCAAGAAGTCTCTTTTATTATGTACAGCACCTAGCACCACAGAGCCCACTCGATAATGTTATTAAAAGCCCTGCTGCATACCACCAAGGGCAAAGGTGGACGCTGAATCAAAGGACTTCTCATTAGCAGGCCAGGCAGGGATGCCGGAGGAACTGCCACACTTCGTGACGTGCCACGTATGCACCCAAGAAGTCACGAGCTCCTTTCAAAGCCGCCTGACGTTCCCCTGTGATCTCCTTGCAGGATGCTAACAGGGCCAGCAGGGAAGGGATGTCTGACAGGCACAGCCTTTGATTACTATTGTAACATTGAGAGTATTAGCAGAATTGGGCACTGGATCCATCCCACAGTGCCCGTCTGTGCCTGTATTACTCCGTATTTTCACGCTGCTGTGGCAGAGCCTCCCCTCCTAGGTAATCTCGTTGGCAAGTTGCGGTGACTTTGGCTTAGTCTTTGGGAAGTTGTTCTGGGGAGTGGAAAGTGGAACATCCCGTAAGCAATTAGCAGGAGGAACACGTGCATTTCAGATGGTTAATCTGCCTGCTTTCATGTGAACAAAAGAGAAGTCCCTTGAATGAAAGGAAACGGGTAACTTTAATGCAAGCTACAGTAAATGCAAATTAACTTCACAAATAAAGAAGCTTTTCTTCTTGGAGCCAAGAAAACATTTCTCAAAGTCTGTATTTTAGATATACAATAATCTCTTTTATACCTCAGAAAGCCGTCCCTGCCGTGAGCAGTCTGATATCTTCCTTGCAGACTGTAATCAGTCCATCACTGGCGCTCAAGGATGAATATTAATGTTTGATTGTTCTCTTTGTGTTCCAGCACGTCCAGTTGCAGGGCTGGAACCAGACTGACTTTCCCCACAGCCTGCAGCCTGCCCAGCCTCCGGTTTAGGCTGGAGCCAAAGAAGGTGCCTCACAGGGAGCACTGGAGCACCCAAAGATCTCGGTATGGACCCACCACCCTCCTCAGCACTACAGTATATCAGATTTTTAATCCACTGATCCATGATGCTGCAAAGACCCTGTACCAGTTCAGCTTGCCCAGGGAGCTCATCCCTCACTAGGGATGCTGGAGCTGAACAGGGCTGTGCACCCCTTGGAGGACACCCGTCCTTCCCCAGCTGCTCCAGGACAGCCTGAGGGCCAGGCAGAGGCAACAGCTTTAATCTGATGGGGGGATACAGCTGAGACAAACAGAAAGTTCGGGGCACTTCTTCAGGCAAGGGAACCCGTGCTGGTTAGGAGAACCACTGCTCACTCTCCTATCACAGCAGTGTCAAGGCAGAAAGGTGCCTCAGTTGAATACTATCTGGCTGAGATCAAATTTTCATGAGCAGGGCAAAAGGTGAGGGACCCAGCAGCCTGCAGTTGCTGGGTGAGACAGGTCTGTGACTATGGAGCAGCTGGAGTCACTGCTAATGGCCTGGCTGCTTGCAGATGCAGGGGAAGAGGGGAGCCAGATGGAGATGACCAGCTGGGCCAGATGGCCAAAGAGTCTGGGGAAGCATTGCCTAAAGATAAATACAACCGAGCATCCACGGTGATGCCCCAACCTCTACACTATCCAGCAGAAACTCCCAAAGGAGTAACCCCAACCCCCCTTGGCACCCATTGGGGCAGGTCTCACCAGCATCTGTGGCTTCACCACTGCTGGTCCCACCTCCAGCCCAGTGCAAAACAGACAGCAGCCACTCAGATAATGCAGGGGAGGATGCGCAACACCGGTCTCCAGCAAAGGCTGCGACGGTCACAGTGCTGGCTCTTTGCACCTGAAGTTCATGAAAGGGACATGAAATCCAAAGCAGTGGCAGGCTTCTCAGCCCATTCCAGCATGACAGATTTGTAAGTCAGTAAAGCTGATGGCATTTGGGAGGATTTGGTTGCAGATGGATCAAAGAAAATCCATCCCAGGAGAGAGCGTTTGCAACGAGAAGCGGAGTCTGTGTGTGAGACAGGGAGGAGGGAGCACAGTGGGGGTAGAGGAAAGGACATAAAGCAGAGGATGATTTTAATTTCCTTCTCCTTCAGGCTCTTTATTAACACCCTGCCAGATAGCTCTCCCTGGCTGCTGTGGCGGTGTTAGGGGCCAACTAAATGCAATGGCAGGTGGGTGCAAACCAGGGGCAAGACAGACTAAGGCATCCACTTATCTCACATGTCTCATGGCAGCCTTGAGAGCAGAGCGGGGCTCGAGGGGACGTGCCGGGGATGGGGAAGGACTGAAGGACCGGTGACAGCTCCTGCTTCTTGTGACTGAACAGGTGACCTGCTGCAAACACAACCCCGAGAGGTGCTAATAGAAGAAACTGCAATATCCTGGTCAATCCAAACCTGCTCCGGTCTGTACGTCATCTACTGCCGACATGGCTCTGCCAGTGAAGCAGCCACTTGCCTTCAGGGCTTGCCTGCAAGGTGGCACTCAGAGCCTGATCCTCCGCAGGACACGCAGGCAGGGACAGAGGAGAAAGCCTACAGCAGCTGGGGCCGGTACTGGGGTTTAAGTCTGTTCTGGGGCTGGAGAAAAGGGCATCTCGTGGTATGGAAAAGAGCAACCAGTTCCAGTCCTCAGCTGTGGAGCTGCTGCCACAATGATACCAGAGCTGCTGCTTCTCCCTTGGCTTCCTAGAGATGAGGCTTGTATGGACCCTCTGAACATGGGAGTACCGCGCTGTCCGAAGGGCTGCCAGTCCCCACCCCTGAAGCTTCTAAATCTTCAGGCCATTTCTAGCCCATGACCTTCAGAGAGACAGAGATCCTAGAGAGATGAAGTCCCCACAAATGTGAGATGGATGACCAGACAGAGGAGAGTTATTTTCTCCACAGAAGAGAAGCAGCTGGAGCTCAACCCCTTGGTAGACAACAGAGAATACACATACATACGCGCACAGATGCATGCACATAGACACAGAGCCAAGCTGGGAAGCACTTTGGGCAGATTTCACACTTTGCTGGATGCCAGAGAGTGCAATCGTGAGAGATGGAGGCACAGGAAAAATGGCTCCATGGCTTGATACAGGCTCAAAGACAGCTCTAAGTAATTTTCAAAATCAGGATTCAAGTAACCAAGTGAAATAAAGTCAGGACTGAGGGAGACAATAAGGAGACAGGGCAATTTCTGACTCTCCTTGAGGTGCCTCAGCGGGTGAGCGACTGAGCAAGCGTCTGGAAGCCTCCACTCCGTCAGGGGCACGGGAAGTTACAGCAACACCAGCGAGACAGGCCCTGGAGTATTAGCGCTAATAGCCATCTCAACCAAATTAATTCAAATTGTGTTCAGTCGACCATTAAAGCGTTGTTGGTGGCAGCGCTTCCCCATCCGCTCACATTTTCGTGAAGTAATTAAAGCCATTAGAATGTAAACCAGCTTTTTTGGCTTGGGAAGGAAAGAAAGCAGGAAGGAAAAAGGGAAGCTGAATAACAGCTTAGTTAATTCAGCTAATACTCCCATTATTTCCACATATACTAATTAGTTCCCATTCTGCAGCCTTTTCCATACCGATGCACAGGCTGGGATCCTCTGCAGAGGTGCCCACACCTCTGTGCAGTGGCACCCCCTGACCCCAGCTCAGCATCTGTGTCAGGGAAGATGCAGGCAGCGGGGTTTCAGCCTGCCAACCCTCACCCTCCCAGGTTTGCATCCCTGGATGCAAGTCTGTTCTCTCCCTCATCGCGAATGTGTGGGAGGAGGGGAAAGACCAAACAGGTTTTGTGCTCAAAGGAAAGAAAAAAACCCTATGAACCCCTAAACAAATGGAGAGAAATAGAAGATTTGAGGTAACCATCCTGTCCTGGGAAGTTGTTTCATAGCTGAGAAACCCTCCCCGGGACAGTCAGCTGCAACGTGGGTCCCCATCAGTGATGGAGCTACCGGTGCAAGGTCTTTATTTATTGGGCAACGAAAGGGGAATGGCACTGCTGCTGGCAAAAGCCAAAGGTACTGGCCAAAGCCAGTACCTGGGGCTTCATTCTCCACCTGGCAGTGGCCCATGTGCCAGAAGGCGGGCGGGGCTTGGGGCCAGCGTGACCTGTGGTGAGGATGGCTTTGTGACAAGTCCAGTGGTTCAAGAGAAATGGACTGGAAGTGGAGAGGTGAGAGAGAAAGGGAAGCACAGCAAGGTGCTCATCCTCACCGTCCCTGCTGAACCCCCCCTGTGGGATGGTACATTTCTCAGGTTACACCAAGGACCTGGGCATCACAGTGCTTTCTGATGGATGAAGAGGACGGGATATAATAGTGCAAATAACTAGGGAGAAGTTCATTGTGGAGGTGCTCTCCCCACCTCCGGCTCTCTGCAGTCTGTTCTTCCTAAGCCCACCTCTGCTCCACGTAGGCAATGTGGGGGTGTGGGCTATCTGACATTTATTTTCAAAGCAGAGCACAGCAGAGGAGTTCAAGGGCATCCAAGGGGCATGTTGTGTCTGTGAAAACAGAGTAGTAACTTCCTCTCTGTGAGGACCCTGAAGGAGACTAAAGGGCAAGTGTGGACAGGGCCTGCCAGAGAAAAAGCGGTCCCGAATCAACAACAGCACATCGATACGATTAGAGTTGTTGTTCGTTTATCCCAAGCCCATAGCAGTCTTTTATACAAGAGATATGTTTTCACACGGCAAACAGCATACATGTTAGATTCTTATTGGTTAGTTACATTAAAATACGCGCCTACAGTCTTTCTTTGTTGGAACATTAAAACCAGTCACATAGTCAGGTTTCTTCTCGGTATCGCTTCATGCGCCCGCTTTCCATATCAGAGAGAGAATGTTGTCAACAACTTTCTTCCTCTCTTCATGTCCTTGAGCGGGCTCAGGATAAGCAAGCGCCGGCACGGTTTACTTACAGCAGGCCAGGATTGTCCAAATCAGTCATCATTAAGTTGTGTCCGTTTTCCACCCGAAATTCTCCTACAGGCAAGTAATTCTGGACATGGCAGCTATCAGGGGGCTCTCCTGAGCTCAGACTGTGCTTTATTGGGCCATTTCCCACCTTGGCTGACTTACCTCAACACTTCAGAGCTAAATGCCCAGCAGCATCATGCAGCCTACAGGACTCAACACGGCATAACCAGTTGGGCTTGTGATCTCTCACATCAGCAGGTGGGAGCATCAGACTGAGAACTCGACTTTCCCAATGGGGTCAGTCCATCTGAAGGATGATGTCCCCACATCCCAGCTGGGTTAGGGGACTTAGGAGCACTCCTGGCTCAAGCTCAGCCCGCTGACTTTGCATGGGAGTGGCCCAGGAGCACTCACATGAACCATCCCATGTGCCCAGTGCTGGGACATGGTAACGAGTAGCTGTGGACAGCTAGTGGGACTGTTTGCATGCTGGTCAGGGACAAGATCAGGACTGAAAAAAAAAAGGTACCCTTTTTTTCAGGATGCTTTTAGCTTGATCCAGATCATTTCCCAGGGCTGGTTTAATGGAAATGCCCCCAAACACCCATACCACTATGACGGAGGGACAGCATGAGCAGACAAGAGATGCCAAGTACCCCTGGAGTGGGTTGGCATGATAAGGTGGAACAGCACCCCGTAGCACTGCTCTCCCAGCTTTCCCAGCATGGTCCAGCTCAGGCCCCAAAGAAGACAGGATAGATGTCAAGTGTAGAGCATCCTTTACACAGCTCCAGGGCACCATTTTATCAGCATGCTTGGGCAGCAAAGAGAAAATCCATTCAGGAAGGTAAGGAATGAGTTTCCCTCTACTGTTACTGATCCCTGGAGCAAATCAGAGGGTTTTCCCCAAAAAGTGTGTTGCTCTTGATTGCAGGGTGCCCACAGAGCCATCTTCAAACTGGGTTCCCTACCAGCAGCTGCTCTTACGCACGCGCTGCAGAGATCTTGGAGTAAGAAGCACTGGGAACCAGCGGGAGGAGGAAGGAGCTGCATTTATCTGGCAGATCTTTGTAGCGGGGCTCCACTCAAGGGCTCCCCCAGAGCAATCTTGCTGCTGCTCTCACAAAGTGCTCCTCTGAGAGCGAGGAGGCCGGCACAATGCATCAATCACCCCGGGCATTCATCCCACCTGGGCCTCTCAGCGCGATGTGGGGAGCAGCGCTTTCAATCAGGCAACATTAAAAATGAGAGAGATTCACTTTTCCATTGGCGTCAGCAAAAAAGGAAGAAGAAGACGCCGCCAATTGAGCCCAAGGGGCTAAATAGCATCTTTCACTCGGTTTTCTATGGGCTCCCAAAACTATGGGAGAAAATTGAAATCTGTCTCTTTCTGTCTCCTTTTCTTTCTTTTTTATTTTAATAACTCCTAGTATGCAAGACCTTGTGCCGGGGCTGGTATTGTGGGTGATGAATCCCGAGTGAGGCGGCGGGGAGGTTTGTGTCCTATCAGCGTGTGCTTGCCATGGTTTGGGATAATGCGCCTGCCGGCTTGTCAGGTGCTGATGGGGAGCAGGAGGGGTGGGGGGGCTGAATGCATTTTTGATTGCTATAATTGCCACAGATTGGATGCTTGAGAGGAGCTAATTAGCAAGAAGGCTATGGGCGGATTATACTTGCAGAGCAGAATCCCATGCAGATCCTTTCCCTTTGTGCCACATGTATGAGATCATTGGTAGGTGATTATGGCTGTGAATACGGTGCTAATTTACTTTGCACGTCTGACGAAAATCCTGTACATAATAAACCGCGAAGGCAACTTAAAGTGACCCAGTTCAGAAGGGAAGGACAGCGTTGCTGCTAAAGCACTGAACCCAGAGCTGAGCTCCTGGAGCCTCCTACTTTCCCTGAGTAACCGTGGCTGAGTGACGGCTCTTCCCCCTGCCTCAGTTTCCCTCCTTACCAGCGGGAGAAGGCAAGTTCACAGCTATGGGTGCTTGCAAGGCGCTGTGCACCCTTTCAGGGAGGACACTGTAAAGGAAAGAAGGGAAACATCATCATGCCACCGGAGCAGATCACGCAGCACAGCAAAAAATAGCAGCCAGAAAGCTGTGCGCTTGGAAAAAAACCACATCTTTGTGAGCACTCTTGCTCTCAGAAGGAGTGTAAGCAACAGCCCCAGCTGTTCGTGCAGCCTCAGGATCAGGGAGAACTGACAGGCAGGATTAGCTCTGCCATCCTGGTCCTGCTGCTCCAGTGTTGTCTCAAGAACATATCTCCTACATTCTCCTAGGCTTACCTCTGGGTCTCAGGGCCCTGAGCAGGAGAGGAGCAACGGTTTCTCCTTAAATGTAGCCCTTATCCTGCTGGAGATGCTTGGGCTGGGGTTTAACCCAGTCCCTGATTTCCCTTGTTTTTTTCTCTCTGGCTGCTGGGCATTCTTGGTGACCAAAACTGAGGAGCTGGAACAGCTCGTGTTCCACTGGACAGGCAGGGAAAAGAGTTAACAGTCATGGAGACTGAGCATCCATCCATCCATCCTTTCTTCCTCCCTTCCTTCCTTCCTTCCTTCCTCCCTCCCTCCCTTCCTTCCTTCTTTCCTTCTTTCCTTCCTTCCTTCCATCCATTTGTCCACCCACATCCATCCACCCATCCCTCCCTCCCTCCATCCCTGAGGGTTTTAGGAGTAAGTTCACCTATGCAATACCCCTGTCTTGATTTGGAGAGCTGGAGAACAGTTCACTCAGGGTCCTTCCTCTGTTCTCTGAGCTGGCGGGAGTTAGGCTGGGCAAGGCTGGAGGGCTTTGGCTTTTCCAAGCAAGGCAGAAGTTTCCCAGCAGGAATGCTTTGCAGTGAGTCAGGCAGCTTGATTAAGCATCGGTAGACTCTTTTAGAAAGTTGCGGTATTCCTCACAAATAAATCACACCTTCCCATTCAAAAATGGAAGCGACATTTGCAGATTTGGTCAGATCTTTTATAGTATTGGGTAATATTCACTTGAAATGTTTTCTGCAGTTTTCAATGGAATTTTCTCTGTGTGTGTGTGTGTGTGGTGTGTGTGTGTGCGTGTGTGTGTGTTGGGGTTTTTTTTTAATCAAAGTCATCATTTTTGGAGAAAAGAAACAAAACCATTTTCCAAGGTTTTTTTCTTTAACTAAAGTCAGCATTTTAGACTCAAATTATATACAGGGAGTCAATCTGTGGAAGGAAAAGGTCTATTTTACCACAGTCATTTTTTGATTAAGGTTACTGTTTCAGTAATAATGGCTCCCTGTTGATACCAAAATGAAAATATCACTGGATGATGTCCTAATAAGAATACACTGTTTCATAATATTTCCTCAAGTTTATTTCATTTTGCGCTTAGTTATTATGCTTGGTTTGATGGTTCCTAGAAAACAAAACTCCACAGCCATCCTTGTCCTGCGATCAAGAACTACTCACCTAAAATTTAAGTTTAAATTAATCGAGGCCAGAGAAAGAAAGAGACGTGTCTGCAGGTTTAAAAAGAGGAATCATTTCAACAACAGGAAAGGGTTTTCTTCTAGAAAAAGCAAAAGGTGTAAAAATGGATTTCCACTTCTCTCATGACTGAATTTAAGGAGAACAATCCATGAATGAGAAAGGATTGTTCTGCTGAGAGGAAAGGTTGCTGCCAATTAGCAATCTGGGCTGCTGGAGTCCAGGGAGATAAACTGGAGAGGAAATATTTCATTTATTGAGAGGCAGGATTGACTGTCTGAATGCTTTTAGACAAGATAACGATTGAACCTGGCCTCTGTGCAACGCTCCTCTCTTCCTACAGGGACGAGGGCAGAGCATCCACTGTCTCTCCGCAGAAAGGGAGAGTAGCTTAAGATATGAAATAACATAGAGAAAGGAAAAGATGCAGCTGACAGGCTAAAGCCCTGTTCTCAGAAAGAAACAGGGCTTAAGCTTTGAATAAAACTCACACAGTTGATGGGGCCAAGGGTTGGTGTGCTGCGGGGGAACAGACCTGCCCATCACCAGGTGCCTGGATCCTTCGTGAAGGGAGGGTGGCTGCACCCAGCGTCCTGCTCCCAGCCAGCCCCGGCTTATCGCCACAGAAACCACTTGTGACACTTTGGTCCAAGTCCCAGTTTTGGTGCTGGCCATTTTCTGACAATGTCCTGACCCCAGGTTTTGCTCTGGACCATTTTAAACAATTCCCCCATCATGCCAAAGTTTCTCTTTTTGAACAAACCCTCCATTCTTTTTTTCCTCTCCTTAGCAAAAAGTTTTCCATCTCTGCAGGTTGAGCTCTGGCAATTTCCTGTTGTAAAGTTGGAGAGTGGACAGGGTGGAAGGCAGGGATCAAATCCAAAAACGTGGAGTCACCTCCAAAGACAACGTGATGGTAAGCTCAGCAGCAGGGTGGTGGTGGGAAGAGGGAAGGTGGACACACAGGGGGGGCTTCGCATTTTTTAATCATTCACGTTGAAACATTGGCATGATTTACCCTCATTTCTAAGCAAAATATGTATCTCTGGTGCTGAGGAGAGACAGGTTGTCACAGATGTGGAACAAGCCGGGTAGAGATACTGGCAGTGCACATCGCTGAAGGAGCTGCATTAGCATATTGGCATTTGGGCTGGCGCCTTATCTCAGGCTGACTTCTGAATTAAAAGTAATTCCAGGTACTCTCCTTCTCCTGGAGCAGTGTGTTACTTTATTATCAGGATTGGTTTTTGTTCTGTTGAGCTCTGCCTTCCCCCACCAAGCGGCCGGAGAGGCCAAGTCCTGCCCTGGGGAGAGGAGGGGGCGGCCGTGAAGGCGCAGCCTTGTCTCCCGAAAGCACCGGCAGGGAAGGAGGCGCAGGGCCCGCTGATAAGGGACAGAAGGGGAGATGAAGAAAGGCCGGATGACGAACCTGGCCCAGACAATGAAGCGCTATCCGGGCGTGCAGGCCGGCAGCCGCTGGAGTGCACAGCCCAGATAACGGAGTACCGCATGCGTGCGACCACCTCCCGTAGGCGTCAGGATGCTGCTGTCCCCTCCATCGCTTCCCAGTATCCCCATTCCCAGCTATGGCTTCTGGGGGATGCCAAAACGCTGCTCCGGCTCCAGGTCCCTCTCTCCAGCCCCCCCGTGATGTGCAGACAGCATTTCTCCCTGCTGACAGCCCTCCCCACACCAGCTCTGTGATCCTGCTTCCACAAAGGGCTCTCGTCCTTCTCATCCTTAAAAAAGAAGAGTCCCGTTAAATACTATAAAGCATTTATTGGCCAATGGGTAAAATGAATGGGTTTCTTTATGACTGCAATGATCATTAATGAAACTTTAGAGTCCCTGTTGGGACCGTGGAACAGAATAAATGACCTCTTGCTAGTCATTGTCTCCCTGGTTTCGAGGACTCTGCACCAGAAATGATCCAACTTCATTTAAGGAAAATCAGATTAAAAACAGATTAAAGTAAAAGCACCTCATGCCCCTGCTCTGATTTAACTGTGATGAAAAACAGACCATGAAGTAACTCTGTAATGGGAGGAAGCTCATTTAAATATTCCCCTCCCAACAGAAAGAGATTTAAGAATTAAATGAATGAGGAGATTTTCCTTTTAATGAGATTAGCCTTTTATAATTGCTCATTATGGACCACTCAAGAGATTGGGAAGAAAAAAAGTTATACAACATACCTGGAAAACACTGCATTAGAAACCAGCAAAACCTGCCCCTTCAACATCAGTTCCAAAAAGTGAAAGTCAAACTAGTTTCGACTTACAAATCACTCATCTAAAGAGGCTGCAACTCCTCCAGATCTTTTCTGCAATTACATGGCTTTATAAAGAAAGCGCGAGAGAGGCTTGAGATTTGCAAACCTTAATACATTTGCTAAAAATTCTCCCCTTTCCCCATGGAAACACAGATTTTATTTTTGAGTGTCAGCTGTCTGGTAAGGCCATGTGATTTTATTTCATCTCTTCAAATTTCAGTCCTACCAAAATCCAGACTGGGCAGCGCCGTCCCTTCTGGGTTTGAAATGCCGGCTCAATTCAGAGGCGTTATGGGGAGGTCAGACTATAAGTTTTGGGTCTGAACTTGAAGCATTTGGCTCTGAAGTCCGAGCTTTGGGCTGTATAATAATAATACCACAGTAAGGACATACACACAGGCATTGTTTCATCGCTCTCTGACTGTGATTTATATTTAGTGTCAGGCTCTTTTGGATGAGCTCAAACTAATATTCAGAGCTAGCTTTCCTTACAAAGTGGGATTGAACAGTTGCTTTCCCCATTCCAGCTGACGGGAGCAGGCACTAAATGAGATCAATAGCACTCTTTGTTAGCAAGCGTTTCTCCGTATGCTGCAGATTCACAATGATCCGTCTTGCTCCTTTTCTCTATCTCTTCACCTGCAGTGGTTGCTATGGACCGGCGTTCGGCAGCCAGCAGTACCGGTGCCTGCTCTCAGCCCTGTGCTGCAGGATGGATCCCGCACCTTTCACCCCGGGATCCCTAGATCCCTTTTCCAGACATTCTCTTGGGGTATGCAAAAACTACTAAATAGAGGGAGAGACTCTCCTCCCTGAAATTTGTCTGCCTTGGAATTGAGCATGTCGGCTGTGTGATCTGTCCCGTGCCCCCTGCAGTCAGAGAGGGGAGAGGTGTTTCCAGAGGATGCTCTGCTCCACGCCAGGATGGAATTTTAAGGCAGGTGGGATGATGAGTGGGCCAACAGGCCACTTTTTTCCTTCATCTCCTGCAGGACCCACTCGGACCAAACCCCTCACTGTCAGGGGCTGAAGTCAAGACAGCTGGACCCTTATCAGGATCTGCTGGGTTTTGATAAGGCACAGCCCAGCGCAACCACGCTGAATACCACAATGCTGGTTGTGACACCAGGGGGGCCAGCTGGGTGGCCACAGCCATGTCCCTGGGCAACTGCTGCTCACAGCGGGTGGCCAAAGCAGCTCACCAGGGCCATCGGCTGTTTGGCACGAGGCAGTGGTCAACACAGCAGTGGCTGCGTACCCAGGTACTAAAGCTGCTCAGCCCTTTTCTGACAATCTGCTCGGGACTGAAGAAAATTTTTCCTTCCAGTTTCATTTTGTTATCAGAAGTCAAGTCCATTTCTGCAGCTTTTAGGATTGGTTTGTTTTGATTTATACTTCCTTTCCCTGTTTGCAAAGGCAAACAGACACCGGTTTCTGAGCATCTCTACTACCTGCTGACTGCATTCCCTTGTAAATCTGTGCTGGTACCAGAGCCAGGGTGGAAAGTGAAAGGTGCCATTAATGAATCCAACATTTCATCCCTATCCACCCACCATCTGACACTATGTGCTCCCCCCTGAGCTCACCAGGGCTTGGGAGACGCTTCTAATCGTGCATCAGATAAGAGAAACTCAGCTTAACCATTCTTGGCCTTCAATGCATACAAATAGGCTTTATGTTAATATTTGCAAATAGCTTCTCAGAGGAGAAAGATATCTCCCAAGTTCCTCATCTTCCTGGGTTCTCCAGGCGATGGAGAGGGACAGACGCAGCCATCAGCAGTGAGCACAGCCCAGGGATTGGGACAGAGGCAGAATCACAAATACTCGGCTTGATTCAGCCAGCTGATGGGGAAGCCAGCAGCCCTGTGAGATCCTGGCACCCCAGAGCACCCAGAGAGCACCCTGCGGGATGTCTCCTGTGGGAGCTGGGCAATGTTTTTTCAGTGAATTGAGAGGGGTGTTTTTGCTGAAAACCAGACTTTCATGAGGGCAGGAGCTATTTAAGAATTCAGGTCAAATGCAGCCATGAGTCTTGGTGGAGACGAAAGGAGGGCGTTTTGAGAGAGGATGTCAAAACATCTTCTCTCTTTCTTTTTTTCCCTCCTGTTACAAAGTAATTTATATTTTTTTCTTCAAAAATTGCCCTAATTTTCTGGAGACACTAAAACAAAACACAGACAAGCGAACCCATCTGCACAGGATTGAGCAGAAGATGGGGGCTGACTGGAAACCACATTTTCCTATCTTTGTTTTCACTTGGGGAGCACAGGGGACTCAGAGAGAGGGGGCTGCTCTCATAACAAGGGAAACACCCTCCTTTTCACCTCACACAAATCATTCTCCACAGCCAGACACTGACCTTACCACTCTGTTAGTGAGCCAGCTCCTCCCCTGGAGTAGATAAGGATGGAGTAGCTGGGACAATGTCCTATCAAAGACCCCTATTGCTAGGCCTCCGGGGTATCCATACAAGCGAAGTTCATCGTTTTTTCAGGAAAAGAGGAGAATTTGCCAAATTCATTGATGGGGTGGCAGTGCCCTACTCCCCGCCAACCCCCTGAGCTGGCAGCCTGGGGAGCGATGCCTCTGTTGTCCCCGTCCCCACAGCATGGCAAGGGAGGGGATTTCATTCCTCCCATGCTGTCACCTTGGCACCATCTACCCCTGCTAGAGACCTGGAAATTAAAATAATAAACAAAGCAAGCAACACTGCATGCAGAGGCTAATGTACCATAATGCTCTGAAACACAGGCAGCCGCCACCTCACGCTGAGCAGAGAGGACGTGTTTGAAAAATGTATCTTCCTCTGACAGCAGTTATTTTAACATTATCTTTCTTTTTTTACTTCAAATAAGGCATTTACTTTCCCCCAGCTCACAATCTCCTTTCGGAGAAGAGCAGAGGGCAGTGGGGAAAAGCAGAACAATTACACTTTTTAACACAGTCAAGGTTGGTGGGATCTAAATCATGGGAAAACGAACAGAATTTAACTGCCTGGCTGAAGTCACATTTGTGTCATGGGTATTTATGGCAATCATCACTAACAACAGGAGATTAGATGTTGCTGAGAGCCTGAAGGCCAGCTGGGGAGCAGGGGCTGACTCTTCCCATTGGTGTGTGATCTTTAAAGCGAGGGTGGGATGTACGCACGTGCACATGCATCCCTGCACATGCTCAGGTGTGTTTGGTAGTGCTCAGTCCATGTATTTGGTGGCTATCCCTGAAAGATCTTTGCTGGGCTGGCAGGGAAGTCCCCCTTTAGCAACCACCCCAGGAGCCAGGCGAGCACACAGCATCCCTCTCCTCACGCTCAGTCTGGCATGGGTCAAGACCCAGCTCACCCTCTGCCCGCGATGAAGATGTGCTAAGGGACACCAAAGTGAACCTGTTTCTGGAAGGAGGCAGCCTGGACACCTTTCAAGGTCCAATCTGTGCGGTTTGGGTGGAGTGGGTGCAGCTGGGTCCAGGGACACAGCAGCCTCTAAATACCGACTGCTGGTATTTTACTTCCCAGAGCAGCTCCCCTCAGCCAGCTGAGCGGAGTCCTAACGGGTCAATTCCCCAGCGAAACCTTCTCATCTCCGCTCTGGGAAAATAAACCCCATACGGCCAGAACCACTGCATTGTTTCAAAGGATAAAATCCACTCAGAAATCCCCCTTTTCCAATTCCCAAACAAACGTGCCCATGTTAATAAAGCGAAGTGCTCTCACCCAGAAGAGCTCTGGCAGGAGAAAGGGTTTTAATGCACCGAGCGGGAGGGAAAATCGACTTGCGAGAAGAAGAGCTCTGGTTGGGTCCCCTGGGCCTGGGTAGGGGCACGGTTCAGAGACCTGTTTTAATCAAATTGCACTTAAAAAGCAGAAAGGAAAAAGCTCTCTGAGAAGTCTGACCCTTGGGCACCTGAAAGATGAGGATGCAAAATCTATGATATACTGACTCAGAGGAAAGAAAAGGGGGTGGAAACAGACTGAGTCTCATTTTGGAGGTGTAAAGTAAAGGCAGGAAGGGGACAGACAGGTCATCTGCTGGCTGGTGGAGTTGGATTCAAACCCATCTCAAGGCATGATGGCTCCAAATGGGACCCATAAGTCATCCCCAGTGGGAGCAGCTTTCAGCTGGACCTCAGCATTCCCTTATCCGGCTCCCTGCTGTTATTATGCTCCGCGCTTGGTTTATTTGTGTTGGAGTCTCTGCAGGGAAGAAAGAACATGAGAACTCACTGCACCTGAGGAACCAGACAAAATAATTAGGAACAACATCAGTGAAAATAAATTAAACATGCACCAAAAGAATGGGAAAACTCCATTCTGCCCTCTGGACAACACTCTGCAATGGAGATGTTGGAGATGGAGGCTGATGTAAAACTATTTGTTGCAACGTGAATGTTGAAATTCCAGAGGCACCAAGCACATCTGCACAGCTGGGGAAATTATAGTTACCGCGCTTGGGTGGTACGACAAGTAATTTTTTTGCACCCTGAAAAACAACTCAATTGTGGGAGGAATGTGTCAGTTGCAATTTTATAACTTAATGAAATAAATCAACCAGATGGAAAGAAGACATGAAGATGAGCCCACACAGTCTCGGAGGAACACAAAGGCCACATGAAGCCAGCTGCCAGGAAGCCGAGAGCTTGTCTGGAAGACTTCGGAGCCACCATTGGGGTGATGACAACAAATTCCCCAAGTGAGGAAGTGTCTTTGAACTTTCTCCAGCCTCTGGGGCTGAGGTTTCAGGAACGCATGGCCACAGAGCTACAAAAAGTCAAGTTCTTGCTCAGCTCAGCAGTGATCTCAGGGGATTCTGGATGGAGTTCTGCTCCTTCTGACCTGCTGGGATGCTTCTGTCTCCTAAGGGGAGCAAAACCTGAAAACCTAGGAGGCTGATATCTGTAGGATGAGCAGAGAGTGGTAGCAGGAAAAGTCAGAGCCATGCAGAAAGGCTGGGAGAAATGGCATGGCTTAACCCTACAAAGATGAGGAGACACTGCTGGCTCTCACTTAAGTCCAAGTAGGCTGAGCAAACGGAGAGCAGAAGAGTCGGAGCAAGGCTTAGCAAACCCCGTGCTGCTCCCTTATCACGTAAAGGAGGCAGAAAATGTATGGCAGGTAAACAAGGAGCATCTTTCCACAGCAGCAGCCCAAGATAGCTCATCCTTTGCCCAAGGATATGTAACACCGCCTGCCTAAAATAACCCCCTGTGGCCCACAGCACCCAGTTCTCCAGAGAGGAGATTTTACAGCAGGAAATTGATTTGTAGAGGCTCCCTCATTAATTTTCATGGCACCCACAGTGTGGTTTTAGAACAAGCAGAATTATTAATGTTCAAAGTTACCCGAGCACTGTCGGGAACACGAGGCCCTCTGAGAGTCAAAGTGGGACTGACAAATTGGGGAAGGAAAAGCCAGAATTGAGTGGCTGCATCCTTCAGGGCTCAGCCAGGCTTGTTCTCAGAGGCAGGCACAGGGAGAAAAGCAGAAACCTTGGAGAAAAGGTCCTGTGCCCCTCGAGTGCTCTGTTGTTTGGAAGGGAAAAAACAGCATAGAAATTTAGCTTTTAAAAGGTAAGAAAATTGTCTAATTACACTGGTTCAAGGCTGCCCTGCTTCTGAGCCATTCCAGGCTTCCAGGGAGCGGGAGAGCAGTCAATTAGGAAGGGCTAAATATTCCCCAGGGGTAGAGCTCGCCGCTGCCTGGCGACGCTGATATTGCCCTTGAAATCATGTCTGAGCTTTGGTGACATTTCAGCTAATTAATAAGCAAACCAGCCCAAATCTCCCAAACTGAAGTGTTAGTTCTGGTCAAACATAAACCCCAAAACTGTCCTGAATGATCTCCTGGCTAATGCAGGAGGGGAGGTAAGAGTCCAGTAGCTGTAAAGGCATCTCTGCCCGGCTCTCCTCATCTGTCTTTGCACAAACAGACTCATTCCTGAGCATCTCGGTGCTTTTGGGCTGCCCCATGCCCGCAGCCTGCTCCTGTTCCCCTCCCCATCCTCCCCCCATATCCTCCCCAGCTATCCCTAACACCAGCCACTTCCTTGCATCTCCAAACACAAGATCCAGCCACGGTGAGCTGGAGGATTTTGCTGCGCCAGGGGATACTCGCTTGACTGGCGCTGCATCGCCTGTGATCTCGCCCCGTCGGAGCAAGGGAAAATAAGTACCATTTGTTAACATGCCAATCGTTCTTTACACTGGCTGATTAAAAAATAATTACCCACAGCCATTATTGAGCACTCTTGCAAATGAGCTGTGGGAAGCTGTGACCATGCGCTTAGCACACAGTGTGTCTTGCTTGTTTCAATATTATTTTAATTAAGTATCTGGGTAAAAGGCCTTTCTAATGTAACTTTCTTTTCATAAGCAGAGAGCAGGACTCCACGCTTGGCTGAGCAGTGCTCGACTGGGATAACCCGGTGTTGCTCCGGGCTGCTTCCAGGGTGGTGGCACTGCAGGACCCACTGCTTATTCGAATTCAAGAGGACTAATCGTGCGCAGACCCACAAGGGGAAGAGGGCTCATCTGCACCCGAGGGACACAGCCGCAGCACATCGCTGGAAGGCATCGCTGCCCCCGGACTGATCCACTGGGGACACCTGGCTTGGGCTGGGATGTGGGCAGGGTGGATGTGGTAGCCAAGGACATGCCTTGTGGCTGGGGGACTTCGGGCCAGTTCTCCTGCAGGGTCAGGGGACCAGCACTGCCAAGGTGGTCTGGTCCTCCCAGCCAGGCGAGAGGAGAGGAACTCAGTCAGAAGAGCTGTGGGAGAGTTTCATCCCACTGCAGGACCTCAGACCCCCGGCACAGCTTCACTTATACCATGGACTTTTTTTGTTCTTTCCACAAACCTTTTTGCAAATGAAAATAGAGAATGGGTGGAGGAAAACCCACATGTGATGGTTGCCCATCCACCTCCCGCAGCTGCCTTTGTGCATGACTCAAAGCAGCCACATCAGGCAATTCCACCTCTTTCTTATTTACGTGTTTTCCCCTTCCCACATCCCAGCCAGGGCTGTGTTTAGCAGAGCACACGGTCACCATCCTTCATTTGGGGGGACTGTTTGCCCTTTCACATGTGCTTACATTCTCTCACGTACCATTTAAGCTGCAGCATTGGCTTCAATTATCTCTTGTTTGCAAGCAAATTAACTCGGCAAACACATTTCAGATCCTCAGCCGGTGTAAGACTAACGTTGTGCTGGAGAAATTGAACTACTGCACAGATTAAAGCAGCACGAAACAGCCCTAAAGATTCCTCTTGATCTCTCAACTCTCTCTTACGAGTCAAAATTCCCTCTCTGGTTCTTTCTATCAGGATAAAAAGATGCCCCTAAGTGGATGGACTCTGAAGTCCCTATCAGACCTGGTCTCCCCATTGCAGCCAGACTAGGGGTCAGTGCTGAGCCCTGGCCTGGGTCCCTACTGCAGCCTCTGTTTTGGAGGATGCAAAACATGGGGAGGAATTGGATGTTGGGAAGGGTGCTGCCATAATGGTCCATTATCACACGAAGAGCTTGCAGCAGGGTGGATGAATGATCTCTGACTGCTTGTTTGGCAAAGAGTCAGACTGGTTGCGCTCTACTCCTGGAGCAACGCAGAAATGACATAGCGTTTTGATCAAGTGGACACTTGCGTTTCCCTAGACAATTCCTCTTTGTGAGCTGAGAAATGCACTAATTCCAATAGACACTCCAGAAACCTGAAACCCTGAGCTTCAGACTTTGAACAGACAAAAATAAATAAAAATCAAAGGGGTTTTCTCTTGCTTCAACAAAAACCTATGTACTCATCAGAGTGTTTTTCATGGAAAAAAATAACACATTTCCCAAACAGCTCCAGTTACTGCAGACAACTTTGTTTCCCACCTCAGACACTGCCGTGGCAGGAACGTAGGAAGCAGAATGGATTAGAGCAGACTCCGTTAGATCGGGAGCCTGGTGATGAAAATCTGCTGCCGCTCTCTCTGCGCCCATTTGGGGCCATTAGCCACCTCCTTCCCTCTCACCCAGCGCTGCTGCCCCGTTGTTGAATTCTGCATCGCATCTCTCCATTTCTTCCTGCGGTCTCCGTTCATGAGCACTTTTTGCCCCTGTGGGTGTTTCCCCTGCCAGAGGTGGAGCTCCAGAAAAACAGGAAGGAATTGCTGTATGCATAGTTTGGCAACACACTTTGGGATCTCTTGGGATAAAGCTTGCTGGATCAGTGCACTCTACTATTAGGAGGATGCTGATGACTATCATATTCTCCCCTGAAAGCCAGGCTAGCAATTTCCAAAGTCTTTTATTTATTTACTTTTTTTTTTTGGTATGCAATAACCCTTCCTTGCAGCTTCCCCCAGATCATTGCTGTTTGCAAAGTAGCTTCACACTGGGTCACCCAGATAACCTAGAATAACTATTTGCCAGCCCCTCCTTCTCTTCAACATAAAACTACTGTATTTTATTTGCCACCGCATTAAGCTGGCAGAGAGGGGAGCAGGGTTGTGGGCGCAGTGCAGTTTGCTTTAACAGCCTCTTTTCTTTTTTTTTTTTCCTTTCCTTGGATAATTTCATGGTCCATTAGTTCCCTGTAGCTGCTCCCTGCAAACACACACACATTGCCATGGTGTATGAGCTTCCCTTTCGCTAGCGCAAGCACTGGGCAGACGGCACATGTAGCTGTCACGCTTGCTCCAAGGAAGCAGTCATGCCAGCTTGCCCGTATCCAGGGCAGTGCGGAGCAGGATCCCTGAGGGCGCTGATGTTCCCTTCAGTTGGTACATGCTAAATGCAGGCGTGCAAGCGCTGAGCCGAACCAGTGGGCGAGGACTGGCCCAGGTTGCCAATGCCCTGGCACAGCGCAGTTTGCATTAACACCCATCTGGCAGAGGCACTGCACAGAAGATACAGCAGGGAGAGCTCGGCAGAGGGGTTTCCCCACCAGCCAGCCCCAGGATTACAGTGGGAGCTGGAGTATCCCATCACACTCCCCATCCAGAGGAACCTCTGGGCTGCCCCAGCTCACAGCAGCTCACCCCAGGCAGCCAAGGGGTCGTGGTGCCTGCAGCGTCCTGCTCTTGCAAAGACAGCAGCTGCAGCCTCGTAGGAGACCCCTGTGCTAGAATGGAAGGCACAACCTGTCCCTTAATTTTAAGTCACCTGGGGACCAAAAAAAAAAAAAAAAAAATTTAAAATATAGTCTGTGCCTGAGAATTTCGCACCTGCATTACACTGCTCCCTTCTGAAACTTGCAGCATTGGGGAGCTGCCTCCCAACAGCAAAGTCTGTGCCCAGAAGCTGTGACCCTCAGTTTGTAGGGAGAGACTGTCCTGTCCCTTGGGGAGAGGTGGGGGCAGCGGGACAGGCAGCCGCTCTGGATGGGCACAGTGTGGGTGGAGAGGACTGATAACACTGATGTCTCTCCAAAATGACAGCTCTTGCTTGGAGTTCGCTTTCTCTCTCTGACAATTGAACTTTGAAAAAAAGAGCCAGAGCAGAATGTGAATCCTGCCTGGAAAGGAAAAAAAAAAAAAGCCCCCAACAAAAACCCAGCAAAACAAAGGGAGGGGTGAGATTTGGTGGATCTAAAACACAAAGAAATGTTATTCATGGGCATTATTGATTAAGTTTTCCTCACCAACACATACGTAAATACTTATCTCTCAAATGAATAAGAGGCTCTGTAACGCCGGAGGGAAGAAGGGAAAAGATTATTGAAAACGTGAGGGTCAGAGAAGCATCCGGCTGCAACGGATGCATTGAGAAGATAAACGAAGATGTCTTTGTCAACACATCGGTCTGCCAAAGACCAAGTATGATAGAAGACAGTGATTTTCAGGCACTAGAAGCAATGCTTGGGCTTTGATAACAATGAAATAGAGATTATGGAGCAGATCCTCACCTGGGCTAATTCAGTGCCAGGACCCTGGTCACAGCTACACTGATTTACATCACCTGAGGATCCTGCTTGTTCTGAACAAAGCAGTCCGTTAACAGAAGGGCAGAAGCAGAGATTTATGACAACCTCTACAGGGCAGGGAGAGAAGGGAAGAGCAGCAATGAGTGGGATAAAGGAGAAGCAGAGGAGAAGTGGGGGCTCTGACCCATGAGCACCACCAAACCTGCCCGAACCCCTGGGTACCACACCATCCCCAGTGCTACCTTGCCTGCTGCCTCTGCTCAAGAAGTGGAGGGGCACATAGATTCTTGCCTGCAAACAGCTCCTGCTGGGACTGACTGGGACACTGAAGAAAGGTGTCAAATCCAATGAGGTTAAATCTGGCCCACGAGCCAAACCCACAGTCTCATGTAGCACCATGAAAACCAGGTTTGGCAAGCAGATCTGGGACCCCAACACGCCCCAACAGGAAGCGAGCAGGCAGGAAGGTTCGGTGCTGAGCGTTTGGCCATATCAGCCCAGCAGCACTTGAGCCATCTGAAGGCTGTGAGGGACCATCAGGATAATCTGTTCTGGCATCCAGCATCCCCACGGGACCAGCTTGTGTATCCTGTCCATAATTCGTGGCTCCACAGTCATGACTTTCTCAGGGCAGCCGGGCTGTCTCAGAGATGTACCGAACCTGCTCAGCACAGCTCAGGTCTTGACCTTTCTACATCTCCACATCTGCCACCATGTGGGGAACAGACACTGGGCACCGGACAGCCTGAATTCCCATTGAATGGGACATTGCGACTGGTCTGCCGACAGACGTTGACAGTGGATGCCCAGCAAGGAGTTGAGAGGCCAAGCTCCCACCAGCATGGGGGGCTCAGCAAACACCAGCACGGGCACTGGGCTTGTAGGGGTGTGCAAGTGCAGGACTGAGGGTGCACGAGCACCAGAAGATGCTTCAATTCCCTCAAAGAAGCTCTGCCACTTCAAGTCAGTTGCCAGCCATCACGTCTGCCCTGTTGTACCCAGACTCTGCTCCCTCCAAGCTCTCTCACCCGGTGTGTGGACGTTGCAGCTATCCCCCAAACACGTCGAGTTTGCTCCCGCGCCGCTGGGCAGGCAGGAGGGCACGTCCCCTTGTGCGGCAGCAGCCAGAGCCGGGTGCTGGACTCTGCCCGCGTTCACGTCCCCCTCGCCCTGAGCTGCACATCTGGCTCGCCATCAGCCGGGCCAGCCACTTCCACGCAGCTCCCGGTGCCTCAGTTTCTTTGTCTACGAGCAGGGACTCAAGCTACATCCCTGAGGACCCAGGTTAGCCGCCGCACCTGCTCAATCCACTCACAGGAGAAGGGAAAAAAAGACTTCAGGACTTTTCCTGCCACCTCCTCTCGGAGCCTAAAGCGCAGGCAGCGAAGCTGATGTTAGCCCGAGCGAGCGAAGGCTCAGGAGCTGGAGCAGGGCAGCCTCTAGTGGCTGCAAGCCAGGAAATACAGCCCCCAAACCCGCTTTGAGGAGCTGCTGCTCTCCCCAGCAGCCCGCCTGCCTGAGCCAGGGCCTGTTCTGCTGCTGCTTTGCCCCGTAGCCCATAAATATTATCCCTCGGGCTCCCCCTCCCTGGTTTAGGTCTTTCCCTCCCTGCTGCCATCTCCCACACGCTGCTTCCATCCGCTCCTCCGAAAGCCTCCGACCCCCTGGGCTTCTGCTCTGGCCACGCAGCCACAGGTACCAAGAATCGCATGTCCCAGAGCTCATGAACGTGCCACACGACACGTCCACAGGGCTCGTTAGCGTCGCTGGGAATAGCTCTGGTCCCAGTATGGATTCGGTCATGCAGCTGATGGCGGTTAGCCATTAGATCTGCGGTACGGTCTCCAATGGCTGGGGCTGACTATTGACAGCGCATCCGTCCAAATTCAATAACCCCCAGTCTGGAGAAGCAGAGCCTGTTCTGCTGCGGGGTGCTCTGGCCCTAGGGGATGCACAGAGGCCTCCATTGCATGGGGAAGAAGGCTCCCCAGGCCTGCCCTGGGAAGGGGTGAACAGGACCTGAACGACCAGCCCTACTCCCATCATTGCATCAGAACCACCAATGCCTCCTTTGCTGTCTTGGATCCCCCTCTGCCAACAAAACTCTGTCTTCCAGGTCGAAGGCTCACGCTCTGCAGCCATCCCACAGTTCCATCGCAGGCCTTCGGCTTCTCCTCCCACAGGACGCAAAAATGAGTAGAACAAGTCAAGTGAGACAAAAATCCCCCTGGTTGCCTCCAAGAGCCATTTGGATTCACTTGAGCACATCCCCACTCCCTGCCTCGTCCCAGTTTTACTGGTGAGTCAGAGCTCTCCAGCTAATTGTTGAGCACCGGGGTGGGGAGGAGATAAGAAAGGCAACCAGGGACCAGGCTGTTTGTGGGACGTATCAGAGGACAGACACCTAGACAGACATATAAATCAATTGAGTAGCGGATAAAGCAGAAGAGGAGCTCTTTACACACCAGTGTGGGATGGCCACTTGCCATGAGTTGGGCAGAATGTTCTCCTGCCTGGTGTTTCAGGGCAATGACCGAGAACACAGCACAGCATTGGCACAACGGGCTGGCTGACTGCTGGCTGCTGAGTCATCAATTATGCAAGGAATTTAAACACAGATTGTGTCAATAATTCAGGCGGCGGTTTTTCTTTCAGAACATCCTAAAATGAAAAAGAGGTGGGGAGAGAAATCAAAGAGGTCTCTCTGCAGCAAGGAGACCCGTACTTCATCCTAAGTTGCATGCACCCAGGGTCCCAGCACCCATCCACCTGCAGTGCTCCCGCTGCGCCTGCCGGGGAGCCCACATCTGCCCTCAACCTGCCCCACTGCATTTTTGTTGGAGACCTCAGGCTGTGGTGCAAGATTCAGGGACAGGGCAAGGGTACAGCCAAAAACAGAAACGAGGAAATGCCTCGAGGGCTGGAAATATGGCAGATGAATCTCGTTCGTGAATGCAAGAAGGTTTCCTCCCCACCTCTGGCTCGGGCCATTTTACCAGGAGATGTAGTCTTCTAGCACTGGCCCACATGCGGCCACACAGAGCATCAGACACTTCCCTGCTGCTCTGGACAGCACATGGCAAGTCCTTACCTACAGCAGGGCCAGGCTGTGTAGCTCCCAGACACTCAATATTTAGGACACATAGTTCCCAGTCTACATATTTTTTAGGCATATTGTCATTCTCTAACTACAGAGGAGACCCTAATCTTGCAGGGGAAGAAAGCACAGGGTCTCCTACTTAGGAACAGAAGTCAGCCAAGTTCAGGTTTGAAATACTGAGAAGAGGGTGAAGGTGATTATCAGTTGGGACTGGATTGTTATGGAGCTGAGAGCATCCGCTGTTAGAGGCTTCGAGTCCCAGCAGGCTGGGCTGCATCTGTGTAACACGAATCATATGGCCAAAACCAGCCAAGGAGCATGGACATATCAGAGAAATTTTTGCTTCACCTTGTTTCTTTTGACTGTTTCTCCCCTTTTGTCTAGGCAAAATAGAAGCTGGAAATGTCCCAAAAGCCTTGTAGGATTATTTCTGAAAATCCCGGATCCTTCTCTTTGCTACTCTATAACTATTACTTTCTGAAATCATAAATAGTTTCAAAGGCATGAAGCTTCAGAGTGACAGATTACAGCCACCCTCTCCTCAGAAAATGTATCACAGGGAAGATAAGGCAGGACAACAGCCCAAACAAGCTGCCAGGGTTATAGGGGAAGAGATAAGAGGAAGACAGGGGCAAGATACAGCCTTTCATCCTCTGCATTCACTGAGACATTTGTCCCTTCTTCATGGAACCAGACCTCCTCCGACTAGCAGCATCTGCACCAAACAACCTGAACTCACCTCCCCCCGGATGGGGTTGGTCCGAAAGGCAGCTGAACGGAGAGGGAGGCCGTTTTCAGCCAGACTTCTGCGTTCTGCCGCCGGGAATGCTCGACATTGCCTGTGCTGGCTCTTCAACACCGAGGCAATGGCAAAATTAATGGCTGTGCTTCTGAAAGGGATTTCAACGTCAATAATGAAGAGGGGACATGGCTCCGCAAGGCACATTAGCAGTCATTCGGGGTTTCATTTGCCTCAGATGATTACGAAATGGCATGTGTAACGCAAGGGTCCTCTTGTGATGGGGACACATCTATTGGGAGTGGGATGGAGATGTGAGAGAGTCTGGGCTAATCTTACCTTAACTGTACCAAACTGGCCCTGTGTCCCCTTCGCTCCCCTTCCCCAAAGCCAGAGTGCAGCCAGGTATTTGGTTTCTCAAGAGCATGGAAAGATTTTGTGTTGGACCGGCATCTCCCCTGACGTTGCACAGCTTTCCAAGTCACTCACAGGTTACCTGATCTGTCCCCAAAATTTGCTCTCCTTCTGAGGCTGTGTGCTCATCTGTTTGAAAGTACATAAAAATTTGTCTTGATCAAAACAGGAAAGGGACCAACACAGTTTTCTTTCAATGGGAGAGGCTGTCAGGGCTTTACCGGGGAGGAACAGGAGCTGCATCCAACCCACCCTGTTCGTCTGACAACAGCATCAGGGCAGAATAAAATCAGAAAGCCAGTGGTCGTAGGGTCTGTCAGTTCCCACAACATCTTCCCTTGCCATCAGTGCCAACTCTTTCCCCCACTCAGTGAGATAAATCACCCATGCACCCCATTACCACTTCCCAGTAAGCTCAACCTGCAGAGATGCTGCAGACAAATGAGCTTCCCAGGAGGCTGATTCTGTTACGATCAGCTCACATACCCAACACCTAGGCATCTCTAGACATCGAGACAGAGCAAATTTGGCTCCATGTTCATTATCTGTACTGCACTGTGGGCAGAGATGTTCAAGGACAAGACCTCCTGGCCCGAATCAGATGAAATGCACCGCTCTCTGAGTCTTCTGTACTCACTTTCTGGTTGCTGAACTTCTGGAGTGAATCTCAGGCCACAATTTTCAAGCTGTTTTCCATGATTATGAAGCGTAAAATGTCCTTTTCTTTACTAAAAGCTTAGAGTCACAAGAATCCATCTAAATCCAGAATCCAAAGCTTTAGAACAAACACCCATTCTTGCAAACATCACAATAAAATTATGTGAGCCAGCGATACTTGAAATAACACCCAATTTATCTTCCTATTTCCCCTGTATGATTATGTCTTTTATTTTGCTGGGGTAGAGAACCTTGAAAACAAATGAGTCAGTTTGATTTTTGTTTCATGGAGAAGTTCATTTCCTGGCTCCGTTACTTGCTCCCAACATTCGGCTGACGGTCTGCGTGTTTTCTGAAAAATGGAAAGACTTTTGATACTTTGGGCTTTGTGAGCCAGGAGGGCAAGTTCCCAGCATCCTCCTCCCACCCTCCAATTTCACAGTGGCATCCCAGTGCCAGGACACAACCACAGAGCATCATTTACCCCCTGGAAACGAAGGGGGACAGACCCTTTCACCCCATCCTGAGGAATAGCCTTGTGTCCTTGAAGTCAAGCCCTTGACTTGCTTTTCCAGGTGACTCCACCAGGTGATGGAGCAGTCCAGGGATTTTTGAACGTCTCCCTTTCCCAGAACTCTAGGTATTTTCCTCCATCCCCTAAGCTGGTCCTGCAGAAAGGAGCCCATCACCCTTGCCAGGAGGTTAATCATATCTCAGAGGGCATCCCCAAAATTTGTGCTCAGCACCACTCTCCATACCTGTGGGAGCAGCCCTGCATCACTCCAGCCAAGGAGGCACTTGGAAATCTCAGTCTCCCCTTCAGCCTCTCTCAAACCCTCGGCACTTCATCTCGCCCATGCAGCAGCTACCACGCTCTCACGTACAGTCTTCTCCAGTCTCGCGAGGAGATATGGCCAATTTAGCAGTATAATGAATGTACATACATAAAAGTTCTGATTCAAACACTTCCATTAGATTTAGTCACTGGCTCCCAATACAAAATGATGGTGACACCAATTCCTCCTCAGCCTGAGTGACTAATTGTGACACAGAGGCAATTAGGCTTGGTTAAATGATCCATGTCCCTTCAAAATAATGGTCTGTCAAACTGCATTCGCCCAAAATAATCTGGGATCGACTTGACAATCAAAATATCTGTTTCTTCAAAATTAATAAAACCCCAGAGCTCCTTGTTTCTCCACGGTGCAGCTGCAAAATGAAAGGGCTGCTTCACTGCGCATGGGGGAGGATGGACCACCATGAGGGAGGTTGGAGCAGACGCTGTTAGAGGCAACAGCTATCGCAAACTACTTGCTGCAGGCAGAATACAGCTGGAATAAAGTTGGAGAGACTGCTCTGGCCTTTTGCAAACCTTCCTCCAAAACCCCCATCACAGGCAATAGCTGGAGTGCTGGAAGATGAGACAGGCAGGGGTCTCCGGTCACCTGCACCAGGCTGTTACTGCAGGTCTCCTCATCAGAGGCATCAAGCCACCAACATGCACTTTGCTGATTGCACCCCAAGGGCAATGCTCCATCTCTGGGAGCTCCCCTCTAAACAAGCCCTGAAAAAAGGTGCCTGCCAGTCCATGAGCTGATCCTGCACAGCCCCATGGGTCCTGGGAAGTGGATGGGCCACCTTGAGGAAAGGCCTTGCAAAAAACAGTGCTCACGGGGACTGCACTGTCCGCCTTGGGGACAGGGACACTGAGGAGATGGGAGCTGAGTTTCTCCAGGGCTCAGACAGCAGATTCCAGAGCACCCTGCACTTCCCCATTCAATATCCTAACCCAGAGTTAATGAGGACCAACCCTCGAGGTTGTTACCTAGTTATCTGCCTCCACAGGAGCTTCTGCTAATTAAGCACAGTGGGTTAATTGGACGAACCCACACAGACCTCCCTAAGGAGCAAGCCCCAGGAATGCAGTCCTCCCGCCCCTGCTGCCCCATCCCACCCCATGCTCTGCATCCCCCAGAAGGTTTGTCAGCTCTTGCTGCACACCCACTCCAGTGGAGAGCACCCGCCTCCGTGGGACCCCAGCAAAGGATGCCCTGGCACCGGAGCTAATTTCTACATCACCCCCAAATCATGCCAATGCAATTTCTATCCACTCTGCACAGCTCACTGCACCCAGCTCTGAAAAGGGAATTACAAAGCAATTACCCACGTTAATGGAAGCAGATACTCTGTCCTGCCTGCCTTGCTGCTGAGTCTCCACCCCCGAGATTCACATTCGTTCTTCCGCAGGCAGAGTCCACCAAGGTGGCTTTTCAGGGACTGTCCCAAGTGGATTCTCATATGCCTGATGCTGGTGAGTTCTCTCCTTGGAGACACCAATTTGGATCTTTCTCCTCCCTCTTTCAGCGAATTGAAGAACTTAACACCTTTGTGGCTCTGTCCCATATGACAGCTTTGACTGAAACGGGGCAATCAGTTCAAAGTGCCTGGGGCTGGAGTGAGAGATGGGGAGCCAAGTTCCTCATCTCATTTCTGGGACAGAAAGCTGGAAAATGAGAGATTTCACATCCAGAGCAAATTACCGCCTGGGAAACAAGTGGCACCATGTCCTCCTAAAACACTGGTCCATCCCACGCAATTTCCTCCTCCATGTACCTGCTTAAATCAGCA
Organism: Chionis minor; assembly: GCA_013398295.1. Taxonomy (NCBI): domain Eukaryota; kingdom Metazoa; phylum Chordata; class Aves; order Charadriiformes; family Chionidae; genus Chionis; species Chionis minor. Next base: position 134,175 of record VZSF01005226.1, on the reverse strand, counting down.
TGGATTGAGGGGCGAGGGTCCAGGGGGAGACTGAACCTCATGTTTGCATGCTAGATGAGCTCTGACCAGCAGCAGAGATGGAGGAGGGATCCCTGAAGCTTATATGATGTTGTGCATGTGACAGAAGGGAGTTAGAGCTGATGATGCTGTAGGTCTCTAACCCCTGTGCTCCATGGTGAACTCAGCTGCACAGTCAGTAACAGACAGAAATAGCAACTTACTACTGGGAGAGATTTTTCACCGAACCGTCACTTTATCTGTGACTGTCTGGGCTGAGCTGCAAAAGAAGTCTCTAAAATACCTCCAAAGAGATGTGGGAACAGAAACACAGTATTCCACCAGGAAACTAAAAATCACTGATCTTTTAGGGATAGTAGTTTGTTCGTATTAACAGTTGCCACATGTTATAATCTCTTTCCCCCCAGCATCCACCCCATGTAGCAAGGGAATTAATTACTTGTATCCCTCATTTTCCGATGGAAACAACAGACCTATCACTTTTACTTTAGCTAAGCCTGTCTGCTCCACAGGTACCAGCAGCTTTAGCTCTTAGACTAAACGAATCGACATACCCACTGAAACTCAGGGCAGTTGCTTTCAATCTGTTCCTAACTTCAAGGCTTCCTTCTTCTGACACAGTGGCCTAGATGAGTCTTCTAGCCCTGAGTCTCCAGCCCCTGACACCCTGAGGCTCCCGTATGCTCCCAGACTCCAGCGAGGAAAAGAACTACTGCTCTAGGGATGGCTGGTGGTGGACAGGAAGGCGTTAAATCTGGAGCTTCACTAGCTCTCCCCCTCCTGCAGTGGGGAATTCATCCTTTATTTATGGGCCAGCCTCCTCTGGACGGGAGACATTTAAATTTTTCAGCAAGGTCTATGTCCCATCACCCAGGGCAGTTTAAATTTTCACTCATTTCATCATGCACAGACATCGGCACAGGCATCAGCAGGAGGATAATAATTACAGCAGGAAAAGCATGAAAAAAAGACTCAGTTCTTCAATGATTATCCCCTATGTAAAAGAGAATTATGTATATTTTACAAGATGAAAATGATCAGCCTGTTGCACCATCCAGCCCTACCCACATGCAACAGAACAGACATTAAAAGAGCATCATTAAGGTGTTGTCTCCGCCAAAGGACATTGCTGCTGAAAACAACCACTAAATGTGAGAAAGCCCTGTGTAGCACCCAGCTGGTTTTGAGCATGGTATGACCAACAACGTCTGATGGGCCATCAAAAGGCAGCTCAAGAACAGAAAGTTGTTTGGCACGAGAGTCTCCAAGCAGATTTGTAACAGGGGATGTTGCCATGTAGGGTGCTGACATCTAACTCTTAAGGCCTCCAATTTTCAAAGACTTGTGAAAACCCATCTCTGAGGCAGCAGGAGAGTCATTACAGTCCACAGGAAGTCCCCAGGCTTGCTGCCTCCTGTCACCAACCACAACAAGAGCAGAAGCCAAAACTGCCCCAGCTGCCAAAAGAGATGCTGGTGCGGGAGAGCTCGTCTCCTCACTGGGCCAGGTTTGATCATCAGGCATGCTCAGAGAGATTGGTGTTATGTGCCAGAGAAAGTTCAGGCTCCCGGCAGAAGCTCCTGGGCAATTTGCGCAGTTCAATATAACAATTTGCTCATGGATAATGTTAGGGGAGGGAGAAGCAATGCTGTCAGTGCTAAAAAGGAGAGCTGGTCATTGCCTTGCCATCAAGGCATCACTCTGTGATCATTTTGCCAGATTTGATTTAAACGGCTAATTACTGCCGCAGGAACACAGAGAGAGACTCTGTGCTGCACAAGGGCAGGAAGACTGTGTCCAGTCAGAAGGGAGCAGGCTGCACAACTGGTCCAATTCCTCCTCATTGCTGGGTAAACTGAGGCACGGACAGACAGAGACTTGTTTACACTCACACAGGGAGGCTGCTGCAAGGGTAGAAATAGAAATCTCATCTCACAACCCCCGGCCTGGGAATCCCAACTGCTTTGCCTTCTTTTCCAAGCCCCCTACCCCCATTCACTGGAGCTGTGCGCTTGCCTCCTTCCCACTCTTCCAGGCCACTGCTCCATGCTGGACGGCTGCAAATGGTTACCAGTTTTTGTGGACTCGAGTTCACTAACAGCAGAGCAAAGAGATAGTTCAGCCCAGGGCAGTCCTGCACAGAAGTCCCTGCTTCCAGGCCACCCTGGCAGAGGGAAAGGGGGTGCCCCTGGGAACCCTGCTTGGCACTTCTGGAAGGGGAGGCAAAAAGTTTGTTTGTTTTCTTCCATGCACTGGAAGCTCTCTAATTGCACTAGACTGCTTCCCATAGAAGGGTGTAATTAGAAGTGAATGGCTCCAAGTCCTTTATCATCATGAATATTAAAGAAAGATAAACACTACATCAATATTAATTTAAGCAGAAACAGAAAATGAAAGGCAGGACTTGATCCTGGCTGGCACTTCAGCATTTTATAAATGAAATTACACAGCTAGGGGAAAAAAAAAAATTAAAAAACTCCACAAAACAATAATGACCTTGGCACAAAGCAGCTGGGACAGGCTGGCATCTTCAGCCACTTCATGCCATGTCCTTCCTCATCACCCTGTCCCCAAAGTTAGTTGCTTCAGAGGAAGTTACAGGACTAAGTTACCTAGGAGCTGGAAGTCATCTCACCTTTGCTCACAACACTGATGCACAAGTGTTTGGTAAAGTCACTCCATAGATGTACAGTTCAAAGTGGATGCTCTTATTGACCACATCAATCATCCATCATGCTCCAGTGCTGCAGTTGTGGGGCAACCCAAAACCTGCTGAGTGAGCCAACCCCATCCCCTCACAGTCCTGTAATTCGTTTAAGATTTTCTCAGTGGGAAATTAATCTAAGTTACAATTTCTGTCTACCTTCTCCCTCTCCATCTCTGGTTTCACCTTTTGCTTCTCTTTTCCAGCGTTCCCCCAGCACTGATGAGACGTGAAGTACAGCTCACCGCTAGCAGCTGCTGCAATGGGGCTGGATGGTTCTTCAGGCTCTTGTTAAGGCTGCTGGAGTCTCATCAGTGACCTGTTTGTGTGGGCTTCATATCTTTATCACTGTTTATAGCATTGTAGCACACCGCATCTTTACCCACCTACACTGGCTATAGGTACAGCTCATCCCCTGCACACCGCACCCTCCATCCTTCAGTCATCACAGACCAGCTTTCCTCAGGGAGCCCGAGCTAGGAGCTGAGCAAAGGATTGTGTATCCCAGCTCAGCCCCCGCAAGAACTATAAAGATACCATTAAGGAGAAAATGGACACAGCTGGCTTGCAAGATAATCCTCTGTGGCAAGACAAGCCTACATCCTTCTCCTGCAGAGGGTCACAGGTGTCCCCACCCACACCACCAGGCTTTCTTAAGGCCCAGGCACACCACACCTCACCTGGACTGCATCCCCCAGCTTTCTGAGCAGCTACTTGTGCTCCTGTACAATGATACCAATGGAAACAGCAAAGGAAGGAGAAACAGCAGTTTTGGGACCCTCCCAGCAGGAGGGACATTGAGGTGCTGGAGCATACCAGAGAAGGGCAACAAAGCTGAGGGGTTTGGAGCACAAGTCTTAGGAGGAGCAGCTAACTGGGGTTGTTTAGCCTGGAGAAAAGGAGGTTGAGGGGAGACATTATTGCTCTCTACAACTGCCTGAAGGAGGTTGTAGCAAGGGGATAGATGTGGGGGGTCAGTCTCTTCTCCCAAGTAACGAGTGATAGGACAAGAGGAAATGGCCTCAAGTTGCACTAGGGGAGGTTTAGGATGGATATTATGAAAAATTTCTTCAGAGAAAGGGTTGTGGAGCATTGGAACAGGCTGCCCAGGGAAGTGGTGGAGTTGCCATCCCTGGAGGCATTTAACAGCCAGGCAGACGTGGTGCTGAGGGACATGGTGTAGCAGCGGGTTTGGCAGCGTTAGGTTAATGGTTGGACTCGATGATCTTAAAGGTCCCTTCCAACCAAAATGACTCCATGATTCTACAAGAAAGCCCTGCCAGGACTCACTATAACAACACAGCCCCCAGCTGCTCTGTAGCTATTTATGCAATTTCCAGGCTCCCTCTAAGTGGTCCCCAGGCAAATCTAGTACACCTGAGCCAGGCTAGCGAGCAGTGTTAACCCCAGTTTCCAGCCACCCTCAGCACCCTGCTCTGCCAGGGGAGTGCAGTCCTCAGCCATGTCCTGAGGCTGCAGAACTTTTTCTGAGGTGTAAAACTGATGTTTGAGTTCCTTCTATCTGTAAGCAAGGGCATAGGCGTGTCTGGGTAACTGCCTGATAGTGTCTTGGGGTCAGACTTCTCCCTTCACCACTGTGCCTCTGTTTTGTTTCTGCACTGGTTATGTGCTCTTGGCACTGTACTCTGCCCCAGAAGTGGCCATGTCCTGCCGGAGAGTGAAATCGCACGCGTGCAAATAGTTTTGCAATGCTAGAAATATCTGGTATCAATTTTTGTGCTCAAATACACCCCGAAGAGCTCACTCATGAATGAATAATGCAGAAATTGCTCTCCACAAATACAGCTCAGGGCACCATCCCTCCCTGCCCACTGCTGCCCTCAGGACTAACAAACTTCTGCTTTTCCCAAACCTACCGCTCATCGTCAGCTGAGTTGTTGTGTCTTGGAGGGGTTGGTTGGGGCATGAGTAAGGACCGAAACGTGACTTGAATAACATTGTAAATGAGGTTGTACAAAAAAGCACAAGGCACAGCAGATTTTGAAGATAACTAATGGCCCATTGCTGGGTCCCATAAATGCAGGTAGGTTGTTAAAATCCACCCAGCACTCCTGTCTCCAGCTGTGTGATCTATAAGCTGTGCTCCCTTTCCAGCCTAAAGAACACGTTATGCATTGCCTGCCAGTCGCGGGGGTCTCTGCACACCTCCTAACAACAGGCAGCGGATGATTAACAGGTTGTTAATAAGGGCAGAGCTGGTGTTTGTCGATAATGCTCCGCAGTGAGACCCATGCAGCCCACGTGAAGAATGGCTGCTCCTGTGCTGGTTTGGAGGAACGCACAGAGGCAGGCAAACGGCTTGCAGACCTCTTCCCGCATCCCTCCCTTGCCAAGTCCCCTCCTACCCTGCGCATTGCCACGAGTTTTTGCTCTTTATATTGCTGCTCCAAGGGGTGGGCAGTGGAAGGGTTAAATGTCCTGACTTTCCCTGGATGGGGGTGCTCAGAGGGCTGAGACAGCTGGCCCTTCAGCTGGCCACATTAGAGGCAGCAGCTCTGGGGATCCTATTTATCAGTAAGCAAAGCAATGACTTCAACATTCATGTTGTCATTATAACTAATGGCTCTGCCCTTCCGAGGCCGGAGCATCTCACACGCCTTGACAGCCATTCTCACCATGAGAAAGTGACACCGAGGGAAACTGAGGTAGGGGCCACTGGGCCCCCACCATAGATGCCACATTGTGTGTGAGGTGCGGCTTCTCAGGCAAAGCACACGTCCGGCTGTGCCTGTGGGGACCTGGGGGTCTCTTCAACAGTAACAGCCTGTGCATTAGCATCAATGACCAAAGGACCTGTCTGAGACACCTTCTTGCCATGTCCCCCAGACATCTGTATTACCTTCCAGCCTTAGCAGTTCTAAGCTGCCATGTCCCATCCCGGGGTGACCGCATGTCAGGTGCAAGAGGGACAGTTCCCAGAGCGACTGAAAGGTCCTGCAAACGTGGGTTTCCGTGCTGGCAGCAGCAGGGGATATTTCCACTGCTGGCTGGGAGCAAATGAGCCACTTGGCACTGGCACCTGTATTGGAAGAGCTGCCTCATTGCTGACCCAGTTCAGCATGGGGAGGTTGCTATCAGATTTGGTCTCACCAAGCCCAGAAGCGCTGGATGTCACAGTGGCATTTCTCCATACACCAGACCTTACTTGGGTCCTTTTCTTCCCAGGACATGCGGCTTGAGAGAGCCAACATATGAGAGCAACACTGTCAGCCTTGAAAATATTTCCTACCAAGGGGACAAACAGGGACCTGAAGCATAAATACGAACAGGCCACAGCAAGCGTGGGCAGTGTCCCCAGCCCCAGTGACACACAACACATCGCTTTCCCGCCCCAGCTCCACCAAGGACTGAAAGGCACCACCAGGAGCCACCATTCATGGTGAGTCACTCCCTGGTCGCCATCCTACCTGATGCCACCCTATTCCAGACCCCAGCAGGCAGACAGACCTAATATATCACCCACAGGGACAGGATCGTTCACCACTGCAGCTAGCAAAGACCTGCAGGCTTCCATGTCCACCACAGACTGCACCACCTCATCTAGAAATGATTGCTGCAACCCAGCAGAGAGGTCTTCCCTTTCAAAATGAAGCTTTGAAGTTTCTCCTGGCCCCAAGGGAAAATAGGCATCCATCTCCTCTGGTGGTGGGAAGCTTTGGGTTCCCCAGACGTTGTATTTCAGGCTTCCTAAGAAGAGAAGAAGGCTGCGTTTAGGGCAGAGAGTAACATACCCACAACAGGGCCTGCAGACGCCAATGCTGGGAGCTATGAGCCACAGGAATCACAGTGAACCCTGGGCATGTGAGCAGTGGCCGGTGCCATCAGGGCCAGAAATGACTCACGTCATGGTTCAACACCCACCAGCTTCAGCCAGGCCAAGCTTTTGAAAATGAAAGAAAAGAGAAGGAAACAAGGCTTTGAGATTTTTCTGGGTCTTTCCTCTTTTTTTGCCCAGGGAAGCAAGGTCCTGCAAACAAAATGTTATTTGAGCTTAGCCGGCTCATGTTATCTGTGCTCAGGAGCACGGCACAGCGTGCAGTCCCCTCCAACGCCACGGCTTTGCTATCATCCCCTGCCACCCGCGTAATCACTTCAGTCATGGCACGCTCTGCCCCCGCTGCAATTTCATGGCCGCTCGGTCAGGGGGAAATCACAGCGATTTGGGCTTCTCTGAAAGCATTACAACCACGCGCTGCCTGTTAAAAGGACACTGGTTTGCACAGAGAGGAGTTGGCCACAGTGGGACTCTTGTAGGGTCCAGAGATCCCCAGTGACCTGCATTCCACTGAGAAAAGGGCTTGGACAAGCAAAGGATGCTAGGTTTGGGCACTTAGGGGTGGAAAACAGACCCCTTCCCTTGCCAAGAGCTGCCCTGGACTGGGGAGGGTGTGGGGCATCAGGCAGTGAAGCAGGACCATAGGCTTCAAAGACTGTCCCTGTCCCAGATTTCCTCTGGACTGCTCCAAAAATTTTTCAGAGGTCTTTTTCTCTCAGAGGTGTGCAAGGGATGCTCTGCTGCCCATCTCTGTGGGAACTAAATGCCTAAACCGTTCACAAGTCTTGTGCCTGTCCTTCAACAGTGGCATAGGCACAGCCAAACCTGTATCCTGTCATGGTGGATGATGCTTCAGGGCCTTAAATCTCACACTCTCAAAAGCATTTAGGGGCTTCCCTCCCAGTGAAATACAAAGGGGAGCAATGCCAAAATACCCATCAAATTCAGGGCCAGCACACATGGTTAAATACCAGCACAAAGTCACAGCTCTGGGAGCTGTCAGGAACCAGTGACGCAGTGGCTGGGACCCAGCAGAAGGAGAAAATAGATTTGACTGGGCCAATACATGACAGAACATTCTGATTTCTCTAGTTTTGTTTCAGTGTTACACACTTTTTTTTTTTACTTCTCTGCACCCTTTTGGGCTCCCCCAAGCATCCCCCAGTCTCAGCAGCGGGAATGCCAGGCTGCTGAAACAATCCCCACCACCTCGTATCAATCACGAACGTGCTCTGACGCTCAGGGTGCGTCCCGTGACCTGCGTCTCACGGTGCGCGTGTAGGGGCAGAGCACAGGGCTGAAAAGGGGAAAAAGGCAGCTCAATATTTCCATCCACAGCGTTATGGATCTGACTTTCTCTTGCAGTCAAACGGAGCATTGATTTATTGCGCATAGCCACTGGGCTGTGCTAGTAGTGCACTCGATTTTTAATTTTTTTTTTATGTACCTTTTAGTTGTGTGCTACCTCAGCAAGTTACCTCTGCAAAGGGCTGCGGCTTGAGCCTTACGGCAGGGAAGATGCCAGAGGAGGGCCAGCATGGCCCAGGGGCAGGGAAGGAAAGCTGGGTGCAACTCATCTGTCCCCAAAAGCCACCCCACCTCTAAAATGTCTCCTTACCCAGCCCGCAGGGCAGAATCGCCCGCGGGAACCGCCCGCACGGAGCAGTTTCGGACCGGCCCGGGGACCCCCGTGTCGCCCCGCGCTCGGGCCGCGGTCCCCGCCAGCCTCCCCAAGCAGAGGTTCAAGTGCCATCTAGTGGCAGGCGGGACCCCGTGGGACTCACGGGTGTCCCCAGCTCCCCGGCAGCCAGCCTTCCCCTGCTCACCGCCTCCGGGCTGCTCTCCCCCCCTCTCCACACCGCCTCCCTCTGCCATCGCCCTACAGCCTCTTGTTCCCGCCGCTGTGGAGCCTCCCTTCCCCACCTCCCTTCTTTCCCCCATTGTCACGCATCCCCTTTTTCCCATGCCCCCACATCTTCTCCCTCTCCTCCGCTCCAGGTCTGGGCTGTGGCCACCTCCACCTGGGGCTGTCACAGCGCACAGTGCAGCACACTCCAAGGGCAGGGGACTGCAAAGCCGCTGAAGGACCTCTCTCCTCCCAGGCTCACAAAGAAGGGAGATGGCTTTGCAATGGGACCACCTGCCCTCTTCAGTCTCTGTTGTCACCTCCGTGCCCTGTCCCCCAGTGACATTCCCAAGGTGGGTTTTGCTGCCTCCCTAGCACCAGAGCTGCAAAGAGAACATGCAGCAGGGTGCTGTGGGGCCCACCAGCAGCTCCCCAAGAATGGCTTTGGTGGTATCTTGTCAGTGGTAAGAACCACGAGGGGGCTCCAGGAACCCATCTGAGCAGGAGGAGAGATGCCAGGAGCAGAGCCTGCATCTCCTGGAGGATGGAGGAGAGACACAAGGAGCAAAGCTCACATCTCCTGGAGGATGGGGTCTCCTCCAACATCCAAGGAGAAGAAGAGCTGCAGAGATGTCACAGCTCTGTTAAGGAGCAGGATCTGCTAGAACTTTTGTCCCTGTCACACACATTATGCCAAGGAGCAGTGCACATGTTGCAATGTGCCCAATACAGGGCCTGAGAGAGGCTGTGGTGTGGGTTGTGCTGGCCTGACCCAGCGAGCAGCAGGGCCACAAGCTCTTGCAGGACCCTGGTGTTCAGTGTAGGATCATTTACACCAGCTGTGGATTCATCCCAGAGTCTTATTGCAGGTCCACAGTTATCCCTCACAGCTGTTTTATCCCAGTCTAACTCCACTGAGTGTAGGGGTGTTATTTTGAATTTGACCCCAGCATTAAAGAAATGCTTTGGATAACACTGCTGAGCTCAGTCCTTGGCGAGCACCATAGACATGCAGAAGTAACTCCAGGGATGACCTCTTCAAGTATGGGAGACACTGGTGAGAAAGCAGGTCCATGTCTGTCTGCTGGTCTGTCACAGTCTAACTCCACCGTCCCATCAGCACTTGGGGAAGAAAACACTCCTCATTAAAGACTCAGCATGCCTGCTCCTGTTACTGCATGGTGAGGCCTCAGATGACATTTTGGCAAGTCCCCCAGTAAGGCTGAGACAAGACTCAACACCCCTGGCATGACTAAGTATGTGTCAGCTGGATATTTTAGGTAAGGAGCAGGTAACAGTGTACATGAGACAAGGTGACCCTCGCACGGCACCCTGCCTGGCCAGGCACTCCTCTCAGTGACCTTTTTTTGCCTTTACTCTTGGTGGACACTTCACACAGCCGTGTGAGTGGCCAGGCTTGGCTGCGGTGGACCCTCTTCTCAGACAGGTGGGAATAAGGCTGAAGAAGGCATTGCAGCCAGAGCAGACTCTCCGCCACCTTCCCTTTGTAGGGTCCTGTCCATCTCCCCACCAACAGACCCTGCAGTTTATATTGCTACAGAGGCTGGGGACAATCTGGAGTGCCATGGCTCTGGAGTGCCCAAGCCCACATGGCTGCCGGATGGCACCGCAGCCCAGTGGGAAGAGCCCTGCACGGCAGCCCCAGACCCACAGCAGCAGTGGGGTACAGTCCATCGCGGCTGATCTGCTGCAGCCGAGAGAGGCAATGCAATTACTCAGGCCAGCTAATTAGGGCTCCAACAGGACTGGCTTGGAGACCTGAGCCACTTAGGAGAGGACTGGGACACTACAGGTGTTGGGGCTGGGGTTTGGAGCAGGAGGGAGTGGGGATGAATGAGGCTGCTTTAGACACTTTGGGAAAACAGAAATTAGGTTGTGGCCATTCAGTCACTGCCTCGCAACTTTCTTTAGGAGCCCACACTGTCCCAGGTCACATTTGGTCAGAAAAACCCCCGATCCCTGAGGTGTTCAGCGAGCCCACAGGGATCTATGATTCTCCAAGGGGGTTGGGATGCTGGTGGGTGGGGACAAGCACTGGGGCAGGAAACCTCCCAGGATATGGCAATCTGGTAGGGAAATCGTCTCAGAGGGCTGCTGATGGGATCTACAATGACATGCCTCTTGGGCATCCTCATCCTCCAGAGCCTGCAGGGTCAGCGTGGATGCTTTAAGCACATGCTGCACCCGGCAACATGGTCCAAAAATATGCGGAGCTTCTGTTGCCTCTTCATGTGTCCCAGGCCAGCCTTACAGTGTAAACACAGACTTTGACCCTCAATGATCTGGCTTGAAGGAGGCATCGGCAGGCAAAGGAAACATCACTTCAGAATTAAAGTTCCAAAAAAACTGTTCCAAAAAGCTATAGAAGGCTGTCATGATGGAAAAAAGAGTGTATGAAGGACCCACCCTGCAGGACAGGCAGGGAAAAAATAGATCACAATGTATTCGGGGCTCAGACAAGATCACACTTGCCTGCAAAAAATAAAGCCTTGCATTTGACACATTGCTTACATATTAATTAGTTTGATCAGCTTGCCTGGGAGTGTTAACATGAGTGAGAGCTCGTGTCTGTACGGTGATGAGCTGTTAAAACTTCCCAAGTAGAGCTACAAATAATGGCAGACTGAGATCTTCCCTTTGCCCAGAGCCTTTCTGCTATTTTTCTAGTGCTTTTCCACTCATATTTTTCTACGTTACTTGACTGAGTCTCCCAGGTACCATTTCTTCCCCAGCGCAGAACCAGAGACCCGGAGGAGCAAGAGAAGCGCCTCTGCATGGGAAAGCCAAGGAACTGTCACCCCCCAGAGCACAAAGGCAAGAAACAGAAAAAGAGAAAAACCCTATTTTCTTCACTCTATCCCCTTCCCTCCCAGCTTCTCCGGGATGGCTGGAGGGGCAGCAGCCGCTGCAGAGGTTGGAGTTAACATCGCCCCTTTAACAGCAGTGCCGCAGCCTGACATCAGCTAGCTGGGGAGTCCGGGGAGGGCTGGGAGCTGCTGCTCCAGGAGTGGTGCCAACACATCCCTGTTTCCATGCCTCTTCCCTGCTCTTCTTTGTGTGTGTCTTTTAACACGCCGCATATGTATCCGTGCCTGCCAGTGGATGTCTGCAGGGTTTACATTAACCAGCTCAAGCTGAAGTTGGTAAACAACCGTTAAAGTTGCGTTCTTCATGTCTCCAAGGCTGTCATTTCTGGATGGAGTCACTTGCATCCTTTGACTTCCTACGGGCTATTCCCTCGTTTGCAGCCCAAATAGACCTTCTTCCCACTTAGCTATGCAGACGAGAGGCGTTTGGGTTGGTTTGTGCCTGGCACAGGGAGGGGAAATGAATCTCCTGTGGCTCAGTGGGGAGTGTTCAGGGTTTTACCTGTTTCCTCGACAGGATGGAGTCATGCTCAAAACCTGTAACTTTAAAGTTTTTGCTCCTGAGCAGAGTCCACATCTAAAGCTGCTCTTTTGCCCTGGGACAAAATGCTGAGCCCAGCAATTCCTCAGTTCTGCAGGAGGCTGCAAACTAGGTCTTGATTTTATTCAGATTGTCACAACTCAAAAGTTTCTTGGAAACCAGATTCCCAATCCCAAACGCTGCGCGGCACTGAGCAGAGAAGCCGAAAGCAAGTCCCGAGCGCCCATCCCAGCTGCAGCACCACCACTAAAGCTATTTATCCCCGCACAGGTTTTTTGGTGTCTTTTTTTTTTTTTTCTTTTTTCACACGTTCTTGCCTTCTCTTTCTGCCGGAGCCTCCGACCCTATTGAGAGGCAAATTTTAGCCATCTGGCAAAGNNCAGGGCGGGGGGGGGGGGGGGGGGGGTGGGGGGGGGGGGGGGGGGGGGACGAGGAGAGAGAAAGTACAATGTGCATGGGCACACACACACACACACACACACACAAAACTCTGGAGATTAGGGAAGACAAAAAACTTCGCTGAATGCCGCGGCTTTTGCTGGAGCGCACGGGCAGCTCCGCGGCGGGAGAGGAGGGAGCGGCGGGCGGGCAGGCGGCGGGGGGGGACGGTTCCAATGCAGGCAGGTCTGCCCGCCTGCCTGTGGGGATGTGGGGAAGGGTTGCAGGCAGGGGAAGGCGTGACCTGCATGGAAAATGCCAGACAACTCCAGACGCACACACACGCACACACATCGGCGCGCACACGCTCGCAAATCCCTGAGCAGAGATAAGGCGGACAGCCGAGCGCTTGGAAGGAGGCAAAGCCGCCCCTCGCCAACCAGCCAGCGACCCTCCGCACCCGACCCACCCGCAGAGCCTCCCGGCAGCAAAATGAGGTGAGTCCCTGCGTGACGGGCTGACCCCGGGGTCCCACACGCTGGGGTGTCGGGGCACGGCCGGGCAGGGGGGCCATCCCGCTGGGGAAGGCTTCCCTCTGATGAGCGCGGCTTCGGTTTCCCCATCCGCGAGCGAACAAGGCGTTGCTCATGCCTCGGCTTCGTGCTACAGCTGGGCTTGCATGCCGGCATCCCGGCGGAGCCCGACGGCAGCCCTGGTGATGGGCGAGCGGCCCGGCCGTACCGCTGTGCCACGGGCCACGGCGCACAGTGCGAGTGAGGCTGGACGTGCTGCGTGGGCTTCAGGTTTCCGTGCGCGCCATGGCCGTTTATCACTTTTTACGTGAGGTTAAAACTTTCCTGGCACGAGGAAGAAGTTTGATGTTGTTTTGCCTCCCCCCTGTTTAAAGGGAGAGCACGGAGTTGCACCAGCAAACGGCCCGTTCGAGTCGAGGAGGGGATGCCCATTTACACCCGCTGAGCATCCAGCCCCGTGCATGTACTCTCACCAGAGGAGAAACAGATTTTCCCTTCACACATTTTTGTGGTTTCAGACAAGCTGTCAGAAAAAGGCATGTTCAACCTCACTCTGAGAGAAAAATCGATGCAAATTTCTCAGCTCCCGTTAACCTTGCTTTGTAATGAAAACCTGGGAAAAGTGATGGCACTAGACAAATGAGCCCCAGAAATCTACTGCCCTGGTTTTGAAAGAACACAGACAGGTTAAAAAAAATCCACTCACATAGCTTCAATTTGCTTGCCAGCATACCTAAATCAAGCCCTGATTTTGAAACCGGGTGTACGTGTACATGTAAGTAGTTCCAGCGCCTGTAATACACACCTACAAGCCTTTGCCAGGCCTTAGTACCTGCTTTAAAAAGCAGAAATTTTCATCTCTAATGGCTCTAATTTCCTACACATTTCTTTTCCTTTATGCGTTCCACTGGGTGTAAAGAACCTGAGGTCTACTCCACTTTCTGGGTCCCATGCAATGGCACAGGCTTTTGTGTTTGTACCTCCAGCATAGGCACTCTTCTCCCCTTGCGTGGAGAAACACTTGGTTTATGCTCACTTTCATGCTCAAATGGAGTTCAAGACTGGTGCAAGGTCAGGTGGGCTGCCACTGATTTACCTGTCCTCTCTGCCCTCCTCTGGGACAAACAAGTCAGTAACAAGTTGGGACAAACTCTTCAGGCTGAGATTTTTTAAAAGCGGAGTTTGATGACAAAAGATCTCTAAGAATCTGAACCTCCATGTGCTTCTCCATCTGGAGTGAGTGGTACCCTAAGAACTGAAGAGAAACAGAAGAAAGGGAAAGAAAGGGGAGAGGAGAGGAGAGGAAATAGAGGAGAGTAACATGCTGTGTGACACTGCTGGGGCCCCAGACTATCCTTGCCCAGTTGCAAAGACATGCTGTTTATTGAGAGTCAACGATCCCAATTTGGCAGTATGAGGCTAAGGAGTAATAATAATAATGATACTTAGCAGTTATTGCTGTGATGCTTTCATTAAACAGATTTGGAAAGCGTCATTATTTTATTAGGCATCCTTATGTTTATTCTTCCATTGAAGGAAGATTTGCCCATCAGAGCCCCATTAGTTAAAGGAGGTGTTGCCAGCAGCTGCTACTCCCAAAAGCTGAGAAACACCAAGCTCCTAGTGCTGCCTGGAGCTGGCTGGGAGCCGTGGAGGTACCTTTGCATCACGTGTGGTGTCTGTGCCACCCACCTTTCAAAGGGGCTTTCCCCGGCTGGGAGCCACATGCAGCTCCCACCCTCACCTCCACCTCCCTGCAGTTTGGTGGGGGGTTTGCTCATGGCGACACGGTGCTGCACCTCCTCTCCCAGCCGTTTTGAGCACGTGACCTTACACGACCCACTTGGGAAAAGAGACCAAGCCCTCATTAAATTTTGGCATTGCCAGAGTTTCATTTCATCTCCTCACATGTGTTTCCCAGGTACCCCCTGACCTGGTCCTTTTGCGCCTTGCTGCTCTGCACAGTGGATGCCATCGAGTTAACGGACATGTTTGGGGAGATCCAGTCTCCCAACTTCCCTGATTCCTATCCCAGCGATTCAGAAGTGACATGGAACATCTCTGTGCCTGATGGATTTAAAATCAAGCTGTACTTCATGCATTTTGACTTGGAGTCATCCTACCTCTGTGAATACGACTATGTGAAGGTAAGCCATGATATCATGGGGCAGATGATAGGGTTCCCAGCTGAGAGAGGGTAGTGCTGGAAAAGCTGGGAACAGGGAGCTTTCCTCCATTTATTGGGCAGAGGAGTTGTCAGTCCAGTGGACAACAAGGAGAGCACAGGTAAGCTTACAATATCCAGTGGACTAACAGTGAATGGGACACCAGATTCAGAGCTTACCCATGGAGGACCAGATTTCTGAAAGTATTTGGGCACTTTTTAATTCTCATTGGACCTAGTGGGATTTATACACCTGGGGGCTGATGAAGCCCCTGTGGCTAAACCCCCAGCCTGTCCCACTCTGATGCCAGCTGCATGCCAGGATGATCCCCAAGTTGGGCACCCTTAGCCAGACCACGGCCGTGGGTGCACATTGCAGCCAGCCAGGATCCCTGCGATCCTGGGATTGGGACACCCTGTCCAGCCTACAGGGAAGTAAACGGGAGGTTAGACCTGAGCTTGAGGCTGCAAGTTGGGGTCTGCAAGGAGAGCCTCCCACAAACCACAGGGCACAGCCCCAAAGGCTCCCTTGGGTTCAATGCAAACCCGTTTCACAGGCGATATACAAATTTCGAGGCTGCTGCTGGCAAATACCTGCAGCACAAACAAGCTATGGAGGTTCCCAGGGAGCTGTCATGGCCAGAAACACAAAAGATTTCAGTCTGCTTCATTGCCAGGCAGCAATCCATCAGAAACTGCAGTGGGCCACAGAGCATCCTTCCCTCTTGCACCACAGGTGGCTCCAGGCAGGGCTCTCCTTTGCATGCAGGACAAGCTGGGTTCTCCATATCGTTGAACTTGGTCAAGTTTGGTGCTTTCTAGCAGACCAGCAGTAGCGAGCAGGTGCTTTCTAGGTTTCCCTGGCAGAACATGCCTTACCCATCGCCTGGCACAAGCCTCACCCTGCCCCTTTGCACAAGGCCAGGTCGAAGTTGCGCCCAGGTCTGGAACTGCAGAGCTCAGCCCTGGTGCTAGTTGTGAGTGAATTGAAATTATTATTTTATTCTTGCCCTAAGAAAACAAAGCAAACATTTGTGTTTTTTTTTTCCTCTAGGATCTGTTGTTCACTGCTTTAATTTCCCCTTTGTGCTGGCACTCATTCTGCTACTAACAGCTCTCATTGAGGTTTGATTAGTTCTTGCTGCTTCTCCTGGATCTTCTCCAAGCACAAGGGCCAGGGACATATATAGAGATATATTGCTTTAAAAACCCAATAAGCTCAAGGAGCGGATTTCTTGGAAACTTTCCCCATTCCAAGCTTTACCCCTCCTCCCGCCCCCTTCACCCCCTGCTCATTTTTCCTTTTTCATAAGGCTCCCTGTTATTTGACCACAGTGCCAACTTGGCACCGTAGCTCTCCCTGCCGCTGGATTTCCATAAGAAGGCGGTATTTTTCACAGGGATTTAGATCTCAGCTGTATAAATTTGCTCGGGGCGTAACTCAGCTTGCAGAGCCTCCACCACAGAAAAGTGTTGAAAATGGATGGATTATGGGAGATCCATAGGCTACTCTGCTGGGTAGGGATGCAGTCTTGATGCTGCTAAACCACCAGCTTAGAAAACGTTAAGGAGAGCAGTAAATGACTCCATGGTTATTTTCCTCCTTGGGTCTGTGTGCCCGGCGTCTGTCTGCATCAGCACAAAATGTAAAAACAGTGTCAGGCCGCTCTTTGACAGCAGCCAGCATGGCTATAGAATATAATTATAGACCCATTACATACAGGTGTTTCTCTGTAGTACTCTGCCAGTCCCAGTGAAGATGCTCAGAAAGCCGCAGGTGGTATCTCTGCGTTCGATGGTGCTCAATGGAATTACCCCTCCATGAAGTTGTACCGTTGCTTTCCGAACTCATGGGTGACTAATCTCCGCACCATCCTGTGGCAGAGAGACTTGCGCAGGTTAAATATATGATTATACAGCTGTGTGTGTGCGTGTGCGTGTGCGTGTGTGTGTGTGTGTGAAGAAACACCTTCCTGTTTGTTCTGACCATAGATCTGACCAGGTTCTCCATCAGGGTCTTCATCATCTTGGCTGCCGTAAGAAGGAGGTCAAAATAGGGCCCCGATGGAAGGTGGGGACCCAGCTCAGGAGGGACAGAAAGCCACCGTGCCCTGGCCTTTGCTTTCCTTACCTCCTTGGCTGCCCACGCGCCCAAGACCTCGAGCAGTGTAGAAAGTCATCCCAAGTGGCAAGCTCAGGGCTAGCCGAGCTGTAAACCCGCGCAGATCTCTGCCTTCGGGGTGGTCTTCAGAAGGGAACAGTTTCCAGAGCTCTGAAACAATGGCTAATTAAAACAATAGCTGTTTATTTATATATATGCACATATATGCATGCGCGTGTGTATATATATAAAAAGAACATGGTTCCTAAAGAAAGCTCACAGGCCAGAAGATTTGTTGCAAATGAGGACAGCAGAGAGGGGGAGTGGTACTTCAGTAAGGAAGCGAGCCAGGAGGAACAGGAAGAACAGCCACCTCCAAAATACCCACCCAAAGAAACCTCATGCAAGTAGGAAACACCAGCCTCACGCTGCCTTGGGAAGCCAAGCTCCGGGCCCCGGCACATCGGAGACAGCCTCTCCCCAGGCTTTGGATGGCCGCCCTCAGCCGCCTGCCAGGGCCAGGGGGACAGGGAAGGAGCAACCATCCGTGCTGGGCTTTCGTCTCCTGCTCTCCACCGCGCTCCTCAGCAGGCTCTGCCCAGCTCATGGATGGCCCCAGGGAGCTGATTTGGGGGTTCCTCATTTGCGGGGGGTCTCACCATGGTCTGCCCAGCTCCTTTCTGGGGTCACCCAGCGCTGAGTACTTTTGCATACAAGTCTCCAGCACTGGCCCAAGGCACCCCGAAAGCCATGGCCACGACCAGGAGATCAGGCTAAGTGACTTGGCTAGTGTCACTGAGGAGTGCTGTGGCAGAGGCAGGGAGATCAGAGGTGCAATCCCAGTGGAGGGCCAGAGATGAGAGATTAAATCCTCACTTCTGAGGCGCCTTCAAGAGTAAATCCCAGAGCTTATTAGGGAGATCTGAGCCTGGGGGCCTGTCCATGAGGTTTTACACATCGCTCGGTCAAGCCCTGGAAGGAAATCGGCCCCTGAGGGCTTGGCAGCCAGCTTGGGACCAGCTTGTTGATTGAAGTGAAGATCAGGGCTGTGGTGAGAGGATTTTCCCCCAGTGAGTCCATGGCAAATCCTTGCTGGCTCACGGGCCTCGTGGAGTTACATCTCTTCACCCCAGTCCCTACCACTGGATCGCCATTCAGGACAGCACATGCTTGAGACCTGGCAGGTTTCAGCACATGCCACAGGGATTTCCCTTCTCTCCTTCAAGCCCAGGGGCCATCTGTGACGGGTCTCTTCAACTATACACGGGGGCAGGAGGGAAGAGGGGTCCGTGACTCTTTTTGGGTCCGGTGGGTCCCATCTCCCCTGACACAACCCAGGTCTCCCTTGGATGCACGTCTTCACGTTGTGTTCAGGCTCCTGCCCATGTGTGGCACTTGGGACACTTTTCTGCAGCTGCTATTCACACTCGCGGGGCCAGCCAAGCCCGGGAGGCAGCTTTTACTGGCCCCAGTGAGGGGAAAACAGGGGTATGGGCCAAACTTTGGAGGCAGGGCTGCAGGCAGAGCATCAGCTAGTGCCATCGCCCCGGCAAGCGGCACTCAGGGAGGGGGATTATCAAACATCTGCCACGTGATGGAGCCGCATCCCCCTGAGGTTTGGGGTGGCATTTGGGGGTCACAGGAGATTGGCTTTGCACGCAGCGTCCCGGGCTTGCAGTGCGCCATGCCCTGCTGCAGGCGGTTCACGTGGGGCAGGGCTGCCTGCTTCGCCGTGCCGAGCGCTCGGCGGCACTGTCCCCCGGGACACCCTTGGTGCTCAACACGGCACTGTCCCCTGGGACCAGGGAGGGAGCTCGATGCTGTGTTCAGGGCAGGGCATGCCCAGCCTGGGGCTGCGAGAAGGGTGCATGGGACCCATTTACACCTTCCTCTGCTGGAAGGAGCGGGGAAAAGCACAAATCGGGGCTTGGCGTGAGCTGAGGGGTCAGGAGGAGAGCATCCTCCTTTGGTGCTGTCAGCCGGCCTCAGCCAGGGGGTAATCCATGCCCCAGGAGTGTGGGATCCCAAGAGGAGCGCTTCAAATCCTGGGAGAAGGGGAGAGCCCAGGGCTTTGCTGTTCATCTTTCCCATCCCATTGGCTCTGGCATCAGCCACCCCTTTCACAGCTGGGGACCACAGTCCAGGGGAAGGAGGAGGATCAGGCGTGGGACCGAGCCAGCAGCTCCATCAGCACCCCAGCATCCTGCCTGGGCTGTCCTCGCACCCCCAGCCCCCCCAGGAAACAGGCCTGGCCCAGAAATAGGGCGTGAGGGCGCAGCAACCCGCCGGAGGGGTTGGTCTGCAGATGCCAAGCCAAGTCCACAGCAGGGGGAACCAGCCATCCTCCCCTTTCCCCCACGGCGCAGCTGCCATGTACGCTGCCATGGAAATTCAGGTGCATACTTGGACATGAAAGAACCCTTAACGTATATCAGGGAGAGGATGCATGCGTGTTGGGGAAAGCATCTCCCGGAGACCTAGATGGAGGGTCTTGCTGGGGCTGTCCCGTCCCTGCCTCATTTCCAACAGTCAGCAGCAGCAACAGTCGTTTTGCGAAAAAAAAAACCCCTTCATCTGGGTGTTGCCTTCTTGCGTGCACTCTAACAGCAAGGCAGCTCAGCAGGGGCTGTTTCATGCCCTTCCCTGTCTCCGAGTGTCTCCTCCCCATGTCATGTTCCCAGTGTCTTCAGCCCAGCGCTGTGATTCCTCTGCCTAATGAGCCATTTATATATATTACAAGTGGTATGTTTGGCCTTCATCAGTCCAATTAGTGCATTCCTGGAGGGCTGGAGGGGAGGGGGGAGGGTGGCGGCTGTGTTTCCGTATTGCCGACTGCCTGTTCCTCTCCGGCGGCAGACGCTGAACCACCAGGCCAAATTCCCCTTGGTGTTTGTGGTGGTTCATTAACCCACCCGCTGCAGGAGGCATCTCCGGAGCATCACTGCTCCGGCATCCCCCGCAGCCCATGCCCTGCAGTGACGTTTCTTTTCTGCAGAGCTGGGACACCCCAGCTCCTGCCTCTTGCCCCAAAGGGGGAAATCAGTATGGGACAGAGGGGGGGGCCACACAGCTTGGGTCACCACTTCTCTTAGCCACAGCCCAAGCCAAAATGCAGGCAGATAGAGCCACAGCCTGGGAGGGACCCCCATCTGCCTCCATCCAGAGGGGCAGAAATCTTAACGAGGGAATGAAGCAAGCAGAAACCAGGAAGACGGCAGGAGGCAATGGCAAGGGTAAATTTAAGGCACGAGAGTGTCGCTATATTTTATTTTTCAAAGGAGGATTCTTTCAGCGTATTTTTATAGGGAATTTCTCTGCGGCAATTGATATTTCCCTCAGGGACACATCTTCTCTAGTGAAAACGTCGACATCGTGACCCGAGAGGGAGAAACTCCAAACAAACAACCAGGATTTAATTACCAGCCTGCTCGCTGGATGTAAATGATCTATGAAAAAGTATACAATCCTCAGCAGAAGCAGCAAATATTAACCAGGGATGATGACCTCTCTGTTTAGTTTACTGTCGGAGGGCTGTCTCTGCTCCCTGTGGCTTGGGGCATGGGACCCGTCACAGATAAGGGGCCGTGGATACCTTTGGTGAGGAGAACGAGGGTCTCTCAGGCCTCATCCTGCCATTCCAGGGCTGTATCCAGGGATGCTGGGGGTGGCGTTGGGGCTGGCCCCGTGGTGGCAGCGTCCTCGGGACAAGACATGGGGCACCAGGGAGGTGTTCTCATGCATCGGTGGTGACGTGCTGCGGGTCCCGCACCGGCTGGGGCTGGAAGGGAGGGATGGGAGCTCTCACAGTGGCTTGTGTGTCCCTGCAGAGGTGACAGCCACCAGCCCTGCATGAAGGAGCCGGCTGGAAATTGCTCCTTCCCACAGCTTTCCTTAAGAAAAAGTAGTTTCTGCAGAAAAGGCTGCGTGCTGCCTGCTTGTGCAGCCAAGACTGCATGTTGGGGCCAAAGTGCCGTTTTCCTTTTCTTTTCATGATGGTGCTCCCGTTTTCCAGTCTGAAACACTGTTTCATTTCAAAACAATCTTTCTTTCGGATTTAAAAGAGATTCTAAAACACCACAGTATATTTCAAAGAGATTGAAAACAGATGGATACCAAATTACTTGTTTTCCTTTTTTTTTTTCAGAACACTGTTTCACAAAAAGGAAAAAAATTCATTTGGGTTTTTCTCCCAAAGCAGGGCGCGTGTTTTTTCTGCAAATTCTCAAAATTTATCATCGGAAAGTCTCTCTCTTTTCTGGCCAGCTCCGGCTTGTATGAGAGGATGGAAAATATCTGGAGGCAATGTCAAGGCATGCTGAGTTGCCATTTCCACGTTGGCTTTCCCTGGTGTGAGCAAGTTTCCGCCTGCTTGTTCAGCCCTGGGAAATTTCCCTTTCAGCCCCAGACTCTCCCCGGCCGGTGCATACCGAGGGTCTCCAGGAAACGGGGATGCAGCCGGAGGAGGGTCTCGCCTCTCCGAGGCCGCAGAAGCTGGGGATGGCATTGCAACACCTCTGGGACACTGCGGGTCCCCAAGCAGGCGGCTGTTTTCCCTGGGCATGGGCCGGGGGGCTGCACGCTTCCTCATGGCCTCAATAGCGTGTGCTTGGCATGAACATGAGTGGCAGGAGCTGCCTTGGTGATGTTCATCGCATTCCTCAGCCGAGGGGTTATTCATATTCAAATCTCCTGGGGGAAAGCAGGCATGGTGCTGGGAATGAGCTGGGAGAGGTTGGGGTCCAGGCAGGGGCTGGAGGTGGGATTTGCAGGAGGAGATGAGGTTAATGGTGAAATAGTCCAGGGGAAAATGGCGAGGAAAAAGGAAGGGAGGGGGATTCCAGGGAAAAACAGAGGGTTTTCCACAGGTATTACAGTGCTTGAGGGCACGGACATGGCTGTGCTTTAAAGGGATGCACACAGAGGCTAGTGAGAATGCTGACATGACAACAGGGCACGTTGGCCCCTTGGTCCCCTCCTGTAGCCCTCTGCACATGTGGCTCTGAGTCCAAACCATGCCTGGTAGTGCAGGTTTGAAACCAGACAAAGAGCCTGGGTGGCAGAGACAGGACCGAGGTCGTCCAAGCCAGGCCAGGGCATAGAAACACCATCCAAATTGCAGCTGCTGCTTTGAGCTGATGCAAAACTGATGGGCAGGGGCTCCTCTGGGGTCCCAGTGCCCTCCCAGCAGCATGATGCTGCTGCCCGGACCAGCAAATGCCAAGGGAGAAGATGAGGGGGAGCACCTCAGGTACCGACACCTCAGAGTAGGTACACCATGGCCTGGGGCTGATTTTCACATCCTCTCCTCCTCATGCCACCTGCCCATGTCCTTACCCCACCTTCCCAACAGGCTCCCTGCATCCTCCCCTTACACCCCCAAGCTCTTCCCTACATTTGGGATGCTGCCTGCTCTCTGCATCTGCTTCAGAGGCCGACTACAGGCAGGAGCAGGCAGACCTGAATCCCTCTGTTCATTTTGCAGAAAGCATTTAATTGTTTTACTGCATTAACGGCACCTCAGAGAGCCGGAGCAGTGGGAGTCTGATCTGCCATGCTCTGAAGCATTCCCAGGGTCACGTTTGGCTGTAGAAGGTGAGGCGAATGCAGTGGGAATGGCTGGGAATTGATTTTTAGGGCCAGGGCTGAGCAGGATGGGGTACCCAGGGGTGCAGAGCTTCATCCTTAGGCTGTGGCCATCAAAGGCTGCCAGACAGGCAGTCTGCCCCATGGAGACACTGGCAGGGGCACATGCAGGCAGAGACCTGAGCTCTCAGGGGCAGAGCATGACTCCAACCCAGCCTGACCTCCCCCAGGAAAGCACCGTGGGCTCTCCAGGCTTGCAGACACCCACAGCCCCACACAGAGAAAATTCAGAGGTGACCAGCGCTGGGGAGCACCCGAGGGAGATGTCAAACTCCTGTGCTACCCAAGTGCTCAGCAGAGCCCAGGGGGCAAGTCCTGAGCCCTGTCGAGTGCTCACGCATTCTTTCTGCTGACAGATTGAAGCTGAGGACCAGGAGCTGGCAACCTTCTGTGGCAGAGAGACGACGGACACAGAGCAGGCCCCCGGCCAGCAAGTCATCCTGTCCCCAGGGCCCTACATGGGGCTCACGTTCAGGTCTGACTTCTCCAACGAAGAACGTTTCACTGGCTTCAACGCCCATTACACTGCTGTGGGTAAGCACCAGTTAAACCTGCAGGACTGGCTTGCTAGGGTAGCAGAACAAATTTGCCAGGATCACATCCCAGGCCAGCCTTGGGGACCCAGCAAGAGAAGTCCTTATGTGCCATATGGGCCACATAGTACTCGCTGGGTGCTTGTGTGACCCGCCATATGGGACAACTAATTTCTTGGTGCTGTGACAAACGTCCCCACAAGTAGTGATGCATGGGGGGCTGCAGGGTGACCAACCTTCCGTGTTATCTCCACCCTAGATGTGGACGAGTGCCTGGAGAAAAGTGATGAGGAGCTGGCGTGTGACCACTACTGCCACAACTACATCGGCGGGTACTATTGCTCCTGCAGGTTCGGCTACATCCTCCACTCCGACAACAGGACCTGCAAAGGTACCACCCAGGAACAGCTTGGACGTGGGGACTGTCACGCATAGGGGTCCCTGAGCAGGCAACAGACCTACCAAACACAGGGAAAACTGCCCTCTCTTGCTGCCAGGAGGGACAAGACGCCTCTTCCCCTACAAACCAATAGCCTGGGACTGGGGACCACCCAAGGCCCGCAGTCATTTTGTGTGGGAAGGAGATGTTGTTTCTCCCATGGGCTATGCTCCTCAGCTAAGCCCTATAGACCTCCTCAAGTCAGAGGAGAAAAGATTTAGTCTCTGCTCTGAATCTGTATCATGTAGATTAGCTGGGATTAGCTCTCAGCCCAGGATCCTCTATGCCACAGGTATATTTGGAGATGGGCTGTGTGAGGTTCTCCTTGCATGGAGTCATATTCAGGGTCCATGGACCACCCAGCAGACCCCACTCCACTGGGAGGGCTCCTGACTATGGTCAGGGCTGGGATGTGGCTGGCAGAGCCCTGAGAGAGCCATGGGTGTGTTTCAGTGGAGTGCAGCGACAACCTCTACACCCAGAGGAGCGGGGTGGTCACCAGCGCCGACTTCCCCAGCCCCTACCCCAAGAGCTCAGACTGCCTGTACCGCATCGAGCTGGAGGAGGGTTTCTTCATCACCCTGAGTTTTGAAGACAGCTTTGACGTGGAAGACCACCCCGAAGTGACCTGTCCTTATGACTACATCAAGGTGAGCTGGGCTCTACATGCTCCTCCTGTCCTGCTCCCCTGTTGTTTCACCGGTGCCCTGGTGATGGGACCAAAATTGCCCCAGCCTAAATGGGGGTGATGAAGCCAGCAGGAGCACTGTCCTCAAGTGAACCCATGTCTCTTACCATGTCTGATTTTGACCTTCTCAGCCAAAGGTGACCCTCTTTCAGTTCACATCCCCCCAAACAGATGGTGCTTAAGCCCCACTGACCCCACTGCAGCCCCATCCATCAGCCTCGAGGTGAAGCAATCCTCAGGGATCAAAGATCCCCCTCAAGCCACCCACTTTTCTTTCCCTTGGCAGATCAAAGCTGGCCATAGGGAGTTTGGCCCTTTCTGTGGAGAGAAGTCTCCAGGACGCATTGAAACCCAAACCAACAGTGTGCAGATCCTCTTCCACAGTGACAGCTCAGGAGAGAACAGAGGCTGGAAGCTGTCGTACACAGCAATTGGTAACTCCTGCTGCTCTCCTCCATTTGGGCAATGGGAAGGGCTTTATAAATACTGCAGGTGGAGACCGTGAGTTGGGTGGTCTGTGATCCTCTCTCATGAAAGTGCCTGTCCCAGAAGTCACAAGAGAGGAATAAAATAACACAGAGCCCTTCCGTTAAATGGTGCTTTTTCTTTGTATGTTAGATAGGCCATGAAACAAGGCCAATTGCAAAGCGGTGCAGTTTTGTGCAGGATAATTGCAAAAGCTAACATTATTAACTCCCAGCCTTGTAATGCCCAAAGCCAGGAGGAGCCCAAGACTGGGGGAAAGACCTGGATCCTCCGCTCCTTCTAGGAGAAGAGCCTGTCTGTTAGTGTAGGTGAATAGCAGGAGCAGGGACTGGGTTGCAGAGATGGGATGCTCCATTTCCTCCATTTATTCAGCTGAGTTTTGTTTTTCTTCGTTTGCTCTTTATTCAAAGGAAACCCATGCCCACTGGTGCAACCACCAATCAATGGGAAAATCGAGCCTTCCCAAGCCAAGTACACCTTCAAAGACCAGGTTGTCATCAGCTGCAACACCGGATACAAAGTGCTGAAGGTATGGGGTGAGAGAGTGGAGCTGGGCACCTGGGTAGGAAAGGGGGGATCCTCCCCTACAAAGCTGTTGCGTCTCTGTTTGAGAGAGTGAATGCAACCCACACACCATCCTTACCCCCTTCCCAGGGACAAGGACAAAGCCTCCTCTGAGGGCCACCAGCTTTGCTTCCCAAAGACGCAGAGGAAGAGAGGTGATGGCGTTTTCCCGAGCCACCCTCTCATCATCCCTCCAGAGCCAGCCAGCTCACAGCATGCCAGACTCAGCACCTCTGCCAGAGAAAAAGTCAGCAAAAGCCCCCGGGGATCTGCCAGGGCTCTGCCTGCTCCCCACCTCGGCAGGCTCTGGCTCAGCTTCCCAGGCAGCCTTGCGGAGGCCAGCCTCCACAGACCGGGAGGTCCTCTGGGACTTTGGGATAGCTTCGGCAAGTCAGGAGGGCCGGGATTTTGGCAGGCCCTCTTCGGGAAACAGCTGAGAACAACGGGGAGCGCGGGTGACTCACAGGGTGGCTGTCTTCCCTCCAAACCAGTAGCCCGCTCTGACTTCCGACATGGAGCTGGGTATTTCTCTGATCTCCTCCCAGACTCATCCTTCATGCAGAGCTGCCTCCTTACCCAGCACAGCACCTTGAACAGGAATAAATGTCTCCGCTTCTTTTGCATTCAGCATGCCACTGAGTTGCTGGCAACAAGAAAACTCTTCAAGTTTTTCATTATGATTTTTATTGCACTTTTTAGCTAGAAAAGTCTTCTTCCAGAGGGATCTGGCTATATCTTGACGATATTACCAAGAAATTGACTTTTTATGGAGAGAGAAATTTCCTTGCTTTGTACATTGACGGTGTTTTTTTGCTGGCATCTTCTGCACAGGATAACCTGGAAAGCGACTCCTTCCAGATCGAGTGTCTAAAGGACGGAACCTGGAGTAACAAGATCCCCATCTGCAAAAGTAAGGACACCCTTCCCAGCCCTGCCAATGTCTTTTTCCCACTGAAATCATTTCATGCTAAAGAGAGCTGCCCTGCCAGAGCTGAGTTCCTTACTCAGAGACGCAAACCCCGCCAGAGAGGCTACGTAACTCTGCAAAGCTCTTTTGGCTTTTTCTTGGATAACATAATGGGGCTCGCTCCAAATGCCACAGGCAGGAGGTTGGTGCTTTTATTTAGATTACTCATATAACTTGATTTGTGAGCCACTTTGCTGTTTCCCTGTCAAGGAAAGAGCAACCCTGGCTCATCAGAGCTGGCTGCATAGGATAAATCTGGGACAATTTGGGATACTCTGTTTCTCGGTCAAAATTTCCTTCCCAATGGGAAGGCTACTAACACCCAGGGCATTACAGAGGTCCCAGGTACTATCCTAAACTGGGTACTGCTCAGCTAAGCGAAAGGGGAGAGAAAAGCTGCCCATATATTTTGTAAATATTACAAACCTCAAAATGTGAGAAAAGGGGAGAAGGAAGGAGATGCCATTTAAAAGGACAGGTGACAATTTGCATCATTTCTTCTTTCATCCAACCCAGCTCGTCTCTCAGCTCAGGCTTGGGAGATGTACCTGATAACACCTTTTCCCTTGCCCCCAAATGCCCTCAGCTCTCAGGGAGGCTCTCACTGCCGCTCAGTCTGCTGTAAGGCTGGCCCAGAGGGGAGAAAAGCGGCAAATGTGATCAGAGAAGGTCCCAAGACCTTCCAGGAGAGGCATGATGAGATGCTCTCAAGGGGTGTTGGGCTGCAGGCTCTCCCCATCTGGGCAGATCCTTTTTCTTTTAATGATACAGTGGATCTTCCCTTAGGAGAGTATTTCTGGAATTTTAAATCATGTTTTTTCACTCAAATTGGAAAACAGGAGGCTCTCAGACCTGCTAAATACATTCATAACTGAAAGGACTCCTTTTAGAAAGTGGGGAGTTAGTGATGCCACTGCCCTACCAAGGATCCCCCCTCCACTCCTACAACTCTCACTACCACAGTCTCCCATTATCTGGATTTTATCCAGCTTGAGTAGAGATCAGATACAAATTTCCCTTGCCTAATAAAAAAACCCCAAACCCACAAAATCTAGGTAAATATTTTTAACCCCAAAAAGTATTATTTTTTGGAGAAAATTGAAGTGATTACCTGCATTATTCCAGCCAGGCTGGAACTGGTCCCTTCTTCTGTGATATGACTCACCACACTAAATTTCTAAGACTTTTTTGGGAAAGCCAAGAAGCCCCTAAATGGGCAATTCAGGCTTCCAAACTGCAATGCCTCCCACCTCCCCGGGATGTCTGGGAGAGGCAGGGCATAAGCAAAAACAGTTTTAGAAAGCAGTGCAGAAAATAGAAAACTTCTCAGGCAAGGTGGATAAAATCCAGCTCCATGGCCTGGCGAGGCTACACACAACCCCGTGACAGCTTCTCCCAGCTGCTGTCCCCAGGTCGCCCCGGCCGAGCAGACGGAGCAGGTCCCCAGCACGGCTGTATCTCCGCCGGCATCCGCAGCACCCTGGCAAGGCTGGATGGGCGCTCATTAACGATTTCTGGCGTTTTGGGGGCTGGGTTTCCTGCATGCCTCTCTCTGCTCATCTACTAATTGGGCTTTCTCTCTCTGCTCTCCTCCTTCCCCTCTGCTTTCGGTGCAGCTGCAGATAGAGCCGACAACCAGACAGAGGGAAGAGCCGGCTCGGAGCAAGTGGCCGCGTGAGGCTGGCGCCGGCCACGCCGCCCCGGTGGGCAGCCTGTCTCAATGCCCCAGTCTGATCTGTCCGGTACCCAGGGCAGTTCCCTTTTGCCACCAGCTGCCTTCCCTTTGGCAGCTTTGGCCGAGCTGCCAAATCCATCTCCGTGGCTTGTCTAACCGGCATGGCACTCTTAACCCCCTGCGCCTGGTGCTTTCTTAATTCCGTCTCGAGAAGGGGGAAGGAAATATGGAATCAAGCCCCCCTTTCCCGCTGCTGTGCCACCCCGTGGGAAGGGTGCCTGCACGGCCCCGGCACTGCTGCCTGGGGACCGTGTACTGTCGCCAGCTCCCGGCACATCCTCCGCATCCCTCCCTCTCTGCTCGGATGCCTCAGCGCAGCTCGGCTCCCCCTCCAAGGCGGCGGTTTCGCAAGGAGCATGGCATGGCTGCCTGGTTGTTTGTTTGTTTGTCTGGATTCAGTCTCCCACTGCCCTCCCTCCCTGGCCCAGCATCGCAAATAAGAAACACTCCTTCCTTTCCTCTCTCCGAGAGTCCTGGTGCCTTTCAGACCCTCCGGGCAAGGAGGCCTGGAGGATGGGTGAGCATCACCAGCCCTTTCCTGCAGGCACCGAATCCTGGCACCAGCACAGGGGGATGAATGCTCCTCCACCTCCTCTTTGCTCCCCAGTGGAGGTGAGGACGGGCTGGCCTCAGGCTGATGGCAGCCGAAGGAGGTCAGAGCCTGGTGTCTGGCTGATTCATGTCCCCAGAAACCCAGAGCATGCATCCTGGACTCCTCGAGGTATTGCAGGCTTCACTGGGAGGATGCTGGAACGTGGACCAGAGGCTGGGAGAGGAGGACGTGTGTGTTGGGGAGCTCAGTCCACCTCTGGTCCTACAAAGATGGAGATGCTAAATGGCCCCTTTCACAGGGCAAAAGTCTGGAAAGGCTCATGGCACAAACTCCCTCCCGTCACCCTTTTCATCAGGATCCAGCACACTGGTGGGGCAACACCTCTGTGCAAGAGCCCCTTCTCCAGGCATCCGGTCTGCTCCAGGCCTGGGGAACACACAGGGAGGGAACAGGCTGTGCAGGCCAGTGGATGCTGCCTTGCAGCCATAAACAACCCCAGAGCAGATGTGCAAGCCAGGCTGGTCCCTCAACATCCATTCCCTCCTCCCTGCAAGCCCCAGCATCCCTAGGGACTTACAAAGGTCCCACGGTTGCTGGCACCGTGGCACAGGAGCGCTGTGCACCCAAGTACCAATGGAAAAAGAGCAGGAAGGCTCAAGCCAGCTGAGGACCCCCGGGTCTGGTGAGTGGGGTCTGTGTCCCTTCTCTGTCCCTCTGCAAGGCACAGGTACCCAGAGCCTCCCCCCAACCTCATGGCACCCACACACCCAGCCCATCACCTGCTGCACCCGCAGAGGGGGTGGAGGGGACCCTGGTGAACAGTGAGCTGTAGCATTTTGCCATAAACCAGGCCTTTTTTACCCAAGCAGGTGGTTAACCTGGAGCATCAGTACACGTCCCTGGTGCCAGGTACTGCTTCTAGTGAATTGTCTCTTCGTTAGCCCGGATCATTGCATAAGGAGTCAGGGTTCCTGTCCTTGTCCCCTCCACATCCTGGAGTACATGGAGACCCACAGAGCTCACATCATACCTGATCCACAGGACCCAATTTCTGCAAAGTCACCCATCCCCTACTCAACCCCTCATCTTAAATGTGGCAGAACCCAGCTCTGCAGCACTGCACTTCCCAGCAGGACCAGACCCCAGTTCCTGCCCTCCACAGGGCAGGTCCCACAGGATGGTGCAGAACTGATGGGCTGTGAACTGCCTACATGGTGGGGAGCCGCAGCTCCCACAGGGTGGCTCCTGGCTTTGGTGGATGGACCACCTTGCAGCCTGGGGTCCTTCCTGCGGTGGATGGCACAAGCCCAATCCAGGGGACAAGCTGGGGAGGAAAGGCTGGACAGGGCACCGTGGGGGGTGTGGATGAGAAAGGGGACCATGGGCAGGCCATGGGGAAGGGCAATGGCATCCTGGAAATCCTTCTTCCTCCACCAGACCCTGAGCCCACACCAGGGATGGGTGAAGCAGAGACAAACCTGCCCATGTCCTGGGGGATGGATCAGGTGGGATCTCACCCACGCCTGCTGGCTTTCACCCTGCCTGCAGAGCAGCCAAGCCACGCTCTCAATGTCCCTCATGTCCTGCCATCGCGGGAACAACCAGGACTTAGGGCTGCTCAGCCTGAGCTGTAAATGTTTATTAGCTCTCTTTGGTGAGCAAGACCCAGAAAAGGAGAGATGGGGCATTGGTCTCAGCAAAGCCTTGTGCATGAAGGAGCTCCCCTGATGCATGGGGTAGGTTAGGGAATCCCTGCATGCTTTTGCCTGCCCGTTGGTAAGAGATACACAGCCATACTCCGGGAGCATCTCCCAACGGCTCTCACCTGCCAGTTGGGGTTTCTTCCCCTCTCAAATGTATAGTAGAGAGATCTTGCGCGAATGAAGAGGTCAGGAGGGGCTCCCAGCACAGGGGTCTCCACCAGCGGTGGAGCGGTGTTGGCTGTACAGCCTGTGACCAAGCCGTGCCGCTGGTGTTCAGCGGTGCCAGACACGTGCCCTGTCTTTGCAGGGTGGCCGTGGTGGGGTTTCACAGGGCCACGCTCCCCTGCCTGGGGACAGTCTCCTGCTGCCGTCTGAGGCCATGTCAGGCCATGCCTTCGGCAGTGCCCGAGAGAAAGGGGATGCAGGACTACACGGGCCCTTGCTCTGCCCCATAGGACCACCATCACACACTAAAGCCCAGCATTACCTGCCTGCTGGCTGGCTGGACACCCCAAGAAACAGAGCTCAACCCCGACTTCTGTGTTGGCTTTCAGTTGCTGACTGCAAAGCGCCGCCAGAGCTGGAGCACGGCTTTGTCACCTTCTCCTCCCGGAACAACCTCACCACCTACCAAGCAGCCATCCAGTACCACTGCCAACATCCTTACTACCACATGGCCCCCAACAGCACCGGTGAGCGGTGGGGCCAGGCTGCATCCCCACGGTGCGGGTGGGCACGTGGGTTTGCAGGCGGGGGGAGCTTGGGACGCTCTGCAAGCAGCAGGCTGCGGATGTAGCCTACACACATCGTACCTTGCATCTGCACCACCTGGATTGTCAGACTGGCCACATCCTGCTCCGCAGCGAGGTAGGATGGAGCTAGCACTGCCTGGTACTTTGTCCATGTGTTCCACTGCCTCAGCAGAGCAGTGGCGGCTGCTCTCCTGTGCTCTCCCTTCTCACCCTGCCATCTGCTCCCTGCAGCATATGAAATTTTCTGTGTCTCTGTGAAAGGAACTGCTGCTGGAGAGAGCACCAGGTCCAGCAGCCCCAGAAGGGGCTCCATAAGGCTCCCCATCCCAGCACCCAAATGTCCAGAGTAGCCAAAGCTGAACAGACAGTTCATGGCAGACTGGGTTTCCACCTTATCCCTCTGGTCCACAACCACAGAGACAGCACAAAGTGCTTTGCCAAGCACTGCAGGTCTCTGCAGCCTTTGGACCCAGTTCCGGGCAGCAGAAGGCATGTGCACACACCCCAGCCCTCCTTCCTTCTCCTCCCTCAGCAAGCAAAGCCGAAGGATTTCCTCACATTCCTGCCTCCCTGCTCATATCCCCCCGCACACGCGCTGGCCCCGTGTGCATCTGGTCCCAGCATCCGGCATCCATTAGCAGAGCGGGCGCTGGCAGCACTAATGGGGCAGCAGCTCCCAGCCGAGGCTGAGGGTGCAGCACAGCCCTCCAGAAGGCAATGAAAATGAGGATGGTGGCATGTCCCCTGCCGGGGAGAGGGCTGCCAGGGCCCCCCAGGGAACGGAGCACAGAGAGCGTAAAAGGGAGATCACCTCCTGCTCTGGCAAAGGGTTCAAAAGATCCTGACAGCTGGGCAACATCTCACTGCAAAAGACACCCCTCATGCAGGGCCACAGCCCAGCTAATTGCTTTGCTCTTTTCCAGCCACCTACACGTGCGATGCATCAGGGGTGTGGAGGAGCGAGGAGCTGGGGACCAAGCTGCCATCCTGCCAACCAGGTACTAGTGCTGGGGGGGCCAGTCCCCCGATGAGGAATGCAGAGCAGGGATGTGTGGGCTGCGGGATGCCTCCAAGCCAGACCCAACCTGCTGCTTCCCCAGGCAGGGACCCTGCTCCCTGGTGACAACGCCATATGTCTTGGTTATACACATTCAGCTGCTGCAACATGTGGCCAGGAGTGTGAAGGGGACAGAAACCTCCTGCTGACCTGGCTGGCCCAGATGGTCAGGGTGCAGTGGTGGCACTGGGCAGCAGTGATGAGGGTGTCTCCCTGGCAGTGTAGGGCAGCAGTGGAGTCACAGCTATCGGGGCTCCCCAAGCACCGTGCTCTAGCAGACAAGGAAACCAGCACCCCCAGAAACCCAGGGCAGAGCCCACTGGCCACGTTCAGCCCCCAGCACCACCAGAGATGGCTTCAGCCAAGGGCAGAGCATCACCTGCCCAGCGCCGCTGGCTGTCAAATCCCATTAGCACTGTGTCCACATGCAGGAGTAATTAGCACCTCTCTGAGCCTTGCAGAAAAACCCAGCCACTTCTCAAGGAAGGAAAAGACCCAAGCCTTTGAGCAGCAGCAGCAGAAATGTTTGCAGCCGGAAAGGTTTCAGGCCAGGAGCTCACTCGGGATTAAACAAAAGTCCCCGGGACGTTGGCTGGCCGTAGCTGAGCGTGGAGCCAGGTCTGGCTGCCAGGCAGGAGGGGCTGGAGACAGCGCGGGGTGCAGGTTGTGGTCAGATGTGCAGGGATGGCTCTCTGGAGAGGTGCAGGGATCCAGCTGCTGTGCAGCAGCCACAGCTCCAGCCACCCCAGGGTTCAGGAGCTGGCTCAGCCCCATGGCAGGTCTTGCAGGGCATCTGCTCTCTGGCCACGCTGAGTGACTGCAACACCAGAGGAGGGACCCCCTGAGATTCCCTGCAGCCCACAGAGCTCCGAGGACAGGGCTGTGGCTGCTGTTGTTGCGGCAGCTGGTCCCTGCATCTCCCCTTGTAGTTTCAGCCTGAACTAATTTGAGCTGGGAGCATATGGGGACATCTTTTGGGGCCATAGCTGGTTTCATGGGCCATTTCCAGACCTCCTGATTAGTGACAGAAGTCAGAGAGACTTCAGGAAAATGGAAAATCCCAGAGAGGGTGACACTCTCCTGAGATCGGGATCTGCAGGCAGCAGCTGGCCAGCTGCTCCTCAGATCTTTCCCCGTGTCTCACGCCACCAACCCATCAATAGAAACTCATCTTCCAGGCCACTCCGCGCCTTCCTCTGCCATTAGTGGGAGCATTTGCAGCCTGGTCAGCATTTTTGATATGTAATTTAATAGAATAAATATTTGGCTGGATGTGCTTCCTCCAAAACCATCTCCCTGGGACAGCCATCAGCTTCGGTACAGCAGACCAGCTGGACTGGGCTGGGATGCAGGATTTATTTGTCTGAGAACGTTTTCTATTCCTTGCAGCACTGGGAAAGGCAGGGGAGCAAAGCAGGCACAGACACTCACCACGCTCCCTCACTGCCAGAGTCGCAGTTTTCTTAGCAGCAGACTCCGGCTCCAGCAAATCCATGTTAGCAGCTCCCGGTGCTCCTGCCCTGGTTGACTCTCAGCCCTGATCCCATCTCCCTGGGGAGTCAGACCCTCTTTTCATGAGGCCCTGAATCTTCGCCTCTCAGCACAGGGGACATCGGGGCAAAGTCGTGGCACTTTCCACAGGGGACATGGGTTCCCTTTGCAGACTCAGAGGGAGAAGACAAGCACCTGCACTGCTGTGCTTCAGGACTCTTCCAGCTGTGGAAGGGAAAGTCCAAATTGGCTCCCACAACCTCCCAGTGACATTGGCACCCTCGAGCATTGAGCACCCTGGGAGTCCCGCTCCACGGTGCTGCCACAAGTATGAACCAGCCCCACCACCACCCTTGTCCCAAGGCTTAAGGTCTCCAGTGTCCCTGCCCACCCTGCCCAACCCTCTCAGAGCTGCCTTCAGCATGCTGAGTGCCTCCTCTTCCTTATGCCGGGTCACAGTGCCTGGATAAAGCTCCTGGAGGTAAACCAGGCAGCACAACAGGGGTCTTCAGACATTAATTCTGAGTCTGTTGAGGAGCTGAGCAGAGGGATGCTGGTTTGGCTGCCAGAATTGTGGTGGAGACTTGAGATGCAGGATTAAAGCCCATGGTGCTAGGCAACATCTCATGGCCAAGCCTTCTCTAGTCACAGCTCCTCCAGGAGGGCGAATGCCATGGCAATGAGACCACAAACCTCATGACGGATCTTGTAGCAAGGGGTGAGGCTCAGCTGATGTCAGGCTCCAGTCCTCCCACCAGCATTCCCCTGGGTTTCTTGGCACATTGAGCAGGAGCCAGGCAAGTGGCTGGCTGATCTGGGAAGAGCTGAGCAAGCTCATGGGGAATGGTGAGACTGCAGGATTACTCATTTGGCCTTTCTGCTTCTGAAGTGGTGTGGATCCAGACAAATCACTCCAGAAACTGAACTGAAAAGTGAGGAATTGCAAAGTGCAGGCTGTCCCTCAAGCCATCTCCTTGACCTACCTACTATCTCAACTGTACAACAACCCTTTAAGTCACAACCTTGTTTGACTACAATCCAGGCTTATCAGAAGTCATAGCATCTGCCACATCTTTGACATAGCAGAAGGATCCCTCCACTTCCCCTTCCCTAAGGAATCTGTTAGTGCCATGGTCCACATCTGGAGCATAAATCACACAGGTGTAAACCGAGACTAAAGTCTAATCCTACTTGAGTGCCTGAAGTCCCACCCTGCTCCACATGTTTTGCTGGATCCATGTCTGACTTCAGTGTCAGGAGATCTGGTACAGCTTTGGGCTAGCTAACCCCAGATGAAAGCATCCACAGTCCCATAGTGTGCTATACACGATTCTGACTGCCCATATTCACACCCAGTGGGCAACAGCCAACTCTATACACCAGATGACCCTGCTATTTTCAGGGTAAATCCTGCAGTCCCCCTGGAGTGGAGGTCCAGCGCACAGCACCCCTTGGCAAAAGTCTACCCTTTTCATCAAGGGCTCTCTACCTGTCTTCATGACAGGGTCACATGTGCTGCAGCCCTGCCTTGACACATGCCAAAAACTTGACCCTTCCCAAGCTCAGTGAAGACTCTTTGGGCCTGAGACCCACCTGGGCTAGTAAACAGAAACTTGCCTTGAAAGTTCATGGTCTCATAGCTAAGAGCATTCACATAATTTTTTCACAGCCTACAGCAAAGGTGGGGAAGAAGAGGACAGCTGGGAGGCTACTTTTTTTGAGCAAACTCATGGGACTAACTGGACCTTGACTGCCCACATCCAAACCCAGGATGGAATCCTGCACAGCCAGGATAGCAGGAGCATACAGTTCCCAGCTCTGAAGATGCTTCCTTCCCTGGTCCAGCATGGAGTCTAGTGGCTCCATTTGATTTCAGTCCTGTCTCATTGCCATCTGAAGAATGGCCTGTTCTGGGCAGGCTGCCATAACCATGGGAGCCACACTCCATGGTCCATGCGTGCTAGGGAGATGCAAGGGGAGATCGGACCCTCTGCCACACCATGAAGATATTGCAGGCCCCAAAGGTGCAATGCTGGATGGTGCTGAGCAATGTTTATTCATCATTGCAGCCACAGGCCCAGTGGTACCTCCTGGGACAGATGCCTGAGATCCTCCCTTGAGTCTTCCAGGGTGCTATGTGGGGCAGATGCCAGGACCAGGGTTTCCATGGGCACCTGGGGAAATTCTGGAAACTAACAAGTTCTACTGACCCATAGGCAAGACACTTCTGTAATGTATGTGTCATTGTCCACAGCCCCAGAAAGCATGGGACAGACAGAAGGCTTGGTATGGTTTTTTTTAACTCTTGGAGAGCTGGGCCCAGTTGTCCAGGGGCTGTGAGCAAAGAAAGATGCCCTGTGCTCCAAAAGTATTGCCAGAATAGCTCAGACAGCAGAGAGAGGGGAAGATCCCAAAGTCATGTAGCAGGTTGGTGACAGAGGCAGGATTACCACTGAGGTCTTCTGGCCTCATGCCTATGCCATCAGGCTTAGAGAAACATAGGGTGGCTCCTGCTTCACAGAAGAAACTGGACAACCCACGCACAAGGGCTGAACAAGGTCACCCCACCATCCTCATGGAAGAGCAGCAGATGGCCCTTTTACCAGGAGGACCAACCGCTGCCACCAGAAATGGTTCCACCAGGCAAGGAAGATGCAAAAGGAGCTGGGGCTGTCTTTGAGAAGTGAAATCCTTCAGAAGGGCAGATGCATTCCTTTCCCAGATGTAAGTCCAAAGACCTGTTAGCATAGGGGACGGAGTGTAATGCCCAGCCTCCTCCAAACTCTGAAGCACACTGACAGGAGAAGGTGAAAATGACAGGGACGGTGGGCTTTATCCACTGAGAAAATAAGGAAGAGTTACCCTCTGTAGAAATAGAGAGACACAAGTGAGCATTCGCTTTGAAGATAACCAGCCATGTGGCATAATCCACAGGATCGTCCCTTTTCATTTGTTGCCTAGGTAAGCGCTGGGAGTAACTGTCCTGTCCTTTTTGTCCCCAGTGTGTGGCCGTCCAGCTCGTCCTCTGCCTGGGATCATCAAGCGCATCATTGGTGGACGAAATGCAGAGCCTGGCTTCTTCCCCTGGCAGGCCCTGATTGTGGTGGAGGACATGTCCCGGGTGCCCAATGACAAATGGTTTGGCAGTGGGGCCCTGCTCTCAGACTCCTGGGTGCTGACGGCTGCCCATGTGCTCCGCTCACAGCGGCGAGACAAGACTGTCATCCCTGTCTCCAAGGAGCACGTCACTGTCTACCTGGCCCTTCATGACGTGAGAAACAAGATGGAGGCTGTCAACCGAACAGTGGAGAGGATCATCCTCCATGAGGACTTTGACATCCAGAACTACAACCATGACATCGCTTTGGTCAAGCTGAAGGAGAAGGTGACCATGGGGAACTACGTCATGCCTGTCTGCCTGCCCCAGTTTGAGCATGAGCTGGAGGGTCCTCACCCTAACACGCTGGGGCTGGTGGCTGGCTGGGGTATCTCTAACCCCAACATCACAGTGGACGAGATCATCAGCTCAGGAATGAGGACGCTGTCCGACATCCTGCAGTATGTCAAGCTGCCGGTGGTGCTGCACGCAGAGTGCAAGACCAGCTACGAATCACGGTCGGGGAACTACAGCGTGACCGAGAACATGTTCTGTGCCGGCTACTATGAAGGTGGGAAGGACACTTGCTTAGGAGACAGTGGAGGAGCCTTTGTCATCCAGGACCCAGCAACCCGGAGGTGGGTGGCCCAAGGGCTGGTCTCATGGGGTGGCCCGGAGGAGTGCGGCAGCAAGCAGGTGTATGGTGTGTACACCAAAGTCTCCAACTACGTGGACTGGGTGGAGAAGAAAACAGGCTCCTCAGAGAGATGGACATTTCTGGACCCGGAGCCGGAGAGATGAGTGACTAAGCAGCCTGCTGCCGCAGCTCCCTTTGTTGTTGTTGTTTTCTAATATGCTCCAGACTCTGGTCTTTCGCAAGCAGTAGCCACAATGCTCAGTGCACGCCAGGCCTTTGCCAGCCCTCCACGTCATTTGTTTCACTTCGTCCCATGTCCCTTCGCTTGTGCTCTTAGGAAACGCTTGCTAGGGAGCTGGGGGAAGGGAGCGAAGGGCGAGATCTCAGCCAGCGTCCTCAGCTTGTGCTGCCCATCTCCAAACCTCACCCATGCTCCCAGGGAGCCCCACTCCAAGCCAGGACAAAGACGCAGCGATGGAGGCAGCATTTCCCTGCCATCAAAGCTTTGGGCCGTGCACAGAGAATTGTGCCCATCCCTGAGGCTCTCCAGACAGACCTTCCCTTCAGATGACACAACTGCAGGAGCTACAGAGGCTATGGACAGCACAGGAAACCCAGCTGGGCAGGCCTGGACCTCAAAAGTCCCCCAGCTTTTCTGTGCAATGAGTAGTGAGAAAGCCATGGGGGTTTGCTACTATTTTTATTTGTAAAAAAAAGTCCCTGCCTGATGGCATCTCAAATGATGTTCACCTGGCCCCAGGGAAGTAAGGATGCATCCACATTAGCCCTAAATTTCAGTGATGGCTGGCAAGCCAGCACCAACATAAATGGGCTACCTTTACCCCACCATGTGGGATGGGTGCCCCAGAGAGGACACAAGGACAGGGAGCGGAGTTTGAACTCACTGTCACCCTCACTTCCAGCCACCAAAACTTCTCCCACCTTCCATCACCTCAAGCCCTCTCCAGTCCTCTCCCCAGACTAGCTCTTGGCACGGTTTCCAGCCACAGTGTTTTCCAACACA
This sequence comes from Chionis minor, assembly GCA_013398295.1. Taxonomy (NCBI): domain Eukaryota; kingdom Metazoa; phylum Chordata; class Aves; order Charadriiformes; family Chionidae; genus Chionis; species Chionis minor. The sequence continues at coordinate 95,837 of VZSF01005226.1, read as the reverse complement.
GAAGACAGCATCACATCTGCTATACCTGATTTTCAGCAGAATCATTTCAGATAAAATGCCCTTCCTTGGGGCTTTGCCTCTTCTTTAAGGGCCTCAGTAGTCCTACATGGCAGTGCATTCATTCTTGTAGGAACCTAGTCCCTTTTAAGGCCATCGATTTGGCTGATTTACAGGTTATTGAGGGTGTCCAGCATTTGCTCATGACTCTTCTGGCCTATTGCAGGTGTCCAAGTCATTCTAGACTGACCCCAACTCACCCAACACACCAAAAGGATTCATATGTCCCCAGTCTCCCTCCATGGCCCATGCAGACAAATAAGCCCCAACAAGGAACAAGGTCAGGTGAGCTTACCTTCCTTCAGTGGGGACATCATCTCCTTCACTTGCCAGCAAAGCCCTCCTATAGCTGTACGCAACGTACAAAAATCACCTGCTGTCCTCTCTGCATGCCTGTAGCCTCCTCTGGGCCTGTCCTCCTCCTCCTCCTTTGATTTTGCCATGCAAGGAAGGAGTCAACAGTGAATGAGTCACTCTGCCATTTTGCTATCATCCAAAAAGCCATTTGTAGAGCATGTAGAGGAGCAGAAGGCCTAAGGAAGGTTGAACTTGCAGACACGCTAAGAACTGTACTCTTGGCTATGTCATGTAACAGCAAGGTATTTTTTATATACAGATATATATATATTTCTTTTTTGATACTACATTCAATAAAATATCCGATGTCATGTAAGGATGGTTCAGTGGAATCTTCTTCCTGAGAACAAAATAAAACTTTAATATGTACTGAGTTTGTGCCCTGAGTTTGTGCCCAAGTGAGACATGGTCAAGGCTGGTGGCAAGTCTCTGCCACGGGTGCCTGTGCTCCCAGGGGGATTCTCACACCATCCCTCATCCCCGTGGCTGCTCAGCCATGGCCCGCGCAGCTTCACGGGCTGAGACAGACCCCGACCAGCCATGAATACAAATTGCAAAAAATGGCAACAAAGGAGATCCTGCCCTTCAGTTATTTACAGCCTTAGCACATCGCTGACGTCGGGGGCGGTGGCAGGAGGAGAGTGCAGCAATCTGTTTGCTGAGAATAGCAATTAAATCTGGGCTCAATTGACGTGGAAAAAATAACAGGTATGTGACTTTTGCGTTAAAGAGGGGTGAAAAATCAGCCCGTCCCCGCAAGCTGTTGGACTGAGAGAGCGCATCTTCAGAGCAGAGGTTCTGCAGCAAGCACAGGTGGGAGCTGAGGCAGAGAAACCGCTCTGCCGAGCATCTCTTCTCCACATCTCAGCCTGCGAAAATCCAGCCTTTGGAGAGAGTTTAAAATCATGGGCACTGTTTTCTATCATGTGGCTGGATCCAGGGCTGAGAGCTGGGTTATTGATCCCTATTTTCCTACGGCACAGAACTGAAATAACTGCACTGGGCTCCTCCGGGTTGGCAGCAGAGAGGAGGGCGATGTGTCTGGCTCACTCGCTCACGGCACTGCTAACATGTCCAGAGACATCAGAGGGACGAAGGGGAGGAGAGAGAAAAAGCAAAATCAAGGCACAGCCCCCTGAGCATTAAACCATCAGCTGTAGGATCTGAGCCCAGACAGCTGCAGGGCAAGTTAAAAAATACTGCTGCCCTATAATAGATCAGTCATAAATACAGACTCTCCTCCACCTCCCTTCAATAGATTTGCCGGGAAGTCCTTGACACAGCCCAGCCCTCGCCCCCTGCTCACCAAGCCACTGTCCCACCGAGTGCCAACCCTTTGTGCCCCGCGGCCACTGGAGCTGGCTACAGGGAGGGCTGGGAATGGGCAGCCGAGGAGAAAGCGAGAGCAACAGCAACAGGCTTTGCATTTTCTGGCACCTCGCGACCTGCTGGAGTGGTGAGTGCTTCTCTCCAGGGAGACTGGCACGGAGACAGCAATTTATCCATCTGACTGCGGTGAAAGGCCAGAAAAAGGTTCCTGGGTGAAGTTTGGCCATTCCTGGCTGTGTGTGAGTGCCAGGCATGAGCTGAGAGTTGTCTGCAGCAGAGCCCGACCTCAGATGGACCAGGGAGGACCACTGGGACATGCCTGGGACCCACAGGGAGAAAGAGCATCCTCCATCCCTCAGCTGCCTTCCCCAGGATGGGCTTGCTGTCCCTATGCCAGCTGGGGGGCTGGCTGCTGCTCACCATCCCTGGGGGCTCAGCTGAGCTGTGGGGGCTTGGTCTGAGCTCCAAAAGTGCCAAGGGCCATGAAAAGCAGCATTTTGAGGGCAGTTTGCTAAGAAACAAGTGGGCGACGGGCACAACCGCATGTTGGAAAGGGGTATCCTGCAAGGAGCCCAAAAATGAGGCCATGGCTGAGAAGCCCATGTGTGCACGGGTGTCTCTGAGTAACGGGGAGGGTATGAAGGGGCTGCGTGATGGAGGGGACATGCGCACACAGCGCGAGGAGACAGACGGGCAAGCAGGCAGCAGCGGGGAGGGGACCAAGGAAAAAGCACACGAGGCTGTGGGTGGGGGAGCACGGGGTGTGTGCAGAGTGCATTGCAGGGGAGTGAGGGATGGCTCTGCCCTTGTAAAAGAGCAGGCAGACCCAAGCAAGAAAATAAGGACCCCTGCAGGGATGTGGTCTCCACCAGAGCTGGCTTCCCAGGCGGAGGCGAGGGAGTTCCCTCTCAGCAGCTGGGTGGCTGGGGAGGCTGCAGGCAGCCAGACACGATGACTGGGGCTGGGAAAACCTCAGCATGGAAAGAAGAGGGCTACGGGCAATGGCAGCAGGAAACTTGGCCATGTCTCTGCTTCATGACTTAACGCCGGCGGGGAGAGGGTGGGCTGCTCCCAGTGCACGGAGAGCCGCGCAGGAGGGAAGGAAGGGAGCTGGTCCAGGCTGCAGGATCAGCCTCCTCCTCCCCAGCAGAGCCACTCTGCTTCAGCAGCCCCAAGCAAAGAGAGATGTCCTCTGGAAAGACAGGTCTATTCAGACATGAGACCCTTCGGGTCCCTCAGCCATGGTTCCCTGCCAAAAATGTCCGGGATTTCACTGATATTCATTCCAAAGGGGTCAGACTGGCACTCCTACTTGGGGACGTCCCTGCTGGTGGCACCACATGGTCCCCAGTCCTGCTGCAGAGGCACCACTGTCCCTCAGGCAGAGTGGGGGACCAGGAGGGGTTTGAGGCCCCACACTTTGCATCACGTGTGCAACTCCAGGGCTCCGAGAGTGGAAAATCACAGCAAGAGACCAGTTCATCCACAGACCAGGACCACATCCACATAGGATATGGGTTGGGGGGACCACGTTACAGGGAAACAGCTGGGGACAGGGATGAGGGGGAGGGCACCCCCCATCTGGGGAATGCTGGCCCATCCCAGTGCTGGCGGGTCACCGGTCCCAGTGCTTCCCCATTCATGCAGCGCTGGAGATCTCGCAGCTCCATCTGCTGGCTGCACGGCCAGGGCTGCAGGGGCTGCGGAGGGGGGAAGGCGCAGGGGAAGGGGGAGAGTTGGTGGGATGAGCAGGACGGAGCGCTTAAGAAGCAAAATCCACGCTCATATAAGGTTTTCTTGTCATTTTGATTATTCTAACCAATAGCCTGCAGGTTGCATATATGAAAATACGGAAGAACCTTGCACCAGCACAAATAAACCCACAGTGAGTGGTCTAGGCAGGACACAGGAGGGAGGAGAGCACCCGAGAATCTGCGCAGCCCGGGCCTGATGCTGTGCAAGCTGCACTGGTGACGCTGGGTTTGGTTATTGCCTTTCCTTCAGCCCATCTTTCTTCCATTAACTCAGCCATGAAAGCTGTTCTACCACACCCATCTTAGCATCAAACCATTTCCAAAGTCCGGAGGGGCTGGAGGCAGCTGCCTCAGCGGCTCTGCAGGTCTGGCCCTCGTTTGCCAGACAGTCCCAAAAAACAATTTCCGTACCCGGCGTGGTCTGGGGGTTGTTCACTCCAGCTCTTGCTACTCGTGGTGAGCAGCAGGTCCCCCAGTGTCTGTGTTTCTGCTCCTTGACCACTGAGGCAGTGTATGAACCCCAGAGAACACGGCGAAGAGCGAGTGATGCAGCTCAGTTCAGGGGGGTGTTAGGAACCCCCACCCCGGCAGCCGGCATCCCAGCGCATTCGGGTGCCTGGTGCCACCAAAGCAGAGCGAGATGGGAAGTTGACGGTGTTAATAAACGTCATTCAGCAGCCAGGTGCCAGCACAACAAGGATGGCACAGGCACAACAGGGCATGATGTCTCCTGAGTTGCTCTGAAACCTGCCCGGGGCTCAGCGGTGGGCTGGCTGCTGGATGCTCGCCGCTGGCACACAGCTTCCCCAGGGAATGGCCACGTCTCCTGGCTTCTCCTGCAGCACCACGGAGCTGGATTTCCTGTGGAGTCTCTGGTGTGCCCTGTGCATCCTGCAGTGCACCCTCAGGTAACAAGCCTCGCAGTGCTCACTCTCACGGGGCACACCATTACCCCCAGCTGCAGCCTCCTGCAAACGGGGGTAAATGATGTCTTCACTCAGCCCCATGCCCCACCACAGCCCAGGTGGACATAGAAGAGGATGCCAGCCTGGGCTGAGCTCCACAGAGGCTCACAGTGGGAGCACCAGAAGCTGAAGGAGAGGAGAGCCCAAGTGGTGGAATGGAGGCTGCCACAGGGAGAGCAGCACGGAGCTATGGGGCTGGCCACACCATCACCCTGCATCCGTGCTGCCGCAGCGAGCCCCCCACCTGCCCCATGGGCACACGCGTCCTGGGTGGTGGGATGCTGGAGGGGATGGGGAGTGAGCAGATGCTCGTGGCATGGGTAATTTGGGCACCTCCCACTTCTCCCCAGGCTTACTTCTTACAACCATGCAGCTGAATTTGGGTGGAACACCCACCACACTGCATCCCCCTCCCTGGTGGGGAGCAGGCCCGGTCCCCCACTTCCTGCAAGATGAAGCCAGAAGCTCCTAAAAATCCACCTTGCCCTCTGGGTACTGGGGAGGGACTCAGGATGCCACCGCTAAGCCCCAGGCTGTTCCTCACCCAGCACAGAAATCCTGGCTGGCTGCTGATGGGGGGGCTGACCTGTTTCCACCCTTCTTCCAAAACAGTCCCCACAGGATTGCCCCAGAGGGGCTAAAGCAGTAGCCTTGGTGCCCCAATGTGAGCCAAAGCCAAACCCCAGCCCCGCTGCTCCTCAAGCACTTCCCCTGGGGCACTCCAGGAGCCACGTGCCGCAGGGCTCCGGTAGGGTTGTGAGCCTTTTTACAGATTGGGAAACTGAGGCAGTTCATAGATAAAAGAGGTAAATCCTGCGGCTCTGCCTGGGCAGGCAGCATTTCACCCTGCCCTCTGAACCTGTCCCTTGTGAGAGGCTGGGGCTGGCTGCCCCCGTCCCCACTGCTCTCACCTGGCCAAGCCACACTTCTCTGACACCTGTGTCCAGACCCAGGGCTGGGCTTTGGGAATAAGACCCTGGTCCATCTTCACGTCCCACTCATCTTCTGGCTTCACCTCATCTATCAGGTCATAAAATACCTCCCTCCAGGTGTCCATCCACAGCTGGTCCATCTCTTCTGGGGGCTGGGCTTGCTGTCTGGGTGCAGGGTGAGTGCCTAGGGGTGCCCAGCTGGCCCTGATGCCTCCCCAGGAAGCCAAAACCTGAGCACAAGAAAGGTGTCCTGGTTTGAGGTAAAACAGGACCAATTTTCTGTTCCATAATTTTACTTTTTAGCTAAGACTCTTCTAACTGCTGAAATTAACAGCATGTTCTGCAGAAAATGCTCGCTCTCAGAGCAATAAGATGGATGTTTCTAGTTAATTCCAAGGAATGGGATGCAGGGAGGCTCGTGCTTATACTTATTGCTATAACAACCAAGGGCAGCCAACTTTGTTATTTATCCCGTTGGGTGGTCGGAAGCAGGAAGGCGTAGAGGGGTCCCACCTGCAGGGAGGAGCGGAGAGGACAGGTGGCCCAAAACTGCCCAAGAGGGTATTCCATCCCATCTGCATCGTGCTCGGTATAAAAGCTGAGGGATCAAAGGGTCAGCCCTCTTTCTGCAATGGCCAGCCAGTGTCCAAGGAGGACTCTGTCTGTTTGTCTGCCTTTGATCCTGATCCCTGCATTCCTGCATCCAGATCCCGTCTGTCACTGAGTGCAGTCTGGGACTTTCCCAGTGCCTGTCAGTTATGCGATTGTCATCCTGGGAGCTTGATACAGTTTTGTGTATATGTCATTATTTCCTTTTTATTGTTTTACTATTAGCATTTCATCGAAGACCATCTGCCGTTCACCTCAGTGGCCAGTCCTGCTCAAACCATGACAAAAGGAAACCAAAAGGAGTTTTGTCCCCAGTGCCCACCTGGTTCTTCTCCAGCTCCTGCATGACTGTTTCCACCTGCTGTGAGCAGCAAGGGATGATGGGCTCTGCCCATCTGCTGCCCACAGGGCATGGCCCACCAGGGATGGAGGTGGGGGACAGTCTTGCCTAACACAAAAACTCAGGCAACCCCAGCACACAAAGAGGAAGAAACAAAAAGAAGTGTTTCAGCAACAAGGTTACCCTGGGGGACTCTCCGCCACAGGCAATTCGGGAGGCATAGTGGGGTCAGGAGAACAACCAGGCTGTTTAAATGAAAAAGAAATACAGGAGAGGGTCTGAACTCAGATCATACCAGAAAAGTCCCAATCTCTGCTGCCTCGCTTCTCATTTTCCCCACCACTTGCCCACCCCAGGACCCCAGGGAAGATGGACCTTGATAGCCATGGTTGTATTTGAGGCTTGTAATGTGCAAAAAGCTTTTTCATGCATTTACAGACCAATTTCACCTTGGTTTTATGTGCCAAAGTCATGTCCACGAGGTATGCTGTACTCGTGGGTAAGTCCTGCAGGAGCCTAGCAGCTCCCCTGCGGGGAAGGCAAGAGGCTGAGGGGTGTCAGGCTGCAGGGGAACAACAGTTTACCTCCCAACTTTGTGATGCCCTCAGGTCCCCTGAGCCCTGCAGGGTGAAGTAGCAACAGGCAGGAATTGGCATCCTCCACTTCGCCCAGATGCTGTAGCCCAATAAGTGCAATTGCTCTGTGATTGACCTAGCAGGGCAGAGACTTGGGACTTGCTGCCGCAGTCTTCTTGTGCTTGCCAACCTTGGGCACCCTTTGACCCCACAGCAGGGGGTGCCCAGCCAGCTGGGAGGGGTTTGTGTTTGCCAGGGTATTTTTCAGAGCCATAGTCATAGAATCATGGAATGATTTGTATTGGAAGGGACCTTAAATATCATCTAGTTCCAACCTGCCTGCCATGGGCAGGGACACCTCCCACTAGATCAGGTTGCTCAAAGCCTCATCCAGCCTGGCCCTGAACACTCCCAGGGATGGAGCATCCCCAGCTTCTTGGGGCAATGAGTTCCAGTGTCTCACCACCCTCAGAGTAAAGAATTTCTTCCTAATATCTAATCTAAATCAGCCCTCCTTCAGTTTAAAACCAGTACCCTTCATCCTATCACTACAGTCCCTGATAAAGAGTCCCCTTGTGAAAGCTCAGCACCCAGATGTTTCCAGAGAACAAAGCAATCTCTGGGCCCCTAGTGACACAAGGGACATCCACGGGTGCATGAGGCCAGGGCAGATGCTGCTGTACACAGCTCATAGGAGGCAGTGCCAGCTTCCATGGGCACTGGCTCCCCATGACTTTGCTGCAAACCTCCAGCTCTAGGTGTCCCTCAGCTGCTTTGGGTGCCCAGTTCCACCAAGGCCAAAGGCAGGAGAGCATCGAGATGTGTCTCCCTGGAAGCTGAGCCCAGCTGGTGGATAAAGGCAGCTCCCAGCTTCCCGCTGAGCTGTTCACACGTACCTAGAGAAGGCCTTGGAAGAATTAAAAAGCACAAATGCATCCTTGGGATGAGGGGAAGGGGCTTGTTTTATTCTTGCAAGTACACTCTAACCATCGCATGGGGCAGCTGAGGGTCTTCCTCACACTGAATATGTCCCATAAGAAACCAGCAGACCCACCAGGCTCCCCGAGGCTGTGGGACGAGGTGCCTGGCTGAGGCACCCCAGCGTGTCCTCATCCCCTCACAAGCCAGGGAAGCCTCGCCATGCCACAAGAGAGGGATGACCTTGGGCACCCAGTTTTCCAGGTACCCCATCAGCCCCCCAGCCATCACCCCTGTTCCTCTTTGCAAGTCCCAGCTGCCACTAAATGTTGTTGAAATAAAGCAGGAGGAAGATGAGCACTACCAAAACACAGAGGGAACAGATGCCAAAGTTGCAGCAGTATTGCCGGGGGAAGTTGCTGTTGGAGGACAAGTAGACATGGGTTGGGGTTGCGTTGGGCCTCGTGTCCTGGTGTTTTGGGGTGTGATGGGCCCTGGCCTCATCCACATCCACCGAGGGCTTCCAGGTATCCGATGCTGGGGGCAGCCTTGACTTGCTGCAAACACCGAGCTGGCAGCCCTCGCAGTGAGCGCTGTTGTGTGGCCCCGCCACCCGCGCATCCACCTCAACTTCCAGGAGGTCGGAGGGCTGGACTGCTACGTGGTAGAAGTACTGGAGGATCTTCAGCACCAGGTTGTGCATGAGCCTCTCCACAGTCTCCTGGCTGAATTCGGCCTTCTCTAGCTGGGGGCTGGAGCACCGCCTGCACGCCTGCCGAAAGACTCGCATCCAGACCATGCCCTGGCCCTGGCACCGGAACATGTGGAACAGGATGTGCACTTTGGCTGAAGACCACTCCCGAAAGCACTGGGAGCACCGAAACCTGCCGGGGCACAGAGGAGACCAGCTCATCCCAGGTTCCCTGTGCTGAGCTGGCAGCTTCCCGCAGTCAGTAGGGACCAGGGCAGCCAGGGCTCATAGTCTTAACTTCACACATGCAAGCTTTACACTGGATTGTCCTCCCCATAACAGCATGATGCCAGTTTGTAGAGTTGATTACAGATGTGAGCTCAGGGCTGCCCCCATCATTAAAGATTTTAGAAGCCAGGCTGCCTGCTGGGACCACCCTGGTGCCCTTTCCTAGCCCATCCTGGCCCCACTGCCAGGATCAGGGGTCCTTGGGATGGGAATCATCGTGACCCAGGTCTATTTGGGGCTCCAACCCCTCACCCATGCCGGCTCATCACAGCTCAGCGGAAAGCCGATGCCAAGCTCAGGGCTGGGGAAGTTTAAAAAAAGAGAAGAAAAATAGAAGGAAGGTGTGGGTGGAGGCTGCAGGGCAGGTGAGGAGGCGTCTTGAGGAGTCGAAAGGTGTGCAACGTGCAGCTCTCCATTTTGTACAATCTGCTTGGGGGCTGGCAGCCAAGGTCTCCATTTGCTACCACCCAGGCAGGGTGTCTGGCCCATGCCCAAGGTCCTGCCTGGGGTGGCAGTGGTCGGGATGGGGCCTCTCATCTGCAATGCAGAGCCACAGCCTCTCTCTGCTGCAGGACCCCTCAGTCTGCTGCGGATGCAGGGACTGCTCAGGCATTGCCCCATGTCCCGGCAGACAGCGGCTCTCCCTCTCATCCTCTGGGTGCAAACCCAGAAGATTTTGTTCAACTGTGATATAACTACCCCTCCTCACTGGAGGAGCTCTTCGTGTCTTGTCACCAACGTGGAGAAACTCTGGCCAAATACTAGCTGTCCTTTGGCCCCGTGGAACTGCCACATTCCCCTCCTCTCCAATTGTCATGATTTTTTTCCAGTCTGGCAATAACCCACCAAGCTTGGAACAAAATGGGAAGACCCCTCCCAGACTCACCCCCCTGCAAACTGCCCCGTTTTTTGTCAAAAGCTGTTTCCTACAAGCAAACTTTGAGAAAAGGAAGGTCCACATGGCAGCCCATTGTCCCTGATCCCACCTCAACAGGGATGGAGCTGGCATCGCCCTACCTCCCAAGAGCACGGCGCTGCACAAACTCCTTCCAGCCAGGCTTGAGGGTATGCACCTGCAGGGTATCATCCTCCTGAAGCATCCACGGCTCTGTTAAGCACTTATCTGCAATCTTCACAAAAATGTCTTGCCAGGTACTCATGGTCCCACCTGGAGCTGAGGAAGAGGCAGTGATCAAGCTTGCAGGTCAAGCTTGCGGCTTCTGAGTACTGATATACGTGTGTAAATGCCTTTTCCCCAAAGTTTTCCTCTTTGCGCAACGTCTTTGTGTTTGGAGAGGGGAACCTTTGCTCCCGCGTGAGCAGCACCGCCCCATCCTGATCCCTGTGCCAACAGGCTCTGCTGACACTGCACCAGATTCTGCCCACATGAAATGTCCCCCAAAGCAAGGACAAGGTGGGTTTCCCCAAGACCCACACATGAACCCCCGACCCTGCTAAAGCCATGCTCTCGTGATGGTGCTCAGTCCATAGGCAGAGAGGTTGGAAACAAAACCCCCTGCCAGGCTGCCCATACCCATCACTATCACAGTAGCCGCAGAGATTGTGCCCAGTGTAGGAATAACAGAAGTGAAACCCACTGAAAACACAAGACTCAGCAGCTGATAAAGCCCCAGGTAACTTTATCGCTCTCAATAGCTGCCACCAAGCATGGGCTGTTTTTAACAACTTTCAGCCAACTCGAGCAGAAAAAGGCCTGACGTGAAACCGCAGGGTGGAAAGTCGGGGAGGATGGCACCGCACGTAAAACCGAAAGAGGTGAGGTGTGCTCTGAGCCGAGAGCACCCAGGGAAGGTATAAACAGCAGGGCCGGGGCTACCTGCAGCACTCTGCCCCCCCAGGTCCCCCTGCTCCAGATGCACAGGTCCTCAGGACATCCCACAGAAAGCAATGCAGGATGGGGAAAAGGTTAGATAAGATGCCAAATGATAACTGGTATTGAATGAGGGGAAGATCTGCAGCTTGATAAAGCAGGGAGGGTCTAACACAAAGACTGTAAGTATTAAAGCCCACAGTAAGATAGAGCTCAGCTTAAAAAACGTGCAGAAGGATCTAGGAATCAGGCGTAAAATATTTCACATTGGTGCCAAATGAAGTATGTCCCTGTGGCAGCTCTTCTGGCTTGACACCCCAAAAGCCAGGTGCCCCGGGCAGCAGTGCCAGCAGCTGGCCCTGCCCTGGAGCCCGCTGGGACAGCAGGATTGCTGAGGATGTAGGTGACAGCACTTGTGGCCTCGCTAGAGGGATACAGGGGCCACCAGCAGTAGGTGACAGTAGCTGCAAGGTCTTAAGAGGCACCAGCACATCAGACTCTTCCTCCAGATCCCAGAAGGGAGGCAGACAACATAGATAAGTCCCAGTAACCACAGGTTATCAGGGACACCCTGATCTTTGCTGCTGGAAGGGAAAAGCCAGCGAGACATTTGTACCAAGAGCCCTCCAGCACCTTCACAACGTACGCTGCCCCTCCTGTGAGAGCACAGGGAGGCGACGAGGTCCTGGGCCAGAGCCCATCTTCAGCTCTGAGGTTCTTCCCTGCTTTGAGGTCCTTCCACCCTTAATTACACCTTGATGCTACAATCTAGAGCAGGACTAGAAGGAAAGAAAGGAGGTTTCCTGGAAGCAGAGGAACCAAGCCAAGGTCTTCAGGGTCCTTATGGAGAGCTAGCAAAGTCCTAACCTGTGATAGGACCTGAGTCACCCCCTGTCCAAGAGCCCTGCCATGGGGACATGGGGTCCCGCTTGAGCTGGGACAGCACCCTATAAGCAGGACAGAGAAGGAGGGGTTGTCCCACCAGCATTTCCAGTGCTCACAGGTGGGGACCGGGGGACATCCCTGGCTCAGGTCTGGTGCATGGGGAGAAAGAGAGGGAGCAGCAGATCTCCCTGGCTCCCCTCCTATGCCTTTCCCAGAGCACAGAAGCCCCAGTTCTATAGGTTCACTATAGAATACCGCTTTGTGCACCCCTCCAGAGAGGTCTCCAGGCCAACAGACCTCCTAGTGCAGAAAGCTGGCACAATACAGCACCTGGCATTGTTGTGCCACAGCATGGTATGGGGAGCCAACAGGTGACCAGGATGGGACCAACTGTCCTGCGGCATCTGCCCATCTCCTTGGACCCCTGTGTTAGTGGCTGAAATTTACCCGGGAGTGGTTGAATGCAAGAAAAACCTAAAGGTTTTGACATCTCCCCTTTACTTCGAGGGCAGCTGTGCCTATGTTAAACACCTCAAGCTATTTTGAGGAGAAGGAGGAGTTCCCCCCGGGGAGGCAGCCCCCTCTCCTGGCACTCTCATATTCACCCAAACAAACCAATCACTTCATCTGGGGGATCTGTGGTTTCAGCCCAGCCCTTCCTCCCCGAGGCCGCTGCCACAGGGCGGAGGGATGCTCCCCACCAGGGCAGACACTGTTCCCTGTGCTGCCTCCCCCAAGGGGCAAAATTTTGCCCCTCAGGCACGTGGTTCAATGGGTGTCCAGTGGAACCCTGGCATGGGGACGGGCCCCTGCCTCCGAAACCCGCTGTGATGGAAACCAGCCCCCTGTTACGTCATGGCAATACAACTCAAATCACAACTCACGGTGTACTGAACCATCGCAGTCATCTCTGAGAAGGAGCCCGGTGTTGGTCCCTCTATTAAAGCCTTCGACTTGCTTTTACTAAAGGGACTTTCCCAGAACCACCCACAGAGCTGAAACTGCTTTGACGTCCTGTTCCACTTCACATTCACCTCCTGGTGCTGCCTGAGCACCTTGATGTTTACAGGCACCCACCTGGAAACAAAAGCTGCTCCTGCAGGTCCCCCTGCAGCCTGGCCTCTGCAGGGACTGAGGACAATCCCTGTCCCAGCCTCGGCACAACCCTGCTGGGCTGGCCAGCCCCTGCCAGGGACAGCCCCTGCCAGGGACAGCCCCTGCCAACGCTCTCCATCCCGGTACACTGGTCTTGGCTCCTCCACGGGATGCATGAAGGAGGCAAACACAAGGTGCAGCCCAGGCGGTAATTTCCCTGCTGCTTTCACACAGCCTGAAATTATATTTCATTTCAGCTCCCACCCCCGGGTAAGCCGCCCAGGCAAAAGGAGGAAAGTTTCCTGAAGTCCTTTCTCCGCCTCTCCATCTCTCACTGTGTGTCAACCTCCCCAACTCCTACCCCTCCAGCCCAGGGACAAAGTCCCTACACTGTCCTGCTTGGCCCACGTGTCCTATCCCTGCTGAGACACCCATCCCTCCCCTTTGGGGTCTCCCCATACCCAGGTGGCCCCTAGACCCTTCCTCAATAGCACATTGCCTTCGTGGTGGTTTGGGCCACATTGGCCCAGTCAGGCGGAGCGACAGATGATCTCTCTCCTGCTTTGCTTCAAAGGGAGGCAGGAGAGAGAGAAAAAGAGAGACTTAAGGGTTTACAAGGAACTAAACTACTTTAATGAAATATTAATAACAAAATTATAAAAAGGAAATAATAACATATACACAAAACTGTATCAAGCTCCCAGGATGACAGTCACATAACTGACAGGCACTGGGAAAGTCCCAGACTGCACTCAGTGACAGACGGGATCTGGATGCAGGAATGCAGGGATCAGGATCAAAGGCAGACAAACAGACAGAGTCCTCCTTGGACACTGGCTGGCCATTGCAGAAAGAGGGCTGACCCTTGATCCTTCAGCTTTTATACTGAGCACGATGCAGATGGGATGGAATACCCTCTTGGGCAGTTTTGGGCCACCTGTCCTCTCCGCTCCTCCCTGCAGGTGGGACCCCTCTACGCCTTCCTGCTTCCGACCACCCAACGGGATAAATAACAAAGTTGGCTGCCCTTGGTTGTTATAGCAATAAGTATAAGCACGAGCCTCCCTGCATCCCATTCCTTGGAATTAACTAGAAACATCCATCTTATTGCTCTGAGAGCGAGCATTTTCTGCAGAACATGCTGTTAATTTCAGCAGTTAGAAGAGGCCTAGCTAAAAAGTAAAGTTACTGAACAAAATTGGTCCTGTTTTACCTCAAACCAGGACAGCTTTCTTTTGAGCCATGCTTCCCTAGAAAACCTCTGTTTGATGTGTCTGCCATTGCAAGCTATTGATAACTGCTCATGGGACATAGCTTCTTGGGTAGCCATCCACCACAGTGGCAGAATTTCCCATTCCCCTAATTTGCTTGCGAGAACGTCACCTAAGGCAGCGCAAAGATAGCATCACTCCCGCTTTCCCTGCGGTACGCAGCCCGTCACCCTACTGAAGAGAAAATGAGGTTGGTTTGACACAACATGTTCCTGCTAAATCTGTGTTCTCAGCACTGCCCTCTCGGTGTTTACCACTTGGTGGCCTTACTAATTTGTTCCAGCAGCTTTCTGGGTACGGAGACAGGCTGACACATCTAGAGTTTCCTGGATCCTCTTTTTTCCCCCTCCTTGAAGCAGACGGTGAAGTGGGCATCTGTATCCTCCTGGGACATGGCTGCATGCCAGCTCTCTGCACCCCTGTCCCCCTCCAACCTTGTCACTGTGATGGTGAATGGTTGTCACCTCATCACAGTGAAACCCACCACCTCTAGGGACAAGCAGCGGTTGTAGGATCCCTTCCAGGCTGGACTGTCTTCATAGTGAATCCCTTGGAGCAGAGGAATCCACCTGTCCCAGGGTGCATTTGAGGCAAAAGGGATCCTCTGGAAACGGGGATATGCCCAAGCTGGACTGTAGAGAGGGGATGTTGCCCCATTACCCTGCCCTTCTGGGATGGAGAGGGATGCTGAGTGATGGGGAGAGATTAAGGCAGGAGGTGGCTGAGAAGATGCAAGCAGACACCACCCCAAATGGGTTTGGGCTCCCTGTTCATCTAGTAGGTGTTGTGATGGTCCCTCCAGGAGTAAGGAGAGAGCTCAGGCCCCTCCAACACAGCTCTGCCCTGGTGCCATGGGCAGTGGATTTGGTCTTGATAGTGGTGGAGCAGGCAGGCCCAGGGGTTGTGCCTGGCCCTCCGAGCCCCCACATGCCAGGATCCAACCTGCTGGCATCCTCCTTGAGCAGCACATCCTGCCAAAGGGAGGAAGAAAGAGAAGGAGAAACCCTGGAGCCGACTCAAAGCAAAACTAGAGAAAGCAAAATGAGGGTGGTGGGAGGAAATGCAGATGTTCTGCAAGCCTACAGCAGGCTCAGCAACAGGCAGGGTGAGGCTCTCAGTGGGAAAGTACGGAGGAGATCCTGTGAGCCTGGACCCCTCAGGACACATCAGGGCTGTGCAAGCTGGCCATGGTCCAGGCAACCTGCCCAGCAGCTCATCCCTCCCGCTACCAACCATGGCACCCACCAGTTCACCCAAGTCTGTCTCTTCCAGGACTGACAACTGCTTTCCCAGCAAGTCAAGGACACAGCAATGCTCCCACACCATAGTGCCCAACACACCAGTCCAACCCACAGATCACCCTGTTAACCCAGGGGCCAAATAACCCACACACCCAGCTGCAGCACCTCCACCCCAACCTCTCCCAGACCAAAACACAGCTCTGAGACCTCCCAGTGACCAGCACAGTGCACACTTGTAAGTGACCTTTACTGCCACATGACCTGACCACCCCTTCGCCCCCAGCTTCTGCATTATCCCATTTTGGAAGAATAGTGCGTTGGTACTGCATGGCACAGCTGTCCTCAAGGAGGCTGCTGCGAGCCGCAGGAGAGGACTTCCTCTCCATCTTCATCTGCCTGCTCAGTTTTCTCAAGACCTGGGTTTTGGGCTCAGGTTTCTTTATGGGATGTTTGCTCACACGTTGTTCCCAATCACCTCTAATGAAGGCTGGGCTATATAAGGAGCCAGGCTCTCTCTCAAGCATCTGTATAGGGGATTTTTCTTGCTTAGGTATAGGCTGAAGTTGCATATCCAGTCTCATGCAGATGCTGGCAGGGAGCAGTCCCAGCTCCCTGAGGTCTCCAAGTGGGATCTGGCCATTCTCCATCAGCAAGACCCCAGCATGGGACCAGGGATGAGCTCCGCTCTCAGGAGCTCCCAGCTGATGTGCAGTCACAGGGAGCTGACAAAGCATTTTGACACTGGTGGTGGTAGCAGACACTCTTCAGGGGGGAGCGCTGGGTGTCCGTGGTCGGAAGTGGTTGCTCTAACTCCCAGACCAGAGCATGCAGGAAACCCAGCAGCTTTGGCAACTGCAGCCGCCCCCTGGGCTGTATTTGGGTCCTGGTATGGGAAACGCTGCGACACATGCACGGGATGGCTGGGGGGCTGTGCGTCTGCAGGGGTGTGCATGAATTTGGCACACAGTAGCTATGCAAATCTGGGGGTATGCACACAAATTTGCATGGGGAGCTGTGTGCGTGTTTGTGTGTTCGTGAGCATTTGCATGTGCTTGCACAGAAGGGTGCGTGGCCAGGCTGGGGATGCTTGCTTTGGGGTGATACGGGGCTGGGCGGGGGGGAAAGTTGGAACCTCCCCAGTTTGGCTGCTGTGCACTTGTGAGCACAAAGCATGGGGTAAGAGGCTGTTGGGAGCATCTTCCATTGCTCACACCGCGATGCCAGTAGGAATCCTGCCCCCTCTGGCTTTTCAGGAGTCATTCCCAGTGACGGCACATGCTGACAGCATGGAAGAGTCAGGTCCAGGTGCTATTTAATTTTATAGGGCCTTGTTCTTCTCCCGCTTGGACTGCTGTAAGCCTCAGTTTTCCCAAAATGGGATGCTGAGGAGCAGGCTGGAGCGCTGCTCTTATTCTGTCGGTGGCCAGTGGCTTTGAGGAACGGGTGTTAGCTCCAGTGGCTGTGATGCTGCAGGGAGCAAGGTCAAAAACCAGAGCTAGGTGGTGGGGTCCACCTAACCGCTCTGCAGCAAACCTCCTCTCCACAGCCTAAACCAAAGACCACTGAAACTGTGCCACCCACGCCACTCCAGAGCCAACAAAGAAGCTGCGGCAGTAAGGATGTACCCCAAAACCATAACAGACCCGTCGCAGCCCAGCCCCTGCTTGGTCGAGGCAGGGAAAGCCAAAGGACTTGAGGGCATCAGCTCTGCCCTTCCCAGAAACCTTGATGCAAACCCTAGCGTCGTAGGTGGAAATGAGTTTGCTTGGGTTCCTGCTTAATTTGGAGCGGAGAAAAGGGGCATAAACCTGCCAGTTGGTGCAAACAGCAGGCAGCCAGCTGATATGGGTGCAGAGCTGAGCAAAAGCAGGAGGGCTGTGATATCAAGGAAGAGGCAGGGGAAGGAGTGATGTGGGATGGTGGATCTGGGAAAGCCAGAAATGGGGACTTCTCAGGACGGGAGGTAAGACAGCTTCCTCCAGATCCCATGCAGTGACTCCAGGAAGACTGAACTACAATTACCATGCTGGAGGGAGAGTGAAAATGGTCAGCAGCTGCTCTCCTGGCTTGCATGGAAAGACAAAAGCAGCTCCTGCACACGAATGCACTTGGTTCCAAATCCCCGAGCAGGATGCTGGGATGTGGGGGCTGACACCCACCTCAGGTCACTGCTTGGTCTGGGGATGATCAGCTGGGAGCTTGAAACCTGCATCCTGCCCACAGCTCATCCCGACACCGTTCCTGCTCTGGCCAGCACAAGTGCCGTGACCAGCGCAGAGGAGCATAGCTCAGGTCTCTGCTGGGGCTGGACACCCTGTCCTCCAGACAGGGATGGGAGACGGTGCCTGGCAGTATCCCCACCACTCACCCCATGTGTCCCCGGGCCCCAGCCTTGCTCCCTTCAAGGGGCAGGATCACAGCCAGGCTGCTGGGGAGCTGGAGGGACACAGATACTGCCACAGGCTGGGTGCTCTCCCATCCCCAACAGGAGCAGGAGAGGCTTTTGCTACACCTCCAGCTCCACCATCCGGTTCAGAAGCCTCCAGCCACCTGCGGACCACCATCTACCAAGAGGGGAAGGGACCCCAGCCCTGACCACTGCTGGAGGAGCCATGGCCACAGCCAGGGGGTGCAGAAAGGGATGAAGACCCGGCACCTCCACTGCCCAAGAGGCAGGATGGAAAACATGAAGCAGTGGCCACCCTCTTGCCGGTGTCGTGTCTGACAGGAAAGCCAAAACCAAAACTGCTGACTGAGCTGCTGCTTCTTGCCGGTTGCGGCCGCTTCTTGCCAGCTGCGGCTGCGTCTTGTCTCAACTTTCCAGGCGAGCCGAGCCTGGCTGGCCACAGCAGGTCTCTGCCAGAGCCACTGGGGCAAGGAGCAGGGCTCCTGCTTGCGAAAAACCCAACAGGCTGAGCCGCGCATTGGCATGAGTGAATGTTGTGGGAGTTACAGCACTGCCCGTGGTGGCTACTGGGAGCCTTCCGCAGCACTGGGGACCAAGAGGGGCCACCGCATCCACTCTCCTGCCCTGAGGAAGGGTGAAAACTGTCCCAGATGGATGTTTGTCTCATCCGGTCCCCTGTGGAGGTTTCTTGGGCACTTCCCAGCCCCCATAGGGCACAAATTGTCATGCCTGGCGTGCCTCACCCCTTCACCTGGCTCCCAGCATGGGTCATATAAGGCTGCACTGGTTTTACTTGGGGTAAGGGAAAAAGAAACCTGCTGACAGTGCCACTGAGGTGCAAGATGCAGGTGACTCTTCTCTGTTTTCGCTGGGTTTCATGGTCTCCTGGCAGGTCTCTGCTGCCCCCAAAGCCACTCCTTACTGAGGTTTCTCCTCTCTCAAGCAGTTCTCACTTTTTTCTGCTCTGGTTTCTGGCCAGCAGCACGGCCCTGGCAGCACTTTCAAAAGGGAAAACGTAAGTTTGGAGCCAGAAAGCTGCACCGAGCATCTTGCTGTGAGCTTTGCCCCAGCTGATGGCACCCATGCCACCGGCACAGCAGGGGTGCTCGTCCCCCGTGGGCTCGGCAAGCGCCCCAAGATGATGCTGGTAAGGCGGGGCTTGGTTTGCAGCTGCACCTGGGTGAACGGCTAGAGAGGGGCAAGAGGAAAAAGAGCGGCAGCTTTTCTGAATTATTAAGAGCAGCGTTGGGGAAGAGTGGCTTGCGTATCACACGGAGAGGCCCAGGAACCACAACAGACGCTGCCGCCTCCCGGCTCTCGCCTGTGTGCTGCCAAGAGACGTTATTTGCCTGCCCACGCACTTGCCATCACGAGTCAACAAACTCCCCGGACGTGAAACCGTTTATTCACCCCGCAGGGCCAGACCCATCTCCAGCCTGTGGAGGGAGCGACACAGGTGTAGATTTCCCCTCTTGCACAGGAGGAAAGTGCCCAGAGAGAGGAGGAAAACCAGCCACTTGCTTCCCAGGGGTTTCTTTAAATAGCGGTACACAAGGCAGTCTCTGCCCAGGGCAAGGAGCAGCCCTCAGCCCCGGCATCCCACAAGCAGCATCCCAAGATCCACTCCAGCTCTGGCCTCTGGAGTTTCCTCCCACAATCGTGCTTTGCTAGTTGGGGCAGACCCGGGAGAGGGAAGCAGCGTGGCCACTCCAGAGAGCCTGGGGTGGAGGAAGGAAACCAAGGCATGTCGTAAATCACCTTTGGGACAGACCTGTTGGCATCGCTGCTCTGCCCCAGCCCATTCTGCCTGCCCTGAGTGAAGAGATGGCACATGGAGCCCAGCAGGGACCTTCCTCATCCTGTGGTACCCACCCCACGGCCACGATCCCACCATGGCCAGGACTGTCCGGTATCAACTCCAGCAGCAGCACCTCTGTCGCTCCAGTCCGTGCAGACTGCATTTTTCCCAACTGCAAACTGTGGTGGGAGCAAGGGGCTGGAGCAGCTTGTCCCTGCCCGCACTCTCCGGCCAGGAGGGACCCCAGCCTTCAGCAGGGCTGCAAATGCATCTGCCGAGTCCTTTCATCCTGGTGTTTCTTCCCCCGCTCTGGCGTGACGGGTTTCTCCTCTGGAAAGATGATGGTGGCATATTCCGTCTGGTCAACTGGTCGGGTCTCTGGAGGTACCTGGGTGCACTGGTCCCATTGAAACTCCAGCACGCCATAGTCCACAGTGGACACGGACACCATGGGGGGCTTCTCTTCCTTCTGCAAGGAAAACCCATCAGGGCAATTCATTATCTGGATGTACCCACCCACTCCAGCACAAGTCCCCCTTTTTACAAGTGCCAGAACCAGCTCTGAAGCATCCCAGGAGGGCGAGAGAGATACAAAGCAGAAAGATGCACAGACCTGGGTAGCATTTGTCTAGAGAAACCAGACCGTGAGCCTTGGGGTCACTGCCAATGCCATGTGGGTCTCAGCTCTCTGCCTCTGCAGGCAAGCGGACCTCTGTGCCCACCCAGCCATTGAAGATAGGGTCCTGCTAGGAACCCATTTCCCATCTCTCCATTGGGCTCTGAGCTGGCACAGGGTGCACAAGGAGCACTCGGGACTGAGTTTGTTTGGCTCAGAGAGGGGAGAGCCAGGGGGGACTTACTCACTGCCTTCAGCTACCTAATGGGGTTGGAGAGAAGATGGAGTCAGTCTCCTGCAAGCAGTTCCCAGCAAAAGAGGAAACAGGGACTAGCTGCAGCAAGAGAAATTTCAGCTTAATATATTGGGGTGGAACATTTTATCCCATTTTCTACAGCAACAAAACCCACTGCCAAAAATAACCCAGCTTTGAGCAAGGGTTGGGCTACAGACGTCCCATCCTATCTCGGGCCATCTTTTGATTGTGATAGGGCTGTGCTGCAGGTGCAAAAAAGCAGTTGTGGCTGTGCAGAAAAGATGTAGCAGCATCAGAGAAGACAGGAGAAGTGAGAAGCCTGTGACGGGCTGATAAAGGGAGGCCCTGCACCCTCCGCGCCCCAGCGATGGCGTGATGCTCCCCTGAAGCGCGGCAGGGCATCTGAGACTGAAAACTCACCACTGGCATGTTTTCCCTTGGTGGTTTCTGCACATCTGCAAAGTAACACATTTGATTAGAAGATGCTTGTGTGGCAAGACAGCATGAGCATCTGGGGCTGAGGCTGACCCTGCCCCCATGTCCTGTGAGAGTGCTGGACACCAGAACCATTGCACTGTGCTTCCTGCTTCTCCACTCAGGGTCTAACACCATGAGCACTACAAGGACAAGTAAGATACCAGCCCACGGCCTAGGGTTTAACTGGGATTCGTGGGGTGCAATTCCTCGGGAGTCCCCTCTGGGAGAGCCCCACCAGCTGCCCAGTGCTGCGGCAAGGAGATGATAAGATGCCTTGAACGTGCCCAGGCAAGGTGCATGGGAGGGACTCACATGAGGCATTGAGACACCAAACTAATGAGTGGTCCAGAGCCACAGCACACGGCCTGGGGGCTCCAGGAAGGGCAAGCATGACTCAAAGCACTCTTCTCCCCTAGGCATGGAGATACCTGTCCCATGGGGACATGCCACAGATGAGTTTAGCATGTTGAACCTGCCTGTGTACCCCAGGGAGCTGCAGGCATCCAGCTGCCTCTGGGTTCAAGGTGGGTTTGTTAGATAAGCATCACCCCATCAGGTCCCCTGGCAGACTCCAGCCCCTTGGTGCAGCGCAGCCCCCACGGTGAACATACCTCCTTTCCTGTACGTGACAGCGAGGTAGCCAAAGACCAGCAGCACAACCACCCCAGCCAGCAGCAGGATGCCCAGGAGCAGAGCCTTCACATGGTCCGGGGGATTGCCTTCCTCCATCTCAGGCTCATCAGTGGTGTTCGTTTCCTCAGGGGCTGCTGTAATAGCCATTCAAAAANGGGGGGGGGGGGGCAGAAACAGCAGGTCAGGAGTGTTAAATGGCCTCTACAGTTCCTGGGAAAGTCAACAGGGTAACACGGGGGCTGTCCCCAGAAAGAGCTCCGTCCCAGGCAGGCTGCCACTGCCCCACCATCCCTCCAGGGGCCCTTAACTTGAGCTGACGTGGGAGATGTTTTGGCCATGTCCCATTCCTTCCCATTGCAGGTGGTGAGGATGATTTCACACTGCTGGGAGCTGGGGTGCAGGGGCCCAGGGCACTGCAGCCCCATTGCATGACCCCATGCCCAGCAGAGCTCCATAGAGGACATGGCTTCCCCAAGCCTCCCAGCTGCTTCTGCATCCTGGGGCCAGCATAGCTTCAGCTCATGTTGGGAGATGTTGTGAAAGACAGTAACTTTTGCAGTGTTTTTCCTTTTTACAAAAGGCCATCTTCAGCCCCCCCAAAGCCTCCATGCTGCCAAGCAAATGCACAGCATATCAGCTATAAGATCCTTCCAGGGCATAGTTTTGCAAGAACCGTATCTACACCAACACTGGCTGTTCAAGGGTGCTGAGCCCTGGTTGTCACTCCAAATACAAGCCCTGTCCCCAAATAAAGGAGCTGCTCAGGGTTGCAGACAGCTCCCTGCGCTGGTCTCCGGCCTCCATCCATGGATGAAGGCACCTAAGCGGGTGTCCTGCCTCCATCCATGCATAAGGACTCGCTCCTCCCCACAGCATCGCTGGGGACCCAGCCCCAGCAGGACAGAGACCTCCTTCCTCAGGGCCAGATCCAGTCACAGTGTGGATGCAGGAGGACAGCCTGCGTCCCTGGGCATCAAGCAGGCATGCAAAGGAGAGGGAAAAGGGCAAAGCTGTGCTCTCCTGACCCACACCAGCTCCTCCGCCAGTGGCAGACTGCCTTCCTTGTGTCCTGGGGCTGCAGTGTGCCTAGGGACCAGAGCACCACAGGACAACACCAATGACCTGTCACCCCCAGGCTGACCTGTGACAACCAGGTGGGACCGCTTGCTCTCCATCACTTTATTAGGTTCAAAGAAGGTGATCAGCCCACAGTAGTAGGAGCCCGAGTCATTCTGGTGAAGATTCAGGATCTCAATCTTGAAGGCAGAAGTGTGGTTGGTGAGCAGGTACTTCTCTGTCTTTGTCGGGGGGTTGTTCCGGCCGATCTCAGCAATTTTTTGAACTTGGCTGTGGTTGGTCTCCTTGTACCAATTGAGGCTGTACTCCGAGACAGAGTCATTCTCCATGGAGATGTTGCAGAAGAAGGTGGCTGAGCTGCCTGCAGGGCGAGTTAACACATCTGGGAAGAAGGTCACTGTTTGGGAGAGAGGAAACAAGGAACAGACATGGTTACAGCGGGCAAAGGTCTCAGAAACAGCTGTACCCGCCATGCAGGAACAAGGGATGCAAAGAGGGTAACAGCCTGCTGTCACTCCTGCTAGCGCCCCATGCCACGGAGAGGTGATGGGCTCCTACATCCCAAACCCAGAGGCTCCACACGTTCCTCAGCTGTTTCACCCTCAGGTCCTGAAGGTCCCTACAAGTACTTACAAAAACCTGCCAGCAAGCACTGACAAGCCCAGCCCCATGCCATGGCCAGCACCCAGCTCTCCTGTGGCCAGGCTCTGCGGTTTGCCAGCCTGATGCTTGGCCAGTCCACAGCTTCACCCCAGATCACAGGGAGGTACACCAGCCCCTGTCTCTCCCCTCCCAAGTGTGTTCCTGCCGGCTGGAGGGGAATCCTCAGGGGTAGTAACTACCGTGAAGTGGTTTCAGCAGAGCAAATTATGGTCTGGACTACCTAAAATTAACCCAGAACGCCCGTACTAGGGAAAACAGACTTTGGGGGTTTTATTATTCTTAAATCTCTGCCGTATTGTAATGTCTGAGCCATCCTCCTGAAAGCCAGCAGCAGGACGGGGTCCAGGGCCCGGGCAGCACCCTGCGGTGCAGCCCATCGCATTGCCTGGCTGCCGGCCGGGGTGCCCCAGCTCTGCCCACTGCTCCATGCTGGGAGCACATCTTCTCCTCCTTTCCCTGCCCATCATCCCCCTGGGTTCATCCTCACCGGGCAGTGAGGATGCTGTGAACACGAGCCAGGCTCACAACATCCTGGCTCAGCCAGCCCCATCCAGCAGGACACGGCAGCTGCTGCGTTAACTTTTGTTCGGAGTAATAAAAAGCAGGAAGAAGCATTTTTCACATGGGTTATCTGACCAAGTGATTCAAACTGTCAGTGCTTTGAAAAACTCCTGCCACTGAGAAATTTATCTTCCCTTTTCAGAAATCACCACCGACAGCAGCCCCAGGCTTCCATCCCTCCAGCCGGGCACAAGGCGATAGCACCATGACCTCAGTATCGCCAACCAGGAAAGGATACCAGACAATTCCTTGGATAGATACAGGATTAGATGGAAAACTGGGCGGCAAAATGAGGGATGAGACCAAACAGGAGGCAAGAGGGAAGGAACTGCCCTGGCTCCCGCGGGCAGCACTGGCTGCAGCAGTGCCCACACTGAGAGATGTAATTTTTTCAGTGTTCAGTGAAACCAGAGGCTTTCTTGTGATTAACAGGAAACATTCAAGTGCTGCTGCCAGCAATGAATGAAGCGCTTCAAGGACTTCTGAAAGTAGATGTTGGGTTTCCATATTTCCCTGCATCTTCCCAGCACCAGAGGTAACATCTGCTCCAAGAGACACCCAGCCCCAGGCCCACCCTTGTGTCAGAAAACACCCAAAGCCACCAAAGAAAGAGACAGGCTGTGAGAAAGGAGGAGAAATGGCTTCACCGGGCTCTTGCTCGCTCTCATTTACCTCCCATTCTCCCCCAAATTTCACTCTGAGCAAAACCACACGGAGGACCCTGGCTCCTTCAGGGTCAAGCCCAAACTAGGAGACGCACCCCGAGGCCGCAGTCCGAAGCCATGAGAGCCAGAGCAGAAAACCCCAGACCCCTTAAGGTGCTGGCAAACCCAGAGGCTCAACACCAAACCCCGACTGCGGCCAGTGTGCCCATAGCGTGGTGCCAGCACCGCGGGTGGGGGACCTGTCCCCTTCTCCATCCTTTAACCCCATTTCTACGCCAAGCATCCCCATTTCCCTTGCTTCAGCAGCGCATACCCAAAAGCTTTGGGGTTTTTGTCTTCCTGATGCCAGAGCTATTTTTAACTACAAAGCTCCCAGCCCTTAGACATCTTCCACCAGCTGCAAACGACACGGGATGTGCCAGCAAGTTCATCGCGCTCTGGTACCTACCCTGACGGCAGCCGGCCAGCATGGGGACGCAGCAGAGCAGGACAGTGCAGAGGCCAGTCAGGGACACCTCCATACTGGCCCACATTCTTTTCAAGGCACCCAGAGCCATGGTGAGGTGGCCTGTCCCTACCCAGGCAGGTGTGTTGTGTCGTGCTGTGCCTTGCTGTGCCGTGCCGTGCTGTGCCGTGCTGTACCGCACCGCCCCCGGCTCTCTCCGTGCTTCCTTCCCTGCGGCGGCAGCTTGTTTCTCTGGCGTGCACGGCAGGGGCTGGGGTGGAAATGAAACGTGCCCATCTCTGCCCCAGAGGGAAACCCGGGCTGCCTCCCACCCCCAGCTTCCTCCCCACAGAGGCAGGGATCAGCTGAGCTGGGTCTGGCCCCTTCCCCTCCCCGCACGCTCCCGGCACGCTCCCACACAGCCGCCAAGCAGCAGGGACGGGCACCACTAAACCTGCACCCTTTTTGGGGAAAGATCCTGGGGATGGAGCAAGCAGGGACTACAGGGGACACATGCTTGGGTGCAAGTTTGGCCCATGAGTAAAAGGGCTGTCTTGGGCTCCTGAGCACCCATGGGTGCTCCTGCTGGGTGACCACGGCCATGTGGCACCAGGTAGCTGGGCAGGGTCTGAGCAGCCATGGGGCACCCTGAGAGCCATTTGGCAGGCTGCTCCCACCAGGAAGGGTTGGGAGAGGAAGGAGGAGGTGGAGAAGGAGGAGGAGGTGGAGGAGGAGGTGGAGGAGGAGGAGAAGGAGAAGGAGAAGGAGGAGGAGGAGGAGAAGGAGA
>VZSF01005226.1:58505-70308 GCA_013398295.1 Chionis minor | reverse complement strand
AGGAGGAGGAGGAGGAGGAGGAGGAGGAGGAGGAGGAGGAGGAGGAGAAGGAGAAGAAGGAGGAGGAGGAGGAGGAGAAGGAGAAGGAGAAGGAGAAGGAGAAGGAGAAGGAGAAGGAGAAGGAGGAGTTTTGCTTCTTTAAGTGTGTTTCTCCACAAAGATATTCACAAAGAGTAGGAGCAAGTGCCCAGGGCCATGGTGCTGTTATTGGGGTGACCTTTGCAGCAGACTTCTTTAATTTCTCCACTGGCAATGTTCCCCGCTTGCCTTGCTGACTAATACCCGCATAGGAAATAACCAAAGGTGAAAGCACGCCGTGGCTCCTCCGCTTCTCTTGAACACAGCGTCAGTGCCCCACAATTTTGGAAAGCGTCAGGGGAAAATTAATAATCGGGGTGAAGGATGCGATTCTCGTGATGATTTCATTATTTTCCGGGCTTTCAGAAATGAGCTGCAGGGCTGGGGCTTGCTCACCTCTCACTTTCAGAGCCAGCAGGCGAGCGGGCTGGGGGAGCCACCCCTCATTCAGGATGGTCAAGGAGGGGGCTCTGAGCTGGGGCAGGCAGGGCTCACTCCAGGTTGGTGGCCCAATCCAGCCTGTCCTGGGTCATCTTTTCCAGTCTCCTCCAGCACCACTCCTTTCTCATGAGCTTCTGGACCTACTTGGGCCACAGAGCAAGCCTGGGGGGTTGTCCCCTCCTTCTCACCTCGCCATGCCACTAGCCAGAGGCTACTGCCTGGCAGGGTGGCAAGGGGAGTGCTCTCCACCATGTGCAACGGTGCCGGTGGGCTTAGAGGTGGACATTGCCTCTTGTTTGCAATTTCCTGCATTCTCATTAAAAAAAAAACCTAACTAAACTAAACTACAATGTATCCCAGAAAATATGGAAGCTCACAGCAAGGAGGTCTTTCCACCTCGTGGCATTTTGTTCCCAAATGGAGACACCAGGCATCCAGGTTGGGTATGGGGAGGCTTGTTTGGCACTTGAAGCGTGTTTTGGTTTCCAGAGGCGGAAGACATGACCAGTATCACCGCCGAGATCGCAACTCGCCGAGCCAGGGATCGGCAGGAAAAACTGGCTCATCCTTCCCACCCCGTGCAGCAGCGGAGGGCTCTGATTAAAATCATAGCACGAGTTGCTCAAACTTTCCAATGCACGCTCAAAATAGGGCGTAAGTTGGTACCCGGGGCGGGGAGCCTGCCACGTCCACTAGAAACCAGTGGTGGCTAGATGCAGACCATATGGCAATGTTTTCGGATCCTCAGGTTCCTTCAGAAACCCATGCCCTAACGGTCCCCCGCTGCTCCCCAGCAGGCTGGGGACTGGCACTGACACCAGAGCCTTTCCAGGATGCTCCGTGCAGGATGAGGCTGTGTGTGGCCAGGAAGCACCAGGGAGCTCGCAGAGCCGCAGAGCGAGCAGTAGAAACCACAGGGGAGGTCGAGCCAGGAACTCTCCAGCAGCACACTGATGGAAAGCTTGCTCCTCCACAAGACAGAGAACAGGGTTTTTCTTTCCCCACCTCTTTGCTGAAAAAAAAAAAAAGGATGAAAAGAATAAAAGAAAAGATCTATCTCGCTGCTAGGAAGCCGCTGCGGGGGAAAGCAAGGTGAGCAGCAGTGCCATGCCCCAGCCCAGCGTCTGCCCCATCGCTGGCATCATGGAGGAGGCTGGCCCCAGCCCCGCAGCAGCCCCTGGGCTTCGGGCAGGCTTTGTGCCCTGCCTGCACCCTGCCTGCACCCTGCCAGACCTACACAGCTCCCACTGGCTCTTGCACCAGCTTCTCCAGCACCAAGGAAAAACAGCCTGGGTCCAGGGACCTTGGGCTCCCGCTCATGTGGGTAAATCCTCTCCAGCCCAAAATGGGGTGGATGGCACATCTTGAGGTTAGCTGAGGTGGGCAGGAGGAGGGGGGGCTGAAAAAGAACCTTTGATTAAAAAAAAAAAATTCTCTGAGCTGGAATATGGTGAATGGTGTGGGGCAGTCCTATCTGGCCATCAAAAGAGCAAAACAAGGGCTAAAAAGGAAGGAGAAAGCAATAAATGAGAAAACAGTTTGTTCTTCAAAACTAAGGAACAGGATCTTCAGCAATCACATGTCACGCCACTTCACTGAAGCACAATTTTCCCTTTTTTCCCCAACAAGAAGCTGGCCCAATGTGTTAGTGAGAGTCACACCAACGCGGCTGGGACCCAGACGAGGCCCCAATCTCCTGCAGCCATCACTGTCGGGACACACAGCCATCATCCTGAGTCACCTCAAAGGACCAAGGGTCAGTCCCAAAATGGCTTAAAAGCATCTAGGATATTTAAGGAGCACTGCAAATTTGGCAGATGAAGAAGAAAGCAATGACAAAACACCTCGGATGGAGTCCACTGGAGCTCAGAGCTGAATGTCCTCAAAGCCCAGGGAAAGCAAAGCTTCCCAAATGAGATGGGGAACACAAATTGCCACAAAAAGGTGCTGAGGAAGAGAAACCCGCAGGTTCCCAAAAATCCCTCCCCCATTGGTTTAACTGAATTCACATCTGTGGGTATCGCCCAGGCAGGAGGCGATGTAGCTGGGGCAAGAAGAGGAAATGGTTAATAGTGTTTGCAAATAAACACAGAGGACGTTGAGGTCTTTCAGATACTTCTCGGAAATTAGGAAGGCCCCTGCGAACAATTTGCATGAGTAAGCGGAGGGATGGAGCAGAGGCACGAAACTGTTCCTTTAGCGAGCGGAAATCTGCAGGGCCTTGGGCAGGGCAATGGCAAGTGTGACATGAAGGTGCCACACGGGCATGGCATGGAGCCATCACCACCTTCAGCACGGCAGTGGGATGCCGTTCCCGCTGGCAGTCAGAGCTGATGCCCATCCTGGCCAGTACTAAGGGTGGACCATCTCTAGCCCACGGAAAATGGGAGCTTCTGCTGTTGAGGGTCTCAGCAAACCACCCGTCCTCAGAGCAAGCTGGGGCAGGACCCCGCGCCAGCCGGGATGCGTCCGTGCATCCCAAGCAAAACTCCGGCAGAAGCACCTCCTGTCTCCTGGTGCAACCTCACAGCCTCCCGAGGGGCACCCGCAGGCAGCACCCTGCCCGCACAGGGTGGCCCCCAGCCCCGCCGCACATGACGGCCCCCTCCAGCCCATCGTCCCCAGCAGCAGCACGCTCCGCCCCAGCACCAGCGTCACCTTCACGTTGTTTCCATTCCACACCTGGGGGGACCTTTCTCAGCGGTGTCACCCGCTGCACATAGGAAGTGCCATCACGGAGATTGCTGCATCGAGATAAAGAGCGGAGGAAGCAGGATGTCAGCTTCTCGGGAGGGGGCTGCGTCATACGCCGCTGTCCTTTGCCAGCCTTCCTCGGGGCAGCCAGCGGCTGCGGACAGGGAAAAGAGCAATGAGGGTGTGATGGGGGAAGGATTTTGGGGAGCCACAATTTTAGGCTATTCTGGAAGAAGTTCCCGGAGGAAGGGAGCAAGGCTGAGATCTCCATGATGATGGTTGGGATGTATGGGCCAGAGTCAGGGAGGGGGCACAGGGCCTGGAATGGGGGGTTTGTCAGGGCACAGCACCTGGAGCTCAGGCACCATCACAGCCCCGTTCTGGCCGAGGCTGTGGGTTTGTGTCCTGGTTTGAGCGACACGGGACTTATTTCTCTTTCACTAATTATACTTTTCAGTTAAGTCTCTTTTAATACTTGGGAAAACTGCACTTTTATGAGACTCTAGTGTCCGAATCTGTGAAAATCTGTACTTTATAGCAAGCTGTGGTGTGTGTGTTTCAAGGTCTCGGTGTTTTCGAGCTCGCAGGGATGAGGAGGAGCGAGTCCCAGGCACTTGACCCAGCTGGTCAACAGGACTATTTCATACTATGAACGTCACATTTAATATCAATTAGAAAGTTTGCTGACAAGCTCTCTCTCTGCCTTGCTGGCTGCGATCCTGAGAACTTCTTGCCCCGGTGCCGGAGCCCTGAGCCCTTCCCTTCCTCCCAAAGCTGTAGCGCTCCCGGTGTCCCACATTTGCTGTCCACTGCTGGGAGCGCACAGCTTCCGACAGACAGAATGGGCTGAGTGTAACCCTTGTGTACTTTATATTGGCATTGGGATCAATATTGGTTCTTCAGTATTGTTAATTATCTAGTCTTATTCTACTACATCTTTTTGGATAGCTCGAGTNGGTTTTCCTTGTTTTCCCCCCCCCCCCCCCCCCCCCCGATTCCCCTTCCCAGCTGGGGAGGGGTCATCGGGTGAGAGAATAACGGAACGACCATAAATTGCTGGGGGTCCCTCAAACCCCGACAGCTCACAAAGACGCCTGTGGGCAGGGGGCCCCCTCCGCCCTGCCAGCACGCGGGGGGCCACCGCAGCCCACCCAGCCCTGGGTGAGGGAGGGGGCAGGCTGGGGCTCAGGCTGCTGCCGATTTGGGGGCAATTTTGGGTGGGAGGAGGGCAGCGGGAAGCACCCGGCGCCCTGACGATGTCTCCCCAGCTGAGGGGCCGCTGCCTCCCCCCGCCAGGCCCCCCGCCACGCTGGCCTGCCCTGGCAGCGGCACCAAACCCCTCACTGACAGTTACAGCTGCCGCTGCCATTACTTACCAGCTGTTCACCAGTTATTTTTTTATTGCGTAATTTTTTTTTTCAATTTAAAAATATGTCAAAATAAAAAGCTTTTATTCCAAGTGTCAAAAATACACACACAGACACGCCCCCGCCGAGAATCCCGGGTCCCCACGGCCACGTGCAGGCCCAGCGCCGTGACGCACGACGCCGCGCCGTGACGTGAGGGAGGCGGGAGGCGGAAGTGGCGGCGGTTGCCGGGGTAACCAACGCCGGGGCGGCCCGCGGCCATGGGCGAGCTGGGCCCGGACGATGGGGCCGGGAACACGTACAGGCTGCGGCCCGGCCTCCAGCGGCGGTGAGCGCCTGGGCACGGAGCGGGAGGTGCTGGGGGCGCCCGGGGGGCTTTGGGTCGGGGGGGGGCGGCCCCGGGGATGTGGGAGCTGTGTGGGACTGTCGGGAAGGGGGTCTCTCGGCACGGGGCTGGGGGAGCTGGGGGTGTTGGGAATGGGGGAGCCCCCGGGGCTTGGGGGCTGGGGCAGCACTGCGCTCCCAGGGCAACTTGGACGTGAGATGTTGCGGGATGCGGATGGGGAGGCGCGGGGGGCGCGGGTGGGGGATGCTGCTGGAGGGGCAGCCTCCGATGGGGCAGGTTTCGCACCCGTGCTTGTGGGTGTTTGGCTTTTGGCAGGGCTGGTTAAGGATCTCCATCTTAGCTGGGCTTTTTGTGCCCGTGGTTTTTCATTTGTCATTTGTCTTTATTATGTGAAAGCTAAATTTTCCCAAGTGGGGTTATGTATGTTGTGTATGTATGTCCTGTGAACTTGCTGGGCCTTGTGTTGCCCTTTGCTTGCCCCTACAGATTTAAATCATCCACGGTAAAAGAATGCATCCACGCGATACTGAAGGAGAAGCTGGCCAATGTACAGTACATCCCAGAAGAAATGCCTCAGCTTACAAAGTCTTTATCAGAGACAATAAAAGACAGACTGAAAGGTAAGGAGGTTTGCTGGGGAAGTAATTCTTTTCTTACTGCGTCCTCTTCCTTTGACAAAATCCCTCTTTCCTCCTTTATTTTTGAAATCTATATTTCTTCCTCTCTGACTGACTGGAGTTTACTGTTATGAAACATTCTGGCCTATATACATACATTCCTTGCCTGTGGAACTAGAAACCTAATTCAAGCAGACATGATTTGGTTTTGTAAAGACTGGCTGGTGGGGGATGTCAGCCTTGGAGGGGCAGCAGGCGGAAAGAAGCTGCATTAGAGAGAAGGAAGCAGCAATGCTTCATTGCTTCTTGCTTCGATGAACAGAATCATCGCTGCTTTTTTTGGTTTTCTTTGCCACAAGTTAGATCAGAGTGGAATAGCAGGGAGATCAGAGCAAGGCCCAGTAGAAGCAGCAAAGGGGAGAGAGTTAGGAGCACAGCCAAGGAGGAGTGTGACTATAGCCCTGCTGCACTGGAAAAAGGTCATGGTGGTGCTGCACAGGATGCCCTCCAAATTTTTTGAGTTCAAGAACTAAACTTCAGGCTCCAGCAGGTGTTTCCTGTGTTCCATGCTGGAATAAGTACCTAGATGTGAGTTGCCACAGTCGCTTTTTCTTTTTTTTTTTTTTCCTTCTTCCTGAGGACAGGCTGGTGCTCCATCTGCTGGGCTGGCCTGACACGGTGAGACAGACATACTGTCACCCTCAGCAGGAACCACGGATTTATGCTTCTCCCAGAGTTACGTGTCTGCTTTAAAACCAGCAGCAGCTGTAGTCTCAGCACGTGTTGATGCTGAGCTAATATGCACAGGGCTTGGCTTCAGTAATCTGTAAACACACTCGCAGTAGCCTGAAGCGAGACTGTCCCAGTGTGGCCGTTGTGTCAGCTGGCATCTCTGGAGAGCATCGACATGGTGGATGTTACCAGACCCAGCACGTTCAATCCTCCAGTGGAAACGCTGCGCTGGAGTCTTCCTGGGACCCTGCTTTGTTGAAGACAAACATTAGGATGTATATTTTATTTTAAACACGCTCGTTGTGATTTGGCTTCTGGAACATTGCCATGGCCTGACTGGATCTGGTCTGTGCCCCAAAGGTATTTCTTTACTATTGTAAAACAACTGCATATCTTTGTAGACACATAACACATGCTTTTCTGCGGCCTTTTATCTCAGCTCAAAAGCAAAGGAAACACCTATATGGCTGAAGAATCTCTGCCATACCTTTGCATCAGAACAGTTTTAAAAGAAGCCAGGGGTTTTTTTCAAATTGGATTTGGTCCACCAGCAGCCTTATTTACATTCTTTCCATGTATTCAGTTCTTGAAAGTTGTCAAAGTAGAATGCTGACATAGAGTGTGATCACTGTTCAGGGGTGTCTTCTGCCCTACACGCATCTTTTGACGGATGCCAAATACCCAGTTTACCCTTTAACTCCGATAAGACCATGGTACTCTGCCTGGGAAAATGAAGCCACAAGGCAGTCTGTCCACTTTGCCAATTGCATCGGCTTGTACAGGACACTTGCTTTGTAACCAGAAATCTTTAGCTTTCGGGGTCCTGTTTTGGGCTCATATTTTAAGCAAGTTAGTGTTCTCACTTTTGTTTTTTTCTCTCTCTCCAGAGGAGGGATTCGACAGGTACAAAATGGTGGTGCAGGTTGTGATTGGAGAGCAGAGAGGAGAAGGAGTGAAGTAAGTTTTGCACCTACTAATTGTGTTTCTACCATTTTTGTTGGGTTAAGGTGGGGTTTTTCTTCTTTGGAAGCTGCTTCCATTGTTCCTGCCTACAAAGATCTTTCCACAGATGATAAAGCATAAACT
Organism: Chionis minor; assembly: GCA_013398295.1. Classification (NCBI taxonomy): domain Eukaryota; kingdom Metazoa; phylum Chordata; class Aves; order Charadriiformes; family Chionidae; genus Chionis; species Chionis minor. The sequence continues at coordinate 62,947 of VZSF01005226.1, read as the reverse complement.
ACTTTGTTTTAAGTGGAAAGTCAGGACTGTGGCTGATTGAATTACCCAGTGGTAATTGGCTGTATGGTGGCTCTTAGCAAGCTGAAACCCTGAAAAGCATTTGTGAGAAGTGTTGCTGAAAGACATTTTACTCATAATGAACTAGGGCACACACCCACTCCATTCTCAAGGCCCTGCTGGAGCACAAGAGCCATGGCAACTGACTTTTCTCTAAAGCCAGATTTCCTTAAGTACTTCATTTGCATTTAATCCCCCAAGGTAGGCTTTATTCGGAAGTTTAAATATCTGTAATCCACACGCAGTACTGTCATGGGAATCGAGTCTAACCTGTGGGCGCTGAGCACTTGCAGTCCAGCTCTAGATGCCTGCAATCAGACAAAAGAATTCCTCTTGGCTGCAGTAGTGGGCTGTAGCTTTTCATTACTAGTGAGCAGGGAGAAGACAAAAGAGAACAGTCCACAAGGTTTATGTGCTTTATCTCCTGGGCTGGGCTTATGTTTATTATTGTGCCTGGTACTCCAGCAGAACATAAGTGCAGCAGAGCTGTGATCAGATCTGCTGCCTCAGTGATCTGGAGGTCAGAAAAGAGTATCTGTACCTGCTGCTCGGCTTTTGTCTGGAATGTCTGTCTGCTGGCAGACTGCTCCAGAAGCACCGTACCAGGGTGAATGGTTCAATGAGGTGGTCTGATTTGAAATGTGAAGCCCAGCAACACAGACTAACAGAGCAATCGGGGAAATTCTCTGGTTTGCAATAGGCAGGAGGCAAGACTGATGCATGATCACTAACATCCTTAATGCAAAAACTGGGTAACCAGAGTATTCCAGAGGCAGAGTGGAATATTGGACTGGAGGGGAAAAAAAAAAAAAGGCAGAATAACCCCGAGGGCTACGGTAATAGAAAAAAAGGATGAGATTCAACAATCTTATAATAGTAAGTCATTCGTATAGGGACTAGGAACACGCTGTGCCAGAAACAGGGATGCGGTGAGGTGAGACTGACTGGGGCAGGCAGGGAGCTGGGCATTTGCAGCAGAGGAAGAGGAATGTCGATGACATTACACAAGGCAGCAGCGTGGTCTCATCTGTAATATCCTGTTACAGTCTGGTTGCATGTCTTCAAGGTAAGGTTTGGCCAGAAGCAGGTGTAGAAAAAAGCCAGCAGGATGGTCAGGGAATAGAGTATGGATACGAAAGGACTAGAAGAGGTTAGCTCATGGTCCAGTAACACGATGTCTGCCAAGGAATACGATAGCTCCCTATAAATAAATTGGGAGTATGTACCACAAGGGTGCAGAAGGTGAAGGATGAGAACAAATAAGCTAATTTAGACACTGATCTGCATAGGCCAGAAGTCAAGTATCCTTAAGCACCATAGCAATGAGGTTTCAAGCCCTGCTGCACAGTGGATGTGGCAGGGTTGGTAGCGGATGAGTTTAAAGATGGAGCTTGATCAACATAGAGAAGGAGTTATAGCATGTGGTGGAATTCAGTAGTAGGGCTCTAGGCTCAGGATTCAGGAGAACGCTTCCCATTTCCTGTATCTCTAAAGAAAGTTCAGTTTCCTTTTCGAGGAGAATATCTGTGATCGCTTAGGCCCTTACACATGTGAACTCTGTGCATAATGGCTCCGCTCTGTCTCCTTTATCTAGCATGGCTGCACGATGTTTCTGGGACGCTGACACCGACAGCTATGCTCACGATGTGTTCATGAATGTAAGTATCGGCTGTTTTACCACAGGAAAGTGTAAAGCTACTTGCTTTTGTATGAGAGGCAGAGTCACTTTAAATGTGGAGCTGACAAAAAACAACCACTAGAAGGAAGGAACCAAGACTCTATTGAAACAGTGTGATTTACGTCCTCATTCACAAAACATACTTAGATATAATACCCAACATAGTAAAACATATTTCCTGAGTAGGTCATACAGTACTGTACAAAAGTCATTATAGTCGCACCACTTCACAGGTGGGGAGAAGAAGCACAAGAGAGAAAGTCTTTTCTTAATATGCTTTCCTGAACTGCTATCATGGAGTATGGCTGGCATCCAGGACTGAGCAAAAGTCAAGGTTTTATTTCATTATTATTTTATTTTACACTGACACCTTGACACCTGCGACTGTGTGGATGGAGTAAATTTAGGCACTTCTGGCATTCAGGCACACTGACCTGGGTTACGCCACAAGTGAGGTGAATAATAAACTAGCTAAAAGACAGAAAATTGCAATATCTTACAATATGAGCTTAGGCTGTGGTCTAAATGTTGCCTTAGGTTAGCCTTTTCAGTTAGGCTAGCAAAGAGCTTGCCTTTACTAACACAGAGCCTTTCCCTGTTTTCCCCAGGACAGTCTGTTTTGTGTGGTAGCTGCGTTTGGCTGCTTCTACTACTGAAGACAGTGAACATCGCACAGAAGGACAGAGGTGGGGGAGAAGGCTTTTGGGGTATTTTTGGTTAATGTGCACAAAAGCATCATGTTCTTCCTTTAGTACCTAACAAAATAACAGCTCTACAAAGTATGTCCTACACCTGTTCTACACACTACAACATTCCTTCTTCCATGTGGATATTGATATAGCTTTAAGCACAGTATTATTATGCCCTTTATTTAAATTACCCTATGTTTTTATATAGCCTATTGGTTTTGTCCTAAAAAAGTGTATTGCCCTTGTTTCTAAGGCAAACTCAACTTTTGTCTTGAAAGGGTTCTGATTTTTGTTAATTTTCTGAAATGAATGAAATATCTGTAAGAAATGTAATATAATAAATCTATGTATTTAACATTTCCTCTCCTGTGGGTTGGACAGGTTGCCATTTCCACCGTTGTCCTTTTCTTCCACTCTACAAGATGCGCTGGCCTTGCCAGCTTGTCTGCGCTTCTCACATGAGCATTTCCTGAGGATTCTTTGTAAATTAACCCATAAAGCCAACCTCATATTCTGATTTTCCAGATTTGTTCCTGTGACTCCCATAACAATTGGGCTGTGAATCCCAGCTAAGTGTCACATGAGATGATATTAACTGATAGGAAGACAAAGTATTTAGGACACTAGGTCAGGCCAGTAACCTGCACACCCCGCTGACTGCTGAAACTCCTCCCTGCTCCAACTCCTCATTGGTTTGGTGGAATTTGGCACCCGTGGACGCCGTGAGTAAGCACTGCTCGTTGTCCTCTTCAGCAGATGCTGCAGTGTTTTCTCAATCCTTGCCTCTCTGTAATTGTCTTGGGATATGAGGGTGGCTGGAGCCCAAATTTGTTAGGACTCCAGCCTCGGAAAGGAGCAGTAGAAAAAGCTGCTGTAGATCAGAAAAGGAGTGCTAAAGCCTCTCATCTCTCCAAAAGTTAGGGGACCGGGCTGGTTCCTGAGAGCACGGATGCCACCAGAGTGCACCGCAGGTGCCCATCAGAAGATGGGATGAGTTGCTCCATGGTGGTGCCTGTTCCCTCTGTCCTCACTAAGGAGGAAGCACAACTGAGTAATTTCAATGGCATGACTGGCTTTTAGAGTGGTGAAGCTGGGTGAGGTGAATCCCGAATCCCACCCTTACCGACTGTTGGAGCAGAACATGCTCTGCCCACACAGCTCTTGGAAAGCGGGGATGTAAGAAGTTACGATGCATCTTCCAGAATCGCTCTTTTGGCTACCGTACTGGAGGCAGCATGCTCCTGTTAGTTTATTGTGTTTGTTTGGAAGTGGTTTCCTCTCCTTTCCTGATGGGAAGCAGAGGGTGACTTCCCTGATCGCTTTCCTGCTACCTGTGGCCGTTGCTCAAGGGAGCTGCAGTGGGGGCACAACGGCACCGTTTGGTTTGCACATGAACTTGGGAATGCAAGTTTTGGGGAACAGTGAAATCCTCCACATAAGGACGCTTGCCAAGGGATAACAGATGCCCTTGGACTCAAAACTCTTTTGACACTTTTATCAAGTCCCAGCAATTACATCACCATTTTTCACCTTGCGCTCGCTCCATTTTTGAGGTTTTTTTAACAGCTGCTTCACAAGGGCATTGTACAACGCAGGTTTGAGTCCGTGACCGTTCGGCTCCGGCCGCCCTTGGCCATGGCCTGGGCTGCGTTTTCCCCGGAGGAAGCCTGGAGCCATAGGGGCCGGTGTCCCAGCGCGAAGGGCCGCGGTGAAGCCGCCAGGGCCGGGTCTGCTCTAGGGGTGCCTGGCCCCCTCCTTCCGTCTCCCCCCAGTCTGTGTTTGACAGGCGAGAGGCCGCAGGGCAGCAAACCGCCGCCGGCCCCCGGGACGAGCGCGGAGCCCCGGGGCACCCCCTGCCCTGCCGCATCAGCCCCGGGGACGGGACGGCCCGGCCCGGTGCGAGGCGGAACGGAGGTTCCGGGCGCGGTTTCCCGGGGCGCGGCCGGTCCCTTCCTGTCGCCCCGGCCCGACACGCCGCGGCTCCGCCTGCCGCCCCGTTGGCGTTGGCGGGAGCGGGG
>VZSF01005226.1:16524-58260 GCA_013398295.1 Chionis minor | reverse complement strand
GGGGGCACTGGGGTGGCTGTGGAGTCTGTCAGTGCGGAAAGGGGGGGCGCACTGGGGTGGCTGTGGGGTCTGTTACTGGAAAAAGTGAAGGCGCACTGGGGTGGTTGTGAGGTGTGTTACTGGGGAATGGGGAGGGGGGGGGGCATTGGGGTGTCCCTGTGGGGTGACCCTGGGGACAGGTTTCTCCCCTGGGGTGCGGTGTGGGGAAGGGTACAACAGGCTGACAGAAGCAGATGCTTTGGAAAACTCTTGGAGTACAGCCCCAGGGCTTGGAGCGTGGGGGCTCTGGGGGTCGTTCTCCAAGCTAGGGAATGCAGCCAAGGTCTGGGGAGAGAGGGGCAGGAGACGGAGGAGGTGGTCTGCCTGCAGCAAAGGAAGACGTGACCTAGCTGCTGTGCAGGCACATATCCTCTCCAACCCACGTTTTGTGTCCACCAAGGTCCTACCTGCGCTAATTAATGGTTTTGTAACTAGAGTTAAAGTCTGCAGGACTTCTGAGAGCTGTGGAGGGAGGTACAGGAGGCTGCAGGTGGCTTTCCCTCCTCTGTCCCCACCCTGTGCCATTGCAGCACCAGGTCCCCCAGCCAGCGGCTGGCAAAGATTGGCATGGTCAGAAGCAGGTACTGCTGGGTTTCCATCCGCAGGACTCCGGGGCCAGAGGACAGCCACCATATTTGCTTCTGAAATTCAGATGGCGAATATGTGTGCTTTATTTCCTAAAGAAATTTCCTGGATATACAGAATTATTAAAATTCGTGACTTGGAAGTTTCTTGGTCCGAGATCCGGATTGTAATTGTCTTGAAATTACTGTAGAATGAGCCACAAACAATAATTCTTGGAGCAAGGGTTTGGTATTGATTTGTAAACTCGCTAAAGGAGGTTGCCTCCTGAAGTCTCAAAAGGCTCTGTTGTTAAGCTCTAAAAACAAAACACAACGCAAGGCAACGCAAAAGTCAGGACAGAATCACCACCCATCCTTGTACTTTACTGTCGCTGGGCGGGCTCCAAATCTTCTCTCTGATACTCTGCATAAACCCTACTCCTGCTGCTTCCCTAACCACGGCAGAGACTCTTTCACGTGCTAGGACGCTTAGTGCCTCCGGGTTCTGGAGTACTCAGAAGGGCTCTGAATTCACCAAGAAAGTATTGCCGACAGTTTCTCTTTTTTTTGTGTGAATTTCACAGCAGCGCTGCCTAGGTGATCATGCTGCACTTGTTTTCAGTTGTGGTGGTGTTAGAGAGAATTATCTTAAGCCGTTTGAGACTTTGTTGGTGAAAAGCAGCATCTTTTCGTCAGTTGCAGGACACGTGTACCAGATCTTCTGCGTACCTGGGCTCCGCTTGAGCAAATGTTACCAGCCTGCCTGTAGCAGTAGGGGATGCAAGGCTTGGGGGTTTGTTTTAGCCGGTATAGCAAAAGTCTGGGATGCCGTTGGACCAGCGTGTGGCACTGGCTGAACTGGAATCACTTTTATACGTTCATGTGGCTATTCATTTTCTGCAGGATAGCTGCTTTTGCTCAACCAGAGCAGCTGAAGCAGCCCGTGTCTTCAGCTGAGACAGGATTCTGCCTGCCAGATCCTGCAGGGGCTTAGACTGTGTAGCCAGAGCTGATGCAGACTATGGGAAGAGCAGCCATGCCGGGGAGAGTTGCAGTCTTCTGGAAGTGAGCAGGCTGGGTCGCAGCCCTTAGCACTCGGATTTTAAGCAGATGCCCTCAGTCTGGAGGTTGGGGCAAATCTGGGCCTCACAAGCCTGGCACGGGAATAGAAGTTGCCTTGGAGATTGGGCAGGATTTTAAAGCACAGACTGAAGAGAGATCCTGATCTCTCCCAGTAATTAAGTACAGGTTAACCCTCTATCTTGTAAACAGGCTTTCATCAGTTTCTCACTGTGATGAGTCTTCTGTCGTTAACCTCTTCTGAGTCTTTCTGTCTAAAACAGACCTCTACAGGTCTGTGTTACTGGTGTTACCACAGCAGGAAGGTTAATTGTAAATGGAGGGGGGAGGAGGAGGGGTTGGAGGTCGGGGAGAACAGGGATAAAATGATTCTTTTCTCCCCATGGCCAAGGAATTGAAGGATCGTTCGGGTGCTTTACAGCCTGGCAGGGAAATTATCTGAAGTGACATGACTCGTTCCTTTTCCTTGAAGCTCTTGCTGCCCATGTGTCAAGGCAATTCTCTGCAGACAGCTGGCAGAGTGCAAAGTTTAGTAGTATTTGCCTGCAGATGAGTCAGCAGAAGAGAAATAGCTTGTTCCTGTACAGTGGAATGATCTTGTAGGCAAAGCAGCACATGACAGTCACATCTGACTGTGCAAACCCCTTCCAAGTTCAACGGGACGATGAGGGAACCTGGGAGCAGGCGGTGCCACCCAGGAAGCATGGGACTTCTGGGTGTCAGAGGGGCCTCGCTGGTCCAGTGTACTGGTCTCGCGCTGGCTCGGATCTCTGGGAAATGCAACAGCCTTGGGCTGGAGCATTTACGGAGTTGTTGCAGTCAGCTCTTGTTTTCCACAGGCTTCAAGTTTAAGTAGCAGGATTTATTTTGCCTCGGTGTGTAAATCTGCAAGTGAAAAGCAGAAGTGGCCGAAGAAATCCTGCTATGGCATGTAGATTTGCAGATAATACCATTCAAGAAATTCCTTGGGACTTCAAAAACACAAAGGATGCAGATGGGCCAGGTCCTCGTGCTGTCAGTGTGCTTAGGGTGCAGAAATATCTGATCTGTTTCTCCAGTGTAGTGTGAGGCAGGCAGTTCTCTGGCACCACCAGGGCTGAACAAAACATCAGTACTGTCTATGAAGATGCAGACAGTGAGATAAATTTGGCTAAGCAAGAATATTTGCTGTGCCTGTTCTGACCTTCTTCATCTGCCAGAGGTGTTAACTTGGGTGTTGTGGTTAGATTCCAGCTGGGACGATGGTGTAGTTAACTCACACCAAGGGGGAAGTTCTAAATTCCTTACCTGCATATGTATTTTTTTTGTTTGTGGTAATCAGTACTTGTCCTTCTTCCCTCCCAGAAGCTGCTGCGTTTCAGTGGGAAATTACTTGAGCTTTGTAGTATTACTCTCAGCAAAGTGCTGGATGATTTCTGAAGGCTGTTATTGCCACAGTTCAAAGAAAACTATTTCTCCTTTCAGCTGCTTCCACTCCTTCATTCGGTATCTGCACTTGGGGACTGAGAGGAGTGATTCCCTGACAGGGAGAGCAACTCCTCTCCCGTCTGACAGTCGGCTGCTCCTCGCAGAGCCCAGACAGCTCGCTCTCTCGAGGTGAGCTAGCTGGCAGGTGATGCAGGGCGGTGCTTGGGTACAGGATACGCACCAAAGAAATAAGTTTCAGAAGCAAAGCCCTGAGTGTTTTGTAAAGTGGTGAGACTGTGATTTGCCTATTGCTTTCCCAAATGGGGCACTTCTTAACTTCGCTCCTAGCGAGCAGTTTCTCATATTCTCAGTCATGCAGGAGGGTGACGCCTTAGACAAAATAGAATGATGTTAACATTTTACAGCAAGGCTCTTTCTTCTGGTTCTGCCTGGGTTTTTTTATCTTGGAGTTTTTCAGAATGAGCTTTGAGAGCTATCTTATCTTCCCCCTTTCCCATCTGCTGCAAATGTAATTAATTTTGGAACAGTCAGTGTGTTACGCATTTGGGGAAGTAAAGCTGTTGTGCTCATATGTTAAGCTTAGCTACAGATGCTGCATCCCATTGTTAGTAAGTAATTGTTTGGGTTGCTATTTTAGTCATTTGGGTCAAAATGTAACAGTCTAAGATGAGTAGCTTTATCACAGTAAGGTATGGTTTGTTTCTAAAAACAACGTGTTCCCACTTTTTAATGAAGATGAGTTTGGCACTGGGAGAACTTCCCAGAAATGCACTAGCCACAGGATAGCGGTTTTAAAGCTCTGAAGACTGGTAAAATTATTGTATAATTTCTGCATTAATTTGAGTAATTAGTAGAGCTGTGTCACTCTTGACGTGCCCAGCCCAGCTCCCTGGACACTGCAGAGGCTCCTTCAGCAACCTCTAGTCTGTAACATCAGACCAGATAGAGCATATTTACACCGTCCTCAAAGCTGGTGTCATCCTTGGTAGGTCAGGTAGAGCCACTGCTGCTTTGGGGTGGCTGGTGCTGTCTCACCACCGCTGCTTATTTAATGCAAAGCAAATCCATTTGCTTAAGCTATTGTTTTCCATTGTTTGGCTGTGTATACCCCAAGAAGTGGAAAAGAGAGTTAAGGTGAAGGAAAGCAGATGGTTGGCTGTGGGAGGGGTTGGAAGAAACTGTTGGAGTTTCCTCCTGGGCTCGGACAACGCTGCCGTGTATCAGCATAACGCACAGCGTTGCCTTGTGTTGTAACCTGCCGTTCTTTGGCTGGCCCTGAGCTCTGCACCCAGCAGCAGCCTGCTGGCAGCGGTTCTGCAGAGACTGTACTGGTTGCTCTGATGAACCAGGCTGACACGGGAAGAGCTTTACCTGTTTGTGCGTGGAGGTTGTGCTGTGTCCGTACTTCAGCACCAAAGCCTCTGCCAGTGCTTCGGAATGTTTTACTGGGCAGTGGTTCAGAATGACTGTGTCCAGCACTTTAACAGACCTTTTAATTCTCTCTGAAGGGGAGGAAAGAGAGTGGTCAGAGACCAACAGGTGGCTGGAACCACAGTGAAATTATTTTGACCAATTAATGAGAAAATCTGCTACTATTTTCCCTCACTGTTTCTGTGAACACTGGGGTTACTTGAACCAGAGGTCTGCTGCTTCTTGTAAACTGGATGGTTCCTGCTAGGATCATGGTGGTGAAGTAAATAACTGATACACAATGTGCTTGCAAGATGGCACCTTGCAAAACCTAAGAATTACTTGTGTCATACCCTGTGCTTTCACAGAGGCATTCTGGAAGCTGCTGCATTTATAGCACAGATCTTCCTTGAAAGTTAAATCTTTGCTTAGGTGTTTGGAGACTCGGAGCTCAGGGTTGCAAACTCTTTTTGCCTGAGATTGCTTTTGCACACTCCTGTATGTTTGTCTGTTGTTAGGAAATAGTAAATTAATTAGTGCAATGGAGGAAATTCAGCAAACTTGACTTGCAGGCATTATGGAGCGAGGGCCGGATGGCTCACGTGGTTCTGAAATGTCCTTGTGGCTGCCCTTCGCTCCCACCTTTGTCTTCTCCTCAATATTTTTTTGGTTCCCTGCTCACCTAAGATTCTTTTTTCCTGTACTTAGTGCTTTGTGCTATGTCTAGCAGAGCAGTCTAGGGTACCTGCATGTGTGTAGCCCAAAACTAGTTCAGCTGTGTTTGGCCCTAATGCTGTTCGTAAGGTATCATCTTGTAGATGCGAGGTGGGGAGAGCGGTATGGTCGTGTGTATTAAGCTGTGTTCGACTCCTTACTTTGGAACATTCCTGAACTTGGAGTCATTTGTGCTTGAGTGAGTCCAATCACTCAATCTGCTTCTCAACAGCTGTCTTTCACAAAGCCTGCAATTCTTTGCCCAGCAGCCCTTGCTGAGGACAGGCCCAGCTCGTCCTGAGTAGGAACGCTGGGCAGAGACTCTCTGCCAAGGAGAGGGATGATGTTCAGAGGGACATCTGCCCTTTCTCGTACCTTGCACTTGCCCCACCTAATGTGTTCCAGCACACCTACTGCGTCTGGGTGGGGAGATATTTTAGATTCCACGCAGCTCTTATTATTAGGGTGTAGAGGCATGCACGTAAGCATCATTCCTGGGTGGAGGGGTCGTGCTGCTCTCTGGAATGCCAGGTCAGAAGTAACATTTGCTGCACTGGAGAGCTGCGCGCTTCAAGTGAGCAAGAGAGATAATGGTGCCCTTTAGTTACAAACTTTGCAAATCTAGCACCCATTTTGAGCTCCTGTAGCAGCTAAAAAGGGAATGTTTGCTGCTGTGCCTTTCTATAAATCACTAGCTTTGCTTCAGCTGTGCGAAGTGCTGGGCTTCCTAATGCTTCAGGGCCCTTTTGTGGAAGGTACAATGACTCCCATTCAAAAGCAAGGATAGCTTACTTCCACCTAGCTGTCATGATTTCTGTCCCAAACTGGTTGTCTGTCTATCTGCTTATCACAAAAGCACATCAGCTGAACCACCAGTAATTACAACCTGGTACATAAAGTGCCAGAAGTAAGTGTGCCCTAATGTGGTGTCAGCAGCTGCTTCACCATCAGCTGAGTCACCACTGCAGTGGGGACAGGGGACAAGAGGGGAGCATGGTGGCAGCCATCCCAAGGTGAGCCGTCCCTACTGGGGAGCTGCAGCTTGGTCAACAAAGCAAACAGCAAGCCAGCTAGTCATTTAAGTTATGACCCTGGGTTGCACCCCTTCCCTCACTCATCCTTCTGCTTAAACCTGCTGCTTCCTCCATTCAGGGTTGTGCTGGGATGCAGCACACCCACCATCTGTCTTGGTGGGCAAGGGGGAGGCACAGAAGGGTAGAAGAGTGTTTGCATTCATCAAAATGAGAGCTGGGGGAGGGCTGAATGCAGACTGGGCATGTCTTAATCCTTAGGTTGCTTTTCAGATGCTAAAATCACATGATTAGCCTTGTAGTAATGATTTATAACTTGCATTGCAACTCTTGTGTGAGTTTCTCTCCAGCCAGCTGACTGCTGCACGCTCCTCTCTGCAGAACAGCTCTGAGTTGCAAACTAAATGATTCAGTATTCCCACCAGGCACTGTTTGTCAAGCCTTGGCAGCTGATGCCAAATACAACTGGCTAAGCCCCTTGTTAGGTGGCTGTGCCTTTGCGCTGACCTTCTGTACACTGTGCCTGCTGTTGACTGATTCTGCTTTGGAAGAGCTGAGAAATATCTCTTTTCTCCCCGCGCCCTCCCTTTTTTTTTCCCCCCTCTCCTTCATTTTGTTCCAGTTCTTACTGGACGTGCTTGGCAAGATGGAGCCGCCGACCTCCTCCAGGCTGAATTCCCGAAAGAGAAGAAAAGATGGATCTGGCCCCAATGGGGCCGCAGAGCTGGATGGAATCCCTCCAAAAATGTCCCGTCGCTCATTCGTAAGTAAGCAGAGATAGGAGCTTTAGGGGCCTGCCAGATTAGGACATGGAGCCATAACAGCAGAAAGATAAATGCGATGGCTTTTCTGTGGACACAGAAAACAAGGAGGAGGGGGGAAGAAGCAAATGGCAGTAGCTATCCTTCTTGCAAAGCCAGTTTAGAATCTTCCTTTGTTCATACTAATAACATACTTACAACGTGGGCTTAAATTAGGTCTGAGGCAAGCACTGCTAAGCTGCTTTTGTGGTGTGTCCGGCTTGTTTGTAGTCACTTAAGCTGAACCCGAACAGGCATGCATACAGATATCCGTGGAGAAGTAAGCATTCATTTCTCACACATGGGGTTTTTTAAGTGACCCAGAAGGAGTGAATGATCTAATGGTCCTCTCTGGACTTAAACTCTCTGACCCACACAGACACATGCTGACAGAGCTCAGGGAAAGAACACGGTGCTGCCGTGAAGCCCCTCCTTGCGCTTATGCTGCAGATCTGCGTTTAGAGCAGAATGCTCCAAACAAGCACGTAACAACTCATGCACCAAGCAGAAAGCAGTCGTGTTCAGGGGAGCTGCAGGAGGTTCTGAAGTCTCTAAGCACCTCCAGAAGCAATCTGGTGGATCCACACTCTGAAACACTGGGAAGATTCTCCTGGTCTGACAGGAGACTGCATTTATGTTGCTGATGCTTCAGGAGTGTTCATTTGGGGAAAAAAAAAAGTTTTCTCCTTCTAGACCTTGGGACAGTTTTAACAAGCTAAAGCTAGTGGGGTCTCTTCTAAAGGGGGTCTGTGCCAGTTAATGCAGTGTAAAGAGTTGACTTTAACTTGTCCTTGCCACAGTATTGCGATGACGGGCTTTTTACAGCTCTTCTCTGCCCTCTTCCTGGAGCTGCCCTGCATATTATGTGTACCCCAGTTGCTCTTTCCTTATCTCTGTCAAAAGCCAGCTACCATCCCTGCCACGTCATATTGGGGTCATAGTCCTTGGCAAAATACGGTGATGTGTTGCAGCCTTCCTCTTTGATAACAATGTTTTGCTCTTTAGGAGTACTTCGGTCCTGTCCCGGGGCATTTGACAGATGGTAACGAAGTAAGAGCAGCACTAGCAGTGAGAATTGGGGAGGCAAGCTTTGGGAATGGAGGCTTGAGCTGTTGCATGGCTAATCCCACAGAGCCTTAATATCCATGATTGTTGTCAAAACCCACCCTGTCCCTCTTAAAGACACCACACATTTCAGTAAGGAAAGAGGAGTGCCTAGGTTATCCTATGGGAATCACTTGCTCTTCAAGTTGGTGTCTGTCCTGTGTTAGAAATAAAGCTTCTGTCTATGAACAGCACAACACAAGTAATATCTAGGCACTTTCTACACTTCCTGGCTTTTTTTTAGCCACAGGGCTAACGCAGATCTCCTGATGAAAGATTTCTTTTTTCTTCCTTTTGTGAAAGATTTACTTATTGTGGCAAGAGTAAAATAGCATTGCCTGTGACATTGCCTTGAAGCTTTTACCACTCCCAACTAAAGAGCTGGCTGGCAGCGTGTTCCCCTAAAGCGGTGGGGCTGGGCAGCAGATGGTAGTAACAATGCATAAGCCCATTGTGTTGTGCACATCAGGTTAAGCCCTGACCCTCACAGGCGCTTCAGAGGAAGAGCAAGACTGTGACAGGAGCTTTTGAGGGCGTTTCTCGGTGATCCTCTCATTATTTTGATAGGTTTTTTTAATGCTTTCATCCCTAGCTTCATGTCAGGTGTGTGACAACCAGACTGCAAAGAATCTGTTTTTATTCGCAAGTCCCAGATATAATCACAGTGATGAAAGGAGAGACCTGCAGGCCTTAACCTAACACTAAGGATCCTGGTAGAGGAGGTGATGTGTGAGGCGTGGGTGGGTTCTGGAGCCTCAGTAAGTTAAAGGAGATGTTTGACAGTATCAGTTTGCTTGAATGCAGTGGTCAGTGGTTGTTGCTTTCCTTCACTTTGAGCACTCTAATAGGGAATGCTGTTAGCGATAATAGCAGTGGTCTTTCTGGTTGCAGTGGTGCTGGGCACCGTGGCAGGATGCTGCAGTGAGACAGGAAGCCACAGAGGAAACTGCTGATTACCTTTTTGCAACTTGAAGGCATTATTGTAATGGTCTGCAAGCTTGTTTCCTAGTCTTCTGGCTCAGGAAAGAGACATCTATTGCTGTACCACGCCTTTGGGAAATTGAGCTGTTTGTTCTCTTATGGGAAGGGCAGGTGTTTTGTTTCCATTCAGAGGAGACCAGAAATGCTATCTGGACTTCAGCTGCTGGTTAAACATACTGCTGTGGTCAAGCTAGCAGATTAGAGGGGTTTTCCTGCAGCAGCTGGAAATATTCTGCCACAGATCAAGGTCAGTCTCTCACCATGAAAGGCTCAGAAATAGGTGACAATACACATGTTCCCTAAGAATTTGTTGGTATTGCATTGCTGCTCATTCATATACTCAAGTTGAGGAGCTGTTACAATTTGTACATCACAGCACAAGCACTGAAGCGCAGCAAAGTGATTATGTTGCCTGGATGGGCATAGCTGGAGCTGCGACGGTGAGGTTTGATGAAGCCTGGCTTGTACTGCTGTGAACTGCTGTTTGTCAAAAGTCTGTCTTTACCAGCTGCAGATCTGAACCTCCAGTTTTCTTGGGTCCAGTATGATTACCACCTTCTGAAACTGAATTTTCTCTCTGTCTCTCTATAAACTCAGGCTAATCACCCTGCAGGGCTGTTTTGAGGTTTAACGCTAATTAGTCTTTCAGTACATGTGTTTGAATCGTGCAGAGACACAGTGAGTCACTTGCTGACTAGGACACTGCAGTTGCAGTGCTGCCGCTACCTAGTGCACTCACCTCTGCGTTCTCACAGCTAACCTTCTCTGGCTGTTTAGGGATTGAGGGAACCAGCTCCGTTTTCAGATGAAGTGGAAATCGATTACAGCAAGCCATACATCAGAGTAACGTATGAAGAAGCGATGAGAGGGACGCCTTGTAAGTAAAAACCAGACTGGAAGGGTTGTATAAATGTTGAGTTTTGGGGAGATGGGGGGATATGATTTTGATATCTCTCAGACTGATCCAACCTTGTGTATCAGACCAGGTTTGCAGCCAATGACTTCATTAATGCTTTGGTGTTTAGATAACTGTTCTCACGTGAAACTGGGCCTGCCAGTACAACTGAAATTGGAGCCTTTGTGCGTGAGGAGCTGTACCTTCACCAGTAAGACTATTTGAAGCAAATAGATATTTGTGTTTTAGCTCTCCCTGTGCCAGCGCTGAACATTTTTCTGCGCTGCTTCGTCTGAGGTAGCTTAAAGATAAGCACTTTAAAAGTCATCCCTTCTGAAACTTGAAATGGGCAAGTAAAACCAACATACATCTTTGTCCAGAACGTCCCATTCTAGTCTGGATTTGAATTAAAGTCATTGTCATCAAACACAGTAGGCCAGCCCCACAACAAGAACATGTCCTTTTATTCTCTAAACCAAACCAGGAGAAACACTTTTCTCTTTGGAAGTCCAAAGCCGAGGCAGAGGCGGGACTGACTCCTGACTGAAGGATGGCTGCCCTCTCCTGCCAAACAGAGTGTGCAGACGGTGCTGCCAACCTTACTTGGCCTCTCTGTTATGGAAAGCAAGACAATAAAAATGCTGCACTTCTACCTACCTGACTGCTGCTGAGAGGTGAGACAGCTCAGATTGAGACCTGGCAGTGGAAATCCAATGCTTTTCACAGTCCACGTTAATTTCCCAGTTGAAAGTCTCCAGAGCCTGCACAGAGGTCTCTGATTTCAACAGTGATGGCTGTCCTGCCTGCTAAGGCTAAAATAGACTGTATTCTTCCTTGTTGCTGTTTGTGCCTGTGCTCAGGATCTGTAACTGGTGCAGGTGTGGAGGAAAAGGGAAGGACGTCCCAGCCACTTTCCAGAACGTGATTGTATTTTAATAAAGGCCTGCTAGGACCAGCCCTCTTCTGGCATATAGAAAGCTTTTGCAGTCTCAGATCTCCAGATCCTTGGCTCTGCCGGGCCTCCTGACATCGTCAGACTGCGGTGGACTTGCTGAGAAGTGATTGTAAGAGGCTTTCCTCAAACTGACTGCTCTGTTTAGCTGGAATTTAACAACCATACCTTTACATGGACTCTGCCTCTTACTGCCTCCCAGACTCTGTCTATATGAACCTTCAGGGCCCTGCTCAGGCCCACGGGGCTTCAGCTCTCCTGCTAGGTCTTATCTCTTCCCCATCATCCCTGCAGCTGCGGTATGCCTCTGCTCACACCAGTCCTCTGAGTCTGCCTGCCTGAACTGGGCCAGGGAGCAGCAGGCCATTCCCAAGCGTGTTGGATACCGAGAACGTGTGGCTTTCTGTTACCGGCAGCAAGAGAGCTGGAGTCCTGTGTGGCCCCAGGAGACCAGAAGTTGGGGAGCCTCCTGCTATTTTGTGGCAGTGCTACACTACCTCACTTTACCTCTGTGCTGACCTCAAACAGAAGAGCTACGATTTCCCCTGGCACAGGTGGCCTGAGGAAAACTTTATTCCTCCTTATTTGTCTATGGATTTAGCTGATAGTGCCAGTGGTTCAGCAGAATTGTATCTGCTTTGCTTTCAGTAGTCCAGCTGGGTTTTTGGATACAGTCACACACTTTACAGGCTTGGGGGGAGCTAACGATGCTGGTGGGGAACAACAGGACAGTCTAGTTCCTCAGCCACACTGCTAGCTGTGGCAGCAGGCTGCAGAGGAGGATGCTGAAAAGGTCTTGAGATGCCATTGTGGCTGGCAGGGGGAAATTGGGCACTTCTGAAATGTTTTGGCCAGCTCACCTCTGGTAGCTCACTGCCGTGCAAAAAGTCAATGCTGCATTTGGATTTCTGCAAGAGGGAGATATCCAGGGTTTGCTTTCCCCTTGGTCTCCCTTCACCTCGTTTTGGTGGGTACGTGATAGGTTTTGAGTCTGTCTTTGAACACAGTTGTATTTCAGCTCTGTGCTCGGCAGCACTTGTTTCCATGTGGGAAGGCAGAGAGCCAGCCATTTCTCTTCACGTATCTTTCCTGGCTATGGCTCTGCATTCTGCCAGTTTTTTGCAACGCCCCCGTGAGTTTCAGAAGGTCCCCAAATGCAGGCATGAGCAACAGCTGCTTCTCCAGGAAGGCATCTTCACAAATGTCTCTCTGTCTCTTTGGCACAGTGGATCGCCCCGTCAGAGTTTATGCCGATGGAATATTTGACTTGTTTCACTCTGGACATGCCCGAGCCTTGATGCAAGCGAAGAACCTCTTCCCAAACACATACCTCATTGTTGGAGGTAAGGAGTGACCGTGTTGACTTTGGCTGTTGTAGGAGTACAGTCTACCTCCCTCCGTGGTTGTGCATACAGACGGCGTAACAGGGTTTTTTTCTTTCTGGCCTTAGTGGCTTTCACTGTGTCCCAAATGTTCTTGGAGTCTTATTGCAGTATTAATGTATCCGCAGAAAGATATCCTGTACCAAATGAGCTCTTGAGGAACAGATTTCTGATCAGGCTCTTCTAATTTGACCCCTCTGTTTTGTGACAGATACTGGTCAGTTGGGTGTCTGAGTATCAAAATACGTTAGGGACAGTTGAGTATCTGCCTCATGAATGAGACAGTTAAAGAATGAGGAACAGTCCTTCCATGGCTGGTTGAGCTTTGTGTGATTTGTATTGCGCAAGTCAACTGCCCCCTGCTCCAGCTCTCTACTGGGGATTGCTTGTGGCTAATCCCAAACGGGTCCTCCTAGGAGCGTGGAGATAATGGTGGTTCCTCAGGCATGGTGCCTGGCCACAGGGGAATCAGTGAGGCCCCATTTCTGCAAACATAAGTTCCCCATTTTGTCTCTTAGGCTCAAAGGTCTTTACACGATGCCACGAATATCCTGCTGACTGCCTGAGGGGATCTAGCAGAGGTGGTTCAGACAGGCCTCCTTCAAGAACATAAGGGGAAATAAACCCTGCCTTCTGGCTGCTGTAATATGCTGGTCTCTGTCCACACAGTGCCTCTGAGCCTTTACCTTCACCCACCTTAAAGACATTTCAAGCTGTGCATGTTGTCTATCAGGAGTTGACCTCTGTTCAGGCTGCGTAATGATGTTAAAGTATTAGAGCTGAGAATGCCCTTAACTAGTTTTATCAACTACCATTAGCTTCTTGAAGCAAAATGAAACTCTGATCCTGTGAGCAATCGTAATGTCTTCGTGTGCTTTGTTTCCTTATCACAGTTTCACCCACTGACGAGGGCATTTTTGTAGTGGTACTTCTGCATTTTTTTTTGTGCGCTACGGTAGTGTCTGGAAGGGGAAGAGAGGGAGGAAAGCTGAAGTAATCGCTCCAAATCTACAAAACGCTCTGAGCTTAGAAATCTTGGAAGTGGAAAGACATCCCCGTGTGTGTAAATGTTGTACATCAGACAGGAAAATAACTTCAGGTCAAACTATTAGCATGTTAATGTAGCAACGTATATAATCATGCTCTCTGCCTCTGGGAGACTGATGAGGAGGTGGAGGGCAATGAACTGATCCCCTTGCACCAGGAAATGAAAGACAAGAGGCCACAGCCCAAGTGAACATTAGCTCCAAGCTGGGAGCAATCTCACCCGCTCTTTATCATCTGTTTGTCTAGAACATAAATACATCCAGTAAGAGTGAAACTGGTAATGCCTTATTTACTTTTGAGTCTGATAACCAAATAAAACTCCTTCTTAATGTCTTACATTGCAGATTATGAAGAGTTGTTCATTTACTTTCTCATAGAACATAATAATTAAGCTAACTTGATTTGCTGTGAACTTACTATATGCTGTGAACTATATTAAAACTTTGTTTTAATATAACTTTCCAAATACTAGACTGTGGTACAGTGTTTTATGAAATCAGAAGCTTAGACAGTGGGTTTTTTTCATGGGCTTCAGTTTCCAAGCCTGAGACATGCGTAGGTTTAAAAGCAGATTTCTGCCCACTAAGTCCCCAGGTGCCATTTCATACAGGAGAGGTCTTTTTGTATTGGCTGTTTTTCTTGATAAGCGTTGTAGGCTCTAGAGAACTTGAGGGCATGGGGTGCAGGTCCCCAGCTTGTGCACAAATCCCTCAAACAGCCTGCGTAGAATTGCTCAGGAATTTAATGCCCTGCACCGCTGCCTTTTTCTGGATCCTTTGTGGCTGGAAGAGCTGGATTTGAAAGTGCCAGCACCAGCCTCCATCAGCAGCTGAAATTCCCTGGCTTAGCAGGGGTGTGTGCAAGGTCCTTTTGCTGTAAAGCACTGGGGTAAGTACCTCAAGCTCACTCTTCTCTGTGCCTCTTTCTTCAGTCTGCAGTGATGAGCTAACCCATAACTTCAAGGGCTTCACGGTAATGAATGAAAATGAGCGGTATGACGCTGTGCAACACTGTCGCTATGTGGATGAAGTGGTGAGAAATGCGCCGTGGACGCTCACCCCCGAGTTCCTGGCAGAGCACAGGGTAATTTGTGACATCTGATCTGTTCTGAATTTTGATTAGCCTCTGTCTGTGCTTGCTATTTACAGCAAGAATTCATCCATGGGGATGAATGCTGCCTGAGCAACCAGTGTCTGTTGAAACTCCTTAAATATAGAATGAGCTGAGTTATGGGCATTGAGTGAGTTTCTTGGGAGACTAGAAGCATTTGCTGAGCTGCTGGGTAATGTTAAAGTATGGTAGAGATTGTGACATGGTGAAAAATCCTGAGAGGGTTCTTGCTGTTCTGGGGGAAGTTGATGCTGGTTACAGATCAGTGTGAAACACGCAGTAGGGAGAGGATAACATGGGTCGGAAGGCATTTCTGGACGGCATCTGGTCCAGCTCCCTGCTCGCAGCAGGAGCAGCTTTAGATCTACATCAGCTTCCCTGCAGCAGGAGACCAGGCAAGCTGTCTTGAGTCTTTTATCAGTTGGTAAGATAAAGTGAAAGGAGTCTCTAACATCTGTTGAACTGCTTTGGGAGGTGAAGGAGCCTCCAGGGAAGTTTGCTTAGTTTACCTGGCTTCCCATTAGCGATCTACTTCTCTGTGGATCTTAAAACAACTGTGTGATTAGTCCCAGCCTTTTCTCTCTAGTGTGTGCTTACAACTGATACGCAATTTCTAGTGAGAACTTGGGACTGCGCTGTGTTGCTTTTTAAGAGAGCAGAGTGTATTGCTGTTCTGTTCTCTGTCACACACGGGCATGGAGGTGTTGAGCAAAAAGTCGCCATCCTTTGACAGAGAGGAGACAAAACACCTTCAAGATAAAATGTTGACTCGCATTGCTTTCTTAATTTTCAGATCGACTTTGTTGCACACGATGACATCCCCTATTCTTCTGCTGGCAGTGATGATGTTTATAAGCATATAAAAGAAGCAGGTGGGTCTGGGTCAGATTCCCCAGGGCTTCCTGTCTGAGATCTGCTGTGGTTTCTCCTGTGCCCCTGTATGGCAGGATTATGCCTGTGGAAGTGGCAGGGCCCCTCCGGGAACAAGGTCTACCCAGGAAGCTCTGAGGGCAGAAAGAAGCCCAGCTTTGGGCCCTACTTCATATGGCTGGGACTGTTCCGTGTCCCAGGCCAGGCATTGCCCAGCATTAATTCCTATTTCCAATCTAGTTATTGTGACTGAGTTAACAGCCACCTTTTGAAAAAAATACTACGGTTTGGCTTACAGATTCTTGCAAATGCAGAATCTCACGATCTTAGCAAAGTGGCTCCTCTAGTTGTTTGCTGTGAAACTCATTTGGGGTGCAGCTTATTTAAATCTACCCAAACCCAACCATCAGGGTTTATTATATTTCCACCCACTACATTGCAGGACCCCTTCTCCTGTCCTTGTCATCACACTATTCTGTATCCACTGGATTATAGTCAATAGTCTTTAAACCAGGTAAATTGAAGAGCTTTTCATTAGAAGACATGGTATTTTGACATGGTTTTGACATACTTAGGTCTTCTTCATAGTCCCAGAAAGGAGGACCCTGGTATTGTACATTCAAGGACAAAGACGTGGTGGTGTGAGGACAGTTAGGAAATGAGCTCTGGACAGGAGAGGTTGTTTTCTAATACAGGTGGCAGCAGCTTTTTGCCACGGGTCTTGCTACAGCTGTCCTGGGTCCTGTTCCCCAATTTTAGGCATGTTTGCACCAACTCAGAGGACTGAGGGGATCTCAACATCAGATATCATCACCCGGATTGTGCGGGACTACGATGTTTATGCCAGACGGAACCTGCAGCGGGGCTACACAGCTAAAGAGCTCAACGTCAGCTTCATAAACGTGAGTTGAAGTGTGTCCCACCAAAAGCTGCATGAAGCAGAATCTTGTAGAGTGTGGAGATGTAGCACAGTCCTGCCATATGCCAGTAAAAGGCTGGTCTGCAGAGCTAAGCAGTTGCACCAAATCAGTGTCCTTGGAGTAGAAATTAGACTAGTTCTGCCCCTGAAACTGCCTCTGGGACCCACCCAGAGGAACTGGGGTTTTGCTCATACTGCTCCATCGTCAGAAGTGTCTTGGTGAAGTTTTCCCTGTTGAAAGAGCTGGAGACAGGGTGTGTGGCGGAATGTGTGTTTTCTTGAATTGAAAGAAGTGTGGATTGTTCTTGGCAGCAGCTGCTGTGTCTCATCTCTCTGCTCTTCCCTCAGCCACCTTCTTCAGGTAGAGTCATTTGTTAGGCTAAAATCTGATCTTGCTCTGACTGTACTGTTCCCTTCCTGGAGCTGCAGGGTCAGCAGTGCTCCGGTAGGAAAGAAGGACATTCTGATTCTGTGATTCTGTAACAAACTCTGATCCTGTGCTGAGCTGCTCTAGCCCACAACCAGAATACGTGGCAGAAGGCACTTCTGATGTTGGAAATAAAGTAGTAAACATGGGGGGTTTTATCACTCAGATACTATGCCTATTTTTTTAAGTACAATCAAATGCAAAAATTAAACAGGAGAGGTAGCAGCTGCTTGACCTCTCTTTGACATGTAATTCTGCCTCTGTTTAAAAACACCCAGCAAAAAGACTTGTGCTATCACAATATGCAAAGAGACCTACAGCAGGTCACTCCAATCTAATCTGTATATTATATAAATATTTCCTTCTTCCATGCACTCCTATTAGATAGTGCGTATGTCTGGGTTTAGTCTTGCTCTGTGTACTGTGCCAGTGCCTGCCACAAAGCATCTCACAGCCCCACTATGTCTGCCATTTAGTCTAGGGAAGAAGTGTCACTGAAGTGAAGGAGAAGTGTCACGAGACTAATGGAGATGCTGAGTCTTAAGCAGCAGTTCAGTGTAATAACACAGAGCAGAGGTGGTCGCCACTCAGATCTGGTGAGCTGTATTCTGACCCACCGCTTACTGTACAGGAGAAGAAATATCACCTCCAGGAGCGCGTGGATAAGGTGAAAAAGAGGGTGAAGGATGTAGAGGAGAAGTCAAAGGAATTCGTCCAGAAAGTGGAGGAGAAGAGTATCGATCTCATTCAGAAGTGGGAAGAGAAGTCCCGGGAGTTCATTGGCAATTTCCTGGAGATGTTTGGTCCAGAAGGCGCATTGGTAAGGAATCGCTCTGGGAGAAGGGAAAAGGGGATTTTGGACAGCTTTGGTAGTCACTGTAGGGCTTCTGGAGCCCGTGCTCTGCAGAGCAAAGGTTTACGGTTTGCTGCAGTGCTTGATGCTAGTCTCTAGAGAAGTTGTCCCAGGCTCGGGCAGCCTGTTTGCAGGGAGCCCTCACCATTGTCAGCTGGATAACGCCAGTTATGTTTGTAGTGTGAAAAGTCCCCATGTCCCACAAGCTGGCCTGTAAACTGCAGCTTGTGGCCTGTAAACTGCAGCTTGTGTCCTGCAGGCCGCTGAGCAGCCAGAGATTGGCACTCACTTTGTCACTGGCCTGGGATGTGTCTGAAGCTACTTGTTTTTGCCAGGCTGTCCTGTGCTGCTGGGTCAATATCACAGGCACTTCATGCTAGAGGTGCTTGAAAATGGGTGATGACTACACTGCATGCAGTCTCCAAAGGCTGGAGCAATGCTTGGGCTTTCTCTGCTCTTACATTGCACAAAGCGTTGAAGGGACACAACTCATAATGCTGCACAGGCTGTAAGTAGTGTCCATTTCCGTTGCTATTTGAGCCATGCTAACTGTCTTCCTGCTTCCATTGCTAGAAACACATGCTGAAGGAGGGCAAGGGCCGGATGCTGCAGGCCATCAGCCCAAAGCAGAGTCCCAGCAGTAGCCCCACACACGACCGCTCCCCGTCTCCCTCCTTCCGCTGGCCCTTTTCAACCAAGACTCCTCCTTCCTCACCGGCCAACCGCTCCAGGAACGAGTCTGCAGTCACTTACGACATCAGTGAGGATGAAGAGGATTAAGCTACCAGCCGGGATTTGCTGCGAACCGCTAATCGCTGAATCCTAATTCCGGACCCACTGGGGAACTCTAAATGTGCAAGAGAGCCATAGGAACAGGGCTGACGGTGAGCGCAGGGCCTTGGAGGCACCCGTTGCTCTTAGCAAGGGCTGCTGCCTGGAAGCACATTCAAACCTCCTCTCCTTTCTCATCCCCAAATCCCCTTTTTATTGTTTACGTTCTAGTGGTTTCCAAGGGGAAGGTGGTTTTTATATTTTAGGAAAGTACTCTTTTAAAGCGCAATGAATAGCACTCAAGCGTGGCTTTTGTTTTGGTTTCTTTTCCCCTGTTAAACCTCCAGGCAAGAGGGAGAGTGGGAGGACCCATCTGTCCCTTCTTTCCTCCAGCTCCTCTGTCTTACTTCCCCCCAACCCCAGGCAGTATCCATGCCACTGCCAAATGAAAGGCCCCTCGGTTCCTCAACCAGCATGACCTCAAGAGCACATGGGACGCAGTGGTGTAAAGAGGCTTCTAGGAAATAGAGACATCTCTGCTGCGCTGGAACCGATAGGAATCTGTCCAGCAGACCCTGCAGTGCTTGTGCACCGCTTAGCTGAGCTTCCCAGCATGTCGCAGTGAGGACGTGCTGGGGAGGGGGCTACCAGCTTAGCACGCAGGAGTTGCACACTGGAAGACATCACAGCACCATAGAGTCACACACCCCATAAGCGTGTGGCGTTTGCGGCTCCAAATGTGTGCAGGGACTGCAGGGGAAAGGCCTTTCCAGCTAATCTTAACAAGACTGCTAAATCTTCAGCTGAAATTCAGCCCTCGGTCGCTGTTGGAGAGAAGAGAATCTTTGCTTTGGGGCACTTGCTCTCTGTGCTTTTCCTTGGGTGTGTGAGAGCCCAGGTAGGAAATGAATGTGTGTACTCCTTTGAGAAGTTCCTTGTCCCAGTCTCTGGTGTGTAGTAAGTTTTACTGTCTGTCCAAATGGCCCCTCAACGCTGTGCTCTGTGCGTGTTTGTCTGCGTTTCAGTTGCTGTGCTCTAGGGGCTGGAGCAGTCCTTTACACTGGTGCCGTGAAGTCGCTGCTATAAAGACAAAACGTGAATTCGTGCAGCCAGTTTGCTGTCCGTGTGGGTGTGTGCAGCTGGACAGATGAAGGGCACGTTTTACCCCAGTGAAGGGTCCCAGGCCCGTGTGACAGTTACCTGCCTTGCGCAATAAATGCACAAATCTGTGCCCATTTACTCCACTCCTTGAGGCGGGCCAGAAAGAGCATCAGAGTGCGCTGCAGCTTTTTGAGATTTTAAACATGTAATCTGCTCGTGTGAAACCATGGTCCAAGTCGTGCCTGCTGTTGTATCTGTAATAAACACTGAGTTTTGTGGCCCGTGGCTCCCCACAGGCAGTTGCCTTCCCCGTGCTGCCTGCCCCTGTGCAGAGCAGGTCAGTGCGTTCTGTCCCAGCAGCCAGCGCTGGAGGGACTGGACTGTCTTGTCACGTAGCTGTGAAGCTCACACTTGCTTTTCTGTTTGGGTTTGCCTGTGATATCCGTTGTCTCTGGATGGAGCTGCTGGGCTGAGTTACTTGTATCCTCCTGCAGTGCTGGGAGCAGAGGGTGGCTCGGAGCCCGGTCAGGAATACTGCAGGGAAGTCTTCGGAGCGGGACGTGGGGCTGGGGGAGCAGGGGGTGCAAGGAGGCAAACCGTCAAGTGCTGCCACAGGCTCTGCACGGTGTGATGCTTCCAGGGGACACAGGGACCCTGTGGTAGGAGCAGGCTGCCACTTCTTTCCAGCTGTTACCTTGCTGATCCTTTGTTATGCTGCCTTAAGGGCTTGACAGAGACTATGTGCTTCTGTTGAGGCCAGAGCAAGGAAAAGGTATTTTGGGGATTCCTTATCTGCCACTTGGACCTCTCTCAGCAGGGACGAGCACGGTTCTGGGAGTGTGGCTGGCTGCTATGGATTTTAAGCTGTAAGGAGCAAATTATGGTCACTTGGAACAAGTCAGTTGTTAATCCCCTGATTTATGAGTGGTAGAGCACTTCCTTTATATCACCCACATTCTGTCTTCCCTCATCCTCCCCACCTTCCCTTCCTCACCCTTCCATCAGTATGGGTGTTGCGTTGCTTTCCCGAGCCGGATCACAAAGGCCAGGCTGCTTTAAAGCCTTACTACTGGTTTAAACACAAGTTATGCAACAGTGTTCTGTAATTTTGAATAACAATGGTGTTTTGGATGGTGATTCTGTTCTGCGGAGACCTTAACGTATTTCTTGATCTCTCTGCAAAACCTGGGGTGCTTGGTAAGAAGCCAGCCGTGGTTTACATGTAGCTTGGAATAACAGAGCTGTTATTATTATTGTAACCAATAATCCCTGCTTCCTCCTTGCACTTAAATTAAAATGGACACTCAAATCCCAGACTAGTCTTTTTTTTTTCTCCTCTCCCCTTTGTTTTTCTGTTTCCTCGATCGCTGCACCAACCTTATCTGCAATGCTTCCCTGTCCTATCAGGAATAGGACAGAGCTTGATCTCTGGGCAAGACGTGCGAGCCAAGTTGTCCAGGAACTTCTTGTCACCTGCAGATGCACCCAGTGCTGCTGCTTCAGGGCTGTCCGGCACACCGCTCACCCATCCCACGCTCCTCCAAACAAGCGTCCAGAAGAGACGTGCTTGAAGGAAGCGTGAAGTAAGACGTAGAGTGGAAAAATGAAACTTTACTAGCATGCATTGAAGATCACATGGAGTTTGATGCTGCTAAATCCAGAGGTGTCAACTCCTGCAAGGCAGCCCTACCTCTGTTCCTCTATAAATCTACAGCCAGCCCCTGGGGGAGCCATTTTCTCATGGCAGAGAACAGCAGCAGCAGGGAAAAGCTGAAAAGTGTGAAGGATGCGGGGAGAAGCAACGCATAAAAAGTGTGGCACTTTAATGGCATGCTGGTTAGGGTTGCAGGTAAAGGTTTTTAATCTCTTGAGGAAATTACGGCACACAGCTGCACTGACATGATTTTGTGCATTTTATAGAGGGTCGGGACTTTATTGTGGGGTCCAGTTCTTGTAACTGGAGGCGGGTGCCGGAGTACTGAACACACGTGGCAGTAGCAGTGACTGTGGTGGGACAGACCCTGCGTCTTGCCCCCGCCTGCAGGGAGGGCTTCTTGCTGGTGTGAAGGTGTGGGTTTCCTACCCGCCTTCAGGTAAGGGGCTGGGGCTGGCTGGCTGGCTGGCTGACAGCAGGGGTCGAATCCCATATTTTGCTGCTTGCCAGTGTGTTGCTTCTTGGCAAAACCATGAGATTGCTGGGGCCCAGCACGCCGTGTTGGTAACGGCCTGCACTGTTGCTGGGAGTCTGTCAAATTTGGCAGCCTGATAACTGATCATCAGCGCATCTTCCGGCTGAGCAGTTTCACTTTGAACACAGCCACCCACAAAAAGCTCAGAGTCACTTTTTCCCCCTCCTCGTGGGACAGAAAACTTGCTTTTCCCCCCCTAAAAATGAATCAAATAAATAGAAGTTGGGAGCTTTGGCTTTCTGACTCTCCGCTTCTGCAGCGTGTCGTGTTGGCCAGAGGTATCACGGTGAGAGGGTGCAGGTCAGGGGAAGCTTTGGTGGTGCCCAGCAGCAGGCTCTGGTCTTAGCACTGATGATCCAGCATTTGCTGCCCATCTCCGGCCATGCTGCATTGCCCAGTCCTGCTGTCACCTCCAGCCACGCAGCAGCGGCTCCTTCAAGCTGGCTCTTCTTCCCGGTCAGCGTTTGCTCTGCTGCTTTCTCTGTACAGGCCCATGTGCACACCCATGTGTCTTACTGGCTTGTTCTGGAGTTGGGTTTTTGGCTTTTATCTTTAGCCAAATAAAAACAAAGTCATTTTACACAGTGGGTGCCACATCCCTTCTGCCATCCTAGCACAGTCAGCTCCTGTTGTGGTCTCCTCGCCTGCCATCCTAGCAGTGGTTTGAGGGAGAAGGTGCTTCAGTGGCAGGGGGACGATCACCCAGAGGTTTCTGCAAGTCATCGTCGCTCCTGATTTCCATCCCCACCTCTGTTGTAGGTGTAGAGCAGCTGCTGCTACCGGAGCCGATCCCGCTCAAGGCTGGTTAAGGCAGCATTAACTAATTGCCTGTGTTACGAAGGTGCTTCAAAGCTCTTTCCTTTGCCTGACCCCAGGCTGGGGAGTGTGGATGCTCCCACTGTTCTCTCGGGAGCAGCCACCCCAGCCCCACCCAGAGGTCTCAGGAGAAAATGCCGCTGCCGTGGTGTTTCCTTGGCTGTCACACCCCAGCCAGCGGCACCCAGAGGTCAATGTCACGCCTGGGTGTTGGGCACACTGTGACAACCCCGTGCTGTGGCTGTGCTGGTCTGGGATCCATCTTCCTCCTGCTGTGTGGAGTCATCCCCCACCCAGCCTGGGTAGGAGGTGATCCAAGCTCAGTCACCAACAAGACTCAGATACAAATTTATCTTTATTCAGTGACATACAAAGAGTCCCCCGGGCTGGAGGAGGCTTCATGGATCCCTTTTGCTTGTGACCTTCAGGTTTCAGACCCCTTCACCCCATGCCAAGATGCCCTTTCCCCTCTGCCTCCTCTGCTGCCGACAGCTCCCCAGGGCTGGAGGAGGAGGAGATGGTTGTATGGGGCGGACCAGCCCCCCAGCATCGCTCTGCCCCTCAGCACCCGCTTGGCTCCCTCCTGCTCACGCCTTGGCCGCAGTGCCTGCGTGTGGGAAGCTGACGGGCTGGTAGCCAGGCTTGTCGTCCTGCTTGCGGTAGTAGATGCGGGTCACCACCGACAAGATGAAGGTTTGCGGGATCAACAGCTGCATGTTCATCTCTGGAAGAGGAGAAGGATCATTTGAAGCTGCCTTCATCAGCCGTGACGGTTCCCCGTGCCCTGCTGTGCAATGGAGGGGCTCAGCCGGGAGCAGGTGATGCCGCTTCCCCATCTCCCGACTTACGCTGTGACCTGGCCTTGGAGGAGAAGGGCGGCGAGCAGGCGATGTTGCCGTTGTTAGCCAGGATGCTGAAGATGGCGGGCTGCAGCGCCGTCAGGAGGAGGAGCATCTGCAACAACCAACACCCGAGGTGATGGGTGCCCTGCTGTTCCCAGGCTCCTGCCCCTCACCTCCCCTGCTCTCCCGCAGCCAGACCTGGCTCTCGCCCACCAGTGGCTCCTGCCCCACCATCTCCTCCCCGAGCCCAGGGGGGAGCCAGGCAGGACAGGGGCTCACCTGGAAGCAGGAGAACTTGGCCTGGATGTTCTGCTCGGCCAGGTGCACCCGGGCCTGCCGAAAGAGGATGCCCAGGGCCCACAGGCCGAAGAGGGTGGAGACACCGACCGCAGTGTTGATCCAGAGGGCCGCGCTCTCCGCCGAGATCTGCGGGGGACACACAGAAGACACACCTGGGCTGATAAATCTGCTGGGCAAGGTGAGGGCTGGTGGAGGCTCCCCGTCCGGGACATCACCCTGCCCGTGCCCTGGCACTCACGTCAGCAGGGTTGTACATCCCGTCTGTGAACAGGACCAGCCCCAGGAAGACGGCGAACACCCTGCAGAAGGCGTACTGGAAAGTCCCCAGCATCATCAGTTGAAGCTTTCTCCTGGCACAGCGAGAGAGACCAGTAGCACTCTGAGGTCCCCAAGCCCCTGCCAGGGACTTCTCTTCCACCTCAGCAGAAGCAGGGGATGAAAGCCCTCCCGGGGGACAGGGGGTTACACCAGCTTTCCCTCACCTGCTCATGGTGATTCGGGGCAGGCAAGGGCAGCAGCAGCAGCAGGGCCCGGTGCTGACCACCATGGGCACATCCTTCAGGGTGCTGAGCAACGCCTCCTTCCCCCCGAAGCCCTCCACCATGACCAGCATCAGGAGGCAGAAGCAGATGGAGAAGTACCTGAGCAGGAGGAAGAGGAGGAGGAAGGCAGGTCAGGGCCAGCGGGCTCCTCAGTGTCCCTGCTCCGGGGTAGGCGATACTCACGCCGTGGTAGCCATCTCCACCACCATCATGGAGCGCGGGAACCACAGCCCAAAGCAGCTGACCACGGACACAACCTGGGGGAGAGACAAGCGTGGCACACTACTGCCCCCCCCTTCTGTGGGCTGGCAGCTCCTGGGTGGCCCTGGCCCCCCCAGGGTGATGCCCCCCACACCCCAGCTCACCGTAGGGGCCGAGCTGCTCCAGCGGAGGGTCTTCATCTTGATGGGGCAGCGGATCTTGCGGGTGAGGTAGAAAGCCTCTTCCACAAAGATTGCGACCGACAGCAGCGTCATGATGGTGGCGAGGCCCATGATGGTGAGTTGGGCTACGTCCAGCTCTACCATGGAGAGGTGAGAAGCTGGCTGCATCCTGTCCTGTCCCCCTTGGGGCCACCGTGGCAGGGAGCTGCCACCCAACCCACCACTCCACAGATTTGGGAAGTCCCTTGCCACATCCTCAGCACATCTGGCCATGCCAGAGATGGTGCTTCTGCCCTGCTGCTCCCGTGTCCCATGTCACCTGCCCCAGTGCCAGCCCTCCCTGGGCGACCCCCATCCCTGCAGGCAGGGTTATGGGCTGGGAGCACCCCGCTGCCGTCCCCCTTCCTCGGGGCTGCTCCCTGCCTGCACCCACCGCAGCCACCCTCCCTCCTTCATCCCCGTCCTGCTCCCAGCAGTGGCAAGGGGAGGGTCCCCCCCACCTACGGTGCAGCAGCTGCCGGGAGGTGGGCGGCAGGGAGAAGCAGGCTGCCGGCACGCTGAAGTTCCTGATCAGCATCTCCACCACCGGGCGGGGGAACCTGCGGAGAAGAAGGGGAGTGCTGCACAGGGCCAGCAGGGACACGGGGACACCCAGCCCTGCAGGGTCCTGTTGTTCCCTGGCCGGCTCACTTCACCCCCGGGCACCTCCCTTTACAGTGGGAATAACCCAAAATCCTGCACCAAAAAGTTGGATTTGCCCGGCTACAAAGCAGCATGGGGATCCCCGGCACTCACCTGGGGTCTTCTGCCAGCTCCATGGTGAGATCCATCCTGCTCTGTTCCTCCCCGGCTCCGTCCCAGCGGCTGTGGGTCTGCTCGGCACCGCCTGCCTTGGCTCCCTTCGCTGGTTCGCGGGGTCAGAGTCCCCAGGGCAGGGACCGCCGGGAGGCCGCCGCGCCTCGTTCCAGTTTAACCAGCAGCCTCCAGCACTCCCCTCCCTCTCCCATCGCTGCGGGCGCCCATTGGCGTGCCCCCACGCCATCCCTGCACCGCCGAGAGCCTCGGCCGCCCGGTTATCGACCCGGGGTGCCGTGGAAGGTGGTTACCACCCGTGCCAGCACGCCTGCGCGTCCCCAAAGCCTGGGGAGCATGGCACCTGTGCCGGGGTGACGCTGCCTACGCAAGCCCTGGGGCCGCCGGGAGATGGGCTCGTGGTGGCAGAGGGTCCCCATGGTGCCATGCAGGGTCCAGGACTCATCCCAGTGTCCCACCAGCAGCGGTGGCCAGGCAGGAGGTGATGCTGCGGAGCCGTGGGAAGCCTGGCCAGACCCGGCATGGCTCTGTGGGCCGTGTGAGGAGTTTGCTGGGAGCTGAGCCCTGCCCAGAGTGGCTCCCACGACACTAGAGGGCAGGGCTGGCCCGACGCTCAGCGCCCCAGCCTTTTGGGACAGACGCGGAGCCGAGACCTGGGAAGGGAGACGGAGGGCTGGAGGGGGCACACCAAGCAGGGAGCTGGGGCGTTAGGCGAGGGGAACAGTGTATCCTTCCCTAGACGGATCCCAGCATCCTCATGAGATGCCCATAAGGATGTCCCAGGGGTGCCCATGGCCCATGGTGTCCTCCCAGCACCTCAAGGAAAGTGAGCATTGGTTTCTACTGGGTCCCCAAGGACCTTCGAGCCCCCACCCTTTGCCCTTCTGGCAGTGAGCTGCTGCTGAAGCCAGAGTGGCACGAACACCCCAAAAGGGTCCCCAGCACCCTGCTGTGGGAGCAGGATGCTGCAGTTGTCATGGGAATGAGATGTGGGGTGGATGCTGCAGTTGCTATGGGAATGGGATGGGGGGGGGGGCAGAGAGGAGGGGGATGCTGTGGTTGCCAAGGGAATGGAATGGGGGGATTTGTTGCACTGTGCCTGCCGTGGGAGCAGGCCAGAGCTCTGCAGCTGCCCAGCCCACCACAGAGCATCTCATCCCCCTTCGTTTCAGTGCCCTCATCTACCTGAGCTTGCTGGTCTCCGTCCTGTAAGTTGCCCCATGGCCACGGGCCAAGCCCCATCCCGGGGACGTGGGGCAGCAGAGCTGCTGCTTCACACCTGTCTCCTCGAGACGCTGGAGCCAGGCATCAGCTCCAATGGCCTGGATCCGCGTCCTCTTCCCCCAGAACCACCCAGCTCCAGCAGCCCCTGGCACTGAGCACCCCAAGGCTCTCTGCTCGCTCCCCACCTCCCCCATGGCAGCCCCAGAGCCTGACCCCAGCCCCGTCCTCTCCATACCCCGGCTTGCGGCTGCGGCTGGCTGGTTCTGCGCGTCATGCTGCCAGTCCACCGTCCTCTTCCTCCCGGCTCTCGCCAGCTTGGTCCTGCTCAGCTTAGTCAACCTGGGGCTCTTCCAGCTGGGTGGGGTGACGGGGAACATGGGCTGCTCAGTGGCGGGGTGGTCCCGGGGCTCTGGGGGGGCACACAGTCTCCCCACGTGTCTCCTGCAGCAGTGGCTGGGGAGGACAGGCTGAAGCAGGGGCTCTGCAGCACAGCAAGACAGCCCTGCCAGTGCAGGTGCCACTGTCACAGCTGGCCACACGTCCACCGCCACCCCCGCTGCGTCTGCTGCGTGGAGGTGAGGGACATGGGGCACCCTGGCAGCCGGGGGGGTCCCCACATATCTGAGGTGGCTGCACGCATCCAGCCCTACCCACCCCATCCCACCACCCAGCCCCATTATCCAAGCTCCGTACCCCTGTCCCAACACACCGTATAACCTTCCCCATCCTGCCCTATACACTGTGCCCCCCACACCTAACCTGGCACACTGCACCCCATAAACCCTATCAGTACCTCACATGCTCAGCCCTACACGCGGCACCCCATATTCACCCATCCCTATACATTACCTTCCCTATACATTACACCTGGCGCACCCAGCCCTATGCCCTGCAGCCCCTGCACACCGTGCCCTATCTCAGCCCTGTGCCCACAGACGCCCCTCGCACGCCCCTTGTGCACACAGACACACTCACTCCTGCCTCACACAAGAACCCGCCCCTGCAGACGCAGCCCCCGCGTGCAGCACCGGGCAGAGACCAGCCACTGGGTGGTCCTGGCCCCACGGGGTGCAGGGTGCCTGTGGAGTACCCCCAGCCCAGCTCCCCCGTGCTCCACCAGTTTCACCAACGTTGCCTACAGCTGAAGAAACACATCGGCTCCCACGACATCCGCTGTGTGATGGTCACCATGGGCTGTCTCATGGCAGTCCTGCTGTCCTGCTTTATCTGCCTGGTGATCATCCCCCTGTGGTCCATCACCACGGCGGTGATGTGCACGTATCCTTGGCCTGGGAAGGCACAGCCCTGCCCCGGCACGCACGTACACATGCCGCACCGCCCAGGCCTTCGCATGCAGGAACCTATTCCCCTGCCTGCACGTAGCTCCAAGGCCAGCACCACCCATGGGTGCCCACTGCACGGGGGCACGTGGTGGTGCCCTTGACCAGCCCTCCTGCCTCTCCTTGTCCTTGACTCACTGCTCCAGCATCATGATGACCTTCCTCGCCACTGTCTGCCTGAGCCTGATTGAGCCCTGGATCCCCTGCGTCCCCCAAGCACAGCACGCCCCATGGTGCCAGGTACAGCTGCAGGGCATGAAGCATCTCGGCAGCCCGGGAGGGGGATTGTAGGTCGTGGCTGGACCCCAAGCCCAGATCAGGGGGGCAGCCCCACGTCTCGATGCTCTGCACGAGTTGGTTCCACCATGCGTGCACACACGTGCAAGGGGAGCTCTGTCGCTGCACACACTCCCCTCTTGGTGCTGGATGCACCAGTGACACCCAGCAGCACTGACCCACTCCACTGAGCCCCCAGCCCCATTGCCATACCCGAGCCCACCCTGTCCTACCCTACATGGGGTCAGGACACGTCCATCGCACTGTCCTGCTCTGGGCAGCGTGCCGTGGGGCTGAGTGTCACCCCCCAGAGCTGCCCCGTGGTGACACGCAGGGCTCTCGCCCCTGCAGCCCACGTCCCTGAGCCCTCCCTGCACCAGCAGGACAGAACGTGCCTGCAGCTTGCTTGCTCTGACCTGTCCCGGGAGCTGGCAGAGATGGGTGTGGAGAGGGGAAATCATGGAGTCATAGAATGGTTTAGGTTGGAAGGGACCTTAAAGATCATCTGGTTCCAACCCCTCTACCCTGGGCAGGGACTCCCACTAGACCAGATTGCTGAAAGCCCCATCCAACCTGGCCTTGAATGCAGTGGGACGGGGTAGCCCAAGGTCCTCCCAACTTCTCCTCTTACCCACCTCCTGTCCACACTTGGGATGGGTGGACCTGCGCCCACCGGGGTCCACGGCCACCCTTCTGCCCCAGTCACCCTTCTCCACACAGGCTGCTACCACGGCCAAAAGCTGTGAGGACTGCCAGGAGTCAGCGGCAGGGGAGCATCCCATGGCAGGGGCAGGACGGGGGGGCCACACAAGGCTCTCGGCAAACCCCACCGACCAACTCAACCTCAGCCCCAGACCCCCGGGCACAGGGAGCCCCTTTCCTGCCCAAAAGCCCTTGAGCAGGGAAGGAAAGTGGAGCACCAAGATGGGAGACATGCACCTACTGCCCTGGGGCGAGCGTAGTTTGAAGGCTCGGGGCCCCCTTGGCATCAGGGTGGTTCTTTTGCACCAAGGAGCTGGTGGAGAGGCCAGTGGCAGCACTGGAAAATCTCCCCATTTGCTCAGTTAGCTTTTTTTATTTTAAACAAAACTGTTTGACCATTGAAATCCTCCCCCCAAAGAAAACCCCAAGCTGACCCTCTCGGCGTGCCTGCATCGCCCACGTTGCTGCTTTGTCAGCGTTCCCCAATACTTGGAAAAGCACTCAAAATGCAAATATTTGCATAGTTTTTCAGACAGTTTTCCACCTGTCTCTAATTCCCCACGGTTATGTCCGGTGGGCCCAACCGTGGCAGGCATGGCGGGCTCCCAGCCAACCATCACCAGCTTCCCCATGGCTGGGACATGGCAGGGAAGGAAAATCCTCATTCAAAGCCCTGGTAGGAGCTCATAGGAAGCCAAAATATGTTCCTCCTCACGCTCTCCTCTCCCACCCAGAGTCTGGGGCTGTGGTCGATGGTGAGGACGCCAAGGAGTGGGACTCTCACACCCAGCTCCGGCTGTGGTCCACCCAGACAAGCAGACAATAAAGATCTTCACCCCAAGCTTTTGGTGATCCGTGGTCACTGCTGCCCCAGGACACAGAGGGACGGACTCTGCTCAGTGGGATGAAGTGGTCAGGACACTCCCTCTCCTAAGGGACATCCTTCACTCTGTCTAGTCCCTGTGCCAGGCAGGACCAGCACCCCAAGAGCAATGGAATCCCGTGGTGCAGGGGGGGTGCCTCGCACCCACCTCTGGGGGAAGCCACACTCCACAGGCACCTCATTGTAGGGATGCCCACCCTCTGCACGACCACAGGTGACCCTGGTACCCCCCGCCACAGGGATTCAGGGCAGAGGCAGCATCCCCACCCCACTGCTGTCCCGGCAGCACCCCCCCGAGCCACTGGAAGCAGGAGGGTGGGGGCGATTCAAGAGAAACAAATAAAATGTGGAACTCGACCAGACTTGTGAAAGGGACAGGAAAGCGTTTCCCAGGGCGCTGNCTGGTCCCCCCCACCGCCCCCCCGCCCCCGCCAGCTTTGCCCGGGCAAGGAAACCGCCGCTGAGAGTTTGATGGAAGTGGATGGGGGAGCCGGATCCTGGTGACGGTTACGGGAGGCTGCTGCCACCATCCGCCTTCACACACCCCACAGCCACCCACAACTGCCCGGTGCGATGGCCTCAGCTGGACCCAGCAGCATCGTGGCTCGCCACCGGGCTGGAGAGGGGTCCCGGGCAACCCGCGCATCTCCCCGCAACAGCCAGCGTGGGGCCACGGCAATGCCCCCAGCCCTGGCCCCAGCGCAGCAGGGTTGGGGCTGGCTCCCCGCGGCCCCAGGTCTGGAGCTGCCCCGCTGATAGGGATGGCGGGGAGCCCTGCCCACGGCTGGCCCGCAGATAAGGCCCGTGTGCTCCCCACCGATTGCCCCGGGAGGCCACCAGCAGGGCGGGGGCCACCGTCCCTGGGAGATACGGCCGGGAGGGAGCAGCGAGCGAGGAGGGCAGGGGGCTGCTGCAGGGGTGTGAGACACCAGGTCCCTGCGTGTCCCCTTCTCTGGGCAGGGGAAGGCTCCCTGGCTGCCCTGAAAGCACAGCTGGGGTTGGCACAAGGTGTGGACCCCCTGGCAGAGCGATAGCCCACCTCAAAACCTTCCCTTCCCAGCGGGGATAAGTCCCACTGCCACTGGAAAATACCTCCCAAAGCCCTGCAAACCCACAGGGCTGCATCACAGGCTCAGGGTCAAGGACTGCACGGTGCCTCAGTTTCCCCATCTGTAAAATGGGGTGAGAGCCCTATGACACGAGGGCAGAGAGGGGTCAGTCTCTCACCACTCCGGTGACCAGAGAGACCTGTGTTATTTATAGACCGAGCTGGCATTTCAGATGGGGACACGCTGCCAGCTGCCTCCAGCCTCTGCCTCAAAGTCACAGGGAGAAAACGCTGGCCTTGGAGGGGCTCAGCACAGGGGAGTCCTGCTGGCCTCAGCCTCCCCTCCCATGCAGGGAAAATCACCCTTATCCCAGCACAAGGGAGTAAGGATTGTTCCCACTGGACACATCAGGCGAGCCCTGTCCACAGCCCCAAGCCCCCTGCCCAGCCGCAGGCAGTGGGACACACCAGTGGGGTGGCCATGGGGTGGCCGTGGGGCAGCGATGGCAGGGCAAGACCGGAGGCGTGCAGCACGCTGAGGGTGTTTCCCCCCACCGAGAGGGCTGCATCACCTATTTTCCCCCGGATGAGTGTGCAATGGAGAGACTGGGGACTGTCGTTAACCAGAGCAGCACGCCACTTCACGGAAAAGCCAGCCCCGAGATGTCTCATCATCCCCTCCCTCGCTCGCTCTCGAGAAGAAGTGATGCAGACGGTGTGTGGGCAAAACACCCCCGCATGACCTGCTCCCCGCTACCCCGGCTCCCCGAAACTCAGCCCAGCCGCAGCCGCGGGGCCGGCTCCTGGGCACAGCCCCCGCAACACCCCCACGGACCCTCCTGCCCCTGTCCCCGGGCAGGTCTGGGTGCCACCGCAGATGCTGCCATCCTGAACAGGCTCCTGTGCCGCAGGGCTGGGCTGGGGAGAGAAGTGAGGTGTTAACACAACTGGGGGCGTCGCGGAGGATCTCATGTAGTGCATATATATTGGAGTGAGGTGGGATGGATGTGCCCTCAGGAGAGGAATAGCTCATCCTTACGGGCTTGCTTATCCCCCAAGCCGTAGCCTCAATCATGCTTCCAAACCAGTGCTCCCAAGGGACTGGCCCTGCTGGTCCTGCCCAAGGGTCCCCCCAGCCCCAAAGGGGGGTGCCCAGGGCAGGGTCCTGGCCTTCACAATGCCCAGCTTCCCATGACTGTCACTCCAAGGGTCTGTCTCCTGGCTGGAGGAGAGGAGGATGATGGTGGGGCTTGTCCCTGGCATGGGAGGAAGAGGAGCACACCGTGAGTGGGAAGAAGCTGGATGAAATCTTTGTCCCGTCTGCACTGAGACCATTGGAGCTGCTTTGATGGCTCCAGCCTTCTCCTCTCTTTTGTACGGAGCCTTGCAGATGGAGCACCCGATAACACCCCTTTCTTCTGCCCAGCCCTTCTGGTCACCTTTCAGTTTGCTTTTCCTCCTGGCAGCCCCATGTCCGACAGTGCTGTGCTCGGCCGGAGCGGAAGCGACCGAGTCACGGGGCTCAGCATGGCGGGGGCTTTGTCTCCTTCAAAGGGGACAAACAAACGGCCGGCGGTTCCCAACCTGGCTGGAGGGATCCTGCGGAAATACTGCAGTCAACACCCTCGGGCGCTGCTTCCTACCCACTCTGAGGCTTCGGATGCAAGGAAGCATTTTGCTGCCGTAAGGCAACGTCTGCATTTCCAGTGGGTGGCCAGTGAACGGCCACTGATTTCTTAGAGCCGCTGCCAACCTCCAAATGAAAAGGCACCTTGTTCGAAAAACAGAGGGGCTTTCTTCTGCCACAACCACCTAAAATATTGCATGTCACTGCTTATATTTGCTTTTTGAGAATGACAAGGTAAAAACACACTCAGTGTGGGCTGGAGGCATTTGCTTTGGTTGGGAGTTTTATTTTCATAGTTGTCTGCCTCCTGCAAGAAGCTCACAGGTGAAAATGCTGAGGCTTTTAAAAAGCCCTGCCTCAGACCGACAAATATTTTTCCAGAGAGCCAGCAGAGACGTGGCGTGTTTGTGGAAGGGGGGTGCTGCTTCCCTGATGGCCCCGAGCCCTCCCGGCTTCACAACACCCACCCGCCGGCCTCGGACACTCTATGGGGAAACCTGCAACGGCCACGGGTCGGCATGGGGAGCGGTCCTGCTCACTGGGGGAAACCCTTCGGCCCTTGGTGGGGCTCCGTCAGCAGGTCAAGGCTGTCCCTGAGTGACACTGCCTGCCATCGCAGGTGGGAGGTGGGAAGCATCCCGAGTGCAGCTCAGTGGGAACCAAGAAAAACACCTCCCTTCCGCTCCTGTCGCCTCCGCGGGAGCCAGATCCACACCAGGCTGCCAGGCGGGCGCTCCCACGGGCATACGTGTGGACTTAGGGAGGTGTGTGTGCCCATGCTCGAGACACAGATGTGTGGGTGCACGTGGTTTTGTCCCCCCGGCCGGTGCCCACGCCTGCGAGCACAGCACCCTACGGGGTGCAGGGAGCCGAGGCAGAGGGTGGCGGGGTTCCAGCATCACCGGCTCTTGCTCGCCAACAGCAAAGCAACACTCAGCCCCAGCCAAGGCTCTCTCTTGTGTCCGCTTCTTCCCCCAGATCCCTGCGTGGGATAAAGTGAAGGGACAAGGCATTTCGCCCCTAGGCTGCAATGGCAAGGAGGAGGAGAGGAGGGAGGGCTGGGGCAGCACCAGTTCCACCGGAGATGCGTGCACGGCCACACGCACTTTTGCATCACGGGGCAATAAATAAAACCCCTGAATTCACATCTGGAGGAAGCTGTAAAAGCCACTGGGACATGCACAGGCAAAGAAAGGTGCTTTCTCCAGAGAGAAACCCAACAAAATCACATAACTGCACCCAGCACAGCGGGCTCAGCAGCCCCCAGGGCAGCTCTTGCAGGGAGACTGAGCCAAGCAGAGCTAAAGGAGACGCTGGTGCTGTAAATCACCCCTACTGACCATTCCTTTATGGGGCAAGGATGACTAAAATCAGGAGGTAAGCACAAATACCAGCCCTCTCTTCACCGGGGAAGCAGGGAAGGGAGCAGAAGGGGTTGTCTTCACTGGCCTGACCAGAGAGTTTTTTCAGCTGCAAGAAAGTCTTCAACTTTAAATCCACATCAAAACAAAAATACAAACCGATGTTTAAAGTGAGCTTCTCCAACTGAACTGGAACCTGGCCCTGCCATGTGTGCATCCCAAAGGACATCTGCCAAAACAGAGCGGAGGGGATAGGCAAGGTTGTGCCTCCCTATAGCCCACCGTGGATATTTGCCTTTGGCAGCCTGTCCCTTGGAAGGGGACATGGAGGGACAGTGCCTGCGCAGGGCTGGAGGCTGTCTCAGGGCAGACCAGCTGGGATGAGAAGGTCAGCAATTTGACAGAGCCGCGGGGTTGCCCATCTCTTTTTTCCATGAGCTGGGAGTCACAGCCCTTCTCCCAGGAGATTTGCCCATGCTGACTGACCTGCTTCACGTGCCCCGGGGAAAATGACACCCCAGGCTCACATTTAAATCATCCGTGTCTGCTGCCTGCCTGTGCCTGGGAGCAGGGGCTGGCTGCAAACTGCAGCCTGTGGGTTTCAAACTCAGCCCCTGGCACCCCGCAACAGCCCAAGGGAAAGGCAGGAGGCCCCCAGCACCTGAGTGCTGAAAACACCCCGAGCTCTCTGGCTGCCGGACCGAGCTCCCCTGGTTTGAGCACCACATCTCACCCTCTGCTCCGTAAATACACTACAAGGCACATGGCATCGCCTGGGCCCCCGTGGCACAAAGCTGGCACCCAGGCAGCCATGGGCAGGTGGCGCAGCCGCTGCCAGCACAGATAAGGGGCAACTAGCAGGTAGGGAGAAGGCTGCTACTCTCTCTGCTCAGCCCGACTGTGCTAATCCCACCCCAATTAAAGCCTCCCCTTTGCTTTCAGATACTGCTGTGAGAAATTAATCCACCCTAAAACAAGGCATTTCCAGCAGGCAGACAAGACAAAGCCAAATCTCGGGTTGAAAAGGCTTCGGCACCTGCCTGGGAGCCCTGACAAAAGCAGAAAAGCCACCGAGGCCAGGAGATCCCCTGCAATCAAAAACCCACAGAGGAGGCACCGGTTGAGCCTGCTGTTCCTGGGCGCCTGGGGCCAGTGCCTGCAGGTTTCAACCGACCATTTACCAAGAGCAGAACCATTATCCAAAGCCTCTTGGGGAGGCTTTTTCCCTGCTGAGCTTGCAGTGCTACACAGGGTGCTGGCTGCTTCTTTATGTTGGGTTTTTTGGTTTTTTTTTCCTTTGCCCTTTGGGCTGCTCTTTTGCCAATAAACGCAATTTACAAAAACACAAAGGAATGGACAGGTCTAATCTCCTGAGTCAACATGTGCCCTTATCGCAGAGGGCGGTTCCAGCCAAGCAGGCTTGGGCTCTCCTTCATTCAGAGGTGCAACGTGTGCACGCGTTGCAGAGCAAAGCAGAGGCCAAACTTTCCCAGGTTTTCCAGCTCTGGCCCTTTTGGGAGCACAGAAGTGAGCAGAGAGGGACTCTTGCAGGACTGATCCCGCTAGAGAGATATAGCAGGTCCTGTAGAACCCTGTAGGGCAGGCACATGTCCAGCATACAGACCAGATCCCTCTCACCGTATCTTCACATCCTTTCATGGCTCCATCCAGACATGGCTCAGAGCTCGGCTTTCCAAGGCTGCCGGGTAACAGTCACTTACTTTTCTTGTGGCTACAAAGGCTTCTCGAGCGAAACACCACAAACTGTGGATGGTATCCCTGGCTTTCTAGGATACAAACCACCAAGTCATGAAGGGAAAAATCCCAACAGCCTCTAGCTATGGCAATCGCCGATTCAAGAAAAGCGCTTGTGAAATTGCACACTTTGCAAAAATGACTTGAAACGCCTGCCTGGAGGTGCACTGGTGGAGGAAAGAGAGGGGCTGTGTGCTGCGCTCCAGCTACAGATCAGCGAGAGCCGAAAGAAAGAAAGGCCGAGGAACTCGTGAGAAACCCATGATCTGGAGGCAGAGACCCTCAGGGCTGTGTCCCAGCTCCCGCGTGGGTCTTCTTCCCGCGGCTGCCTTTTCCCTTTCCGCTTCCCACCGCTCAAACCCTCTGCCCCCTGTGCCAGCACAATGTCGGGGCCAGGTCCACCGGCAGCCATCAAACGCGCAGGCGGTGCAGAGCCGGACGGAGCTTTGATGTGCCCCCGGGCGGCCGCGCTGCGTCCCCCTGCTTTTCAAAGGCCGGTCCTTGGCTATTGTGCTCACATCCTGAGCTTGTTTGTACACCCCACCGCGGTCCCCAGCCCCTCAGCCCCCCGCCGCCGCAGAGACAGCCGTCCTGGCCGCCAGATAAAAGCAGCCAGGCTCATCGCCGGGCAGAGTTGCTATCAGAGCAACGACAAGCGGCACAGCCTGGCGGTGCGGCCCCAGAGATAGCGGGAGCTTTGCCGGGCTGACCCCGCACCACCAAAGGCTCCAGGTCAAACAACAGCTCCCGCTAGATCTCCACCGACCCCGGCTGCCCGCCGCGGGGCTGCCTGCATGCTCCGTCTGTTGGCAGGAGCGGTATCAGCCCGGCGCACACCGAGGATTTGTCCTCCTGCCACTGCTTTCCCCCTCGGCTGCACCTGGAGAAGGCCAGCATCTTGCCAAAAGACATAACCGATGGGCGGGAAGCAACTTGCCCCATCTCCCTGCATCCTCTGAGCAGGGATAAAGCAGGGATAACTGCCCGCCCTCCTCCCTGTAGGCAGGCTCAGGTCCTGCAAGGAGCACAGAGGGGTCTCCAGGACTTCAGAAGGTAAAATCCCAGCAAAACCCAAGCTTTGCAAGCGAGAAAGCCCCAATGAAAGGGCGAGACTGTTTTAACCCCACTGGGGCAGGGTGTCCGAGCGTAAGCCTCTCTGCTGCGTCTCCATGCCAGGGCTGGGCAAGCAGAGCGGCGGTAACAAGCACCACCACGTCCTCTTCCCTCCTTGCGTGGTGTCTGTGGTGGGAGAGGCAGGGGGAGATGAGCCTTCTCACTGCAGGGAGGCAAAAAAACCACCCCAGAGGACACTGAGAAGGGTGTCCATGGGGTACCCCAAGTCTGACGTTCATAGGGACGAGGGACCGCACCGCCCTCGGCCCCACATCTCTCCCAGTGCCCGGGGCGTTCTGTCTCCTCTCCGTCTGATGGGCGGGAGCACCGGGGCAGCTGGGGACAATGTGGGGAGCCAGGCTGGACTCAGGTGCTTCCCCGGGAAGGATGCAAAGATGGGTGTTTTTTTGAAGGGAAGACCAAGCCACGGCCATCTCTCAGCATTACCTGCCACATTTCCACTCTCTTAAATGCCTTTTCCTGGCTGCGCGTGTCCCACCTCTTGCCTCCTCCCTTTGCTACAGGAGAAGAGGCAGCAGATCCTCTCCCACATGCTGGTGCCTGCCAGGATCCCTCTCCTTTCTCAGGTGCATGGCAGCACGTGCCGGGACGGTGGCAGAATAACCATAGCTCCCGAGCACGGCCATGTGGGCCTGGATTGCCATTAGCAAGCAAGATGGGGTGACCTCTTCCAAAGCAGCACGATGGCTTTTCCTGCAAGCGTCAGATCCAACCGCCTCACCCCTCTTACAGCCAGGGCAATTGAGAAATGAAGTAGCAAAGGCCAAAAACACACGGTCTTCCAGAGGATGGGGATTCTCATGGCATTGTGAAATTCTTGGATATCTCACTGCTGGCTGTGGGAGACAGGAGCAGAGAGAGCAAGGCTCTCCCGGGAGCCATAACCGCCATCCCCGACATGGAGTTGGGTCACAGCATGATTCTGAGGTTGCAAAAACCTGGAATTCCCCGCTCCCTTCTGGGACCTATAACAGCTGACTGTACCCTGGTGCAGCTCATGAGTTGAGCAGGGAAGACAGCCAACGTATCATTCAAATCTGGCTCCAGGAAAGCAGGAGCTGGCACTGCCACTTCTCCCAAGTGGCTGTGATGCAGAGGAAGCAGTTGACACAGCGAGCAGAAGATCAAAGTCTTTTTTTTGTCCCCAGGTGCCCATTGCCTGCCTGGCCCTGTACCCTGGGGTGCCTGGGGTGCCTCACCGCCTCTGTTTTGCAGAGTACACAGCCCTTTAATTACCCCCCACCCCATGGGCCATCACATCGTGGGACATCACATCTCCCGGAACCCTCAGCCTAAGCCCAGCAGCGTGCACTTCGCTGCAGCACCTCCGACCTGGCACCACAGTCCAGCACTTGGTTCTTGGCTGTTCCATCCCTTCCAGATGGAAGAGCCATGTCAGCCCCAGCATTTCATGCCATAAGAGTGCTTGTCACCTCCCAATGTCGTTTTTGATAAGCTGCTCACAAAGCCCTGCACGTCCTTTCCAGCCTGTTTATCTCTGCAGCTCTTGTTTTCCCTCTGCTTTTTAACTGCCTTCCCAAAATACGGATAGGACAGTTGGCCACATGAGGGTCAGCCACTCCGCAAAACTGAAGTGAAACTGTGTTCTTCCCGCATTTTGGTTTCACATTTCAGCTTTGGTTCTGCAGGAGGGACAGCACCACATCATGGGGTGTTGCACAAACGCACACAGTCATTTGAGTCAGGGTACTCACAAGACCCTCAGGAGTTCAGAGGAAACAGGGACAAACATCTGTTTCCTAAACTACCAGGGCCAAGGCGCAATGAGGAGGAACGCCCCGCTGAAGAGAGGTGTCAGGACAAGCACGGAGGCTCCTGCACTGATCTGCAGGCGGGAGCTGGGCCAGGCAGGGAGCAGAGCGGGCAGAGGCAAGCAGCAGCTTCGTGCAAGCTGCCGATACCTGTGGCATGGTGTAGCAGGGCTCTAACAACAGTCGGCTGCATCCAGCTCCAGAGTTTAAATGCTCCTGGTCTTTGGGAACGAGACAGAGACCTCCAGGTGGATAGTGATGGCTCCTGACTCTTAGGAGCCTGAACAGTGCTAAAATCAAGCACACAGAGACCATGCATCTTGCTGGGATGAGGGATCAGAAGTCAGCAGTCACCTATCCTACATCCCCTTCCCTCTTTGGCCGCTTCCCAGCTTTGGCTATCTCTCTTTGGCTATCTCCTTGCAAAAATTTTTGGCGGAGCTGGGCAGCCTGAGCACCTGGGCTCAGCATAACCCGCAGCCCAGGCACCGCTTTGGGAACAACACAGGCACCAGGCACAAGGGAGGTGGCACCAGCCACTGACAGCCGGTAGCCAGCCAAGTCCCACTCCCCACCCGCAGCCAACACGAGGTAAAGGGCGCTCAGCTGCTCTCGGGTCCCACGTTGCATTTGAAGAACCGTCATTTTAAGGTATTTCACTGCCAATGCTGGCTGTGATGCAAAAATATCTGAGTTTCTAGAATGCGACAGCTTTCTTCTCTTTTTTCTGGCAGGTGTAGAAATGGTGAAGTGCTCGGCACATGGTGAAATATACTGCGAGAGGGAACAGAAAACACCTGCAGCGCGTATCTGCCGGGGCAGGTCGGGGCTGGCACAGCGGGGCACACGGCACCTCCTCTGCTAGCTGGAAGGGAGGCACAGCAGACGGAGGCCACGGGGAGAAATAAAACAGACTGCACCTTTCCTGGCTTGCGTTTCGACATCGCTCCCAGGCACCTCCTGAGTTTAAGCAGGTGTCCCTCCTCCAGCGGGACCTTGGTGTGAAAACACTGCTCTGCTCAGCAGCGATCACAGCCTTGCACCCAGCCAGCACACACCAGCACTGGCGCTGGCAGAAGGTGAAGGTTTGGAGGGGAGAGCTCAGGAGGAACGTTAACAGGGCAGGGCTGGGACTATGTTCCCCAGGTTATGCTTTCCTGAGCAGCAGGCTGCATCCAGACCGTTGCACTGAGAAATGATGGGAAGCTCCAGCCTGCAGGATTCCCTTTCTGAACCCTCTCACACCTTTGGCTCCCACCAAGGCACCTGGCAGCAGGGCATCCCACAGGGCAGCCAGCCAGCACATGATGGCAGTGTCCCCCCCCATGACTGGCATCACCCCACCCCATGATGGGTGGAGCTGGATGAGCCTTGGCACTGGACTCCAGCTCAAACCTCCTCC
Source organism: Chionis minor (assembly GCA_013398295.1). Classification (NCBI taxonomy): domain Eukaryota; kingdom Metazoa; phylum Chordata; class Aves; order Charadriiformes; family Chionidae; genus Chionis; species Chionis minor. Next base: position 18,374 of record VZSF01005226.1, on the reverse strand, counting down.
AGGAAATGGAGCTGGCTGGTCCACCAGCAGGTCCTGCCTGGGGGCCACTTTACAGGAGGCTTGTCTCCAGACAGCCGCATCGAGGTTCAGATCTAGTTAATCCCCCCTTTATCAGCGCAGGAATGTATTGCTTTTCACAAAACGTAATCCTCTTTGCAATCATGTGTTCTGCCGAACTATAAACTTTCTGCTCCTGTCCTTCTTTACCAGGAGAGGATTTGAGGCAATAATCCAGGTCTACTGATTTATTTCTTTAATGAGCAAGGGACAAATGAGCACAGCAATGCTGAACACGCACACACCCAAACCTTGAAGCGTTCCCCGGTTCTGGCACACTTTTGAGAGATGCCCAGAGCTGAAGGACAGAGGCTGGAAGCGGTGACCTCCACTTGTGCTGGAGCCCAGACAGACAGGGCAGAGGAGGCTGTGGCCACAGCCAGGGCCCTCTCACAACCGTGGGCAATTTTGGAGACAGGGAACATCAGCAGGTGCTCGAAGAGGGTGAGAAGCTCTGCAGGGTCCACGCAGCTGGGGTCTGTATGAGATTAGCCATCAGCAGAAAGGAAGCGAAGCAAATATTGCAGCCCTGGTAGTCTCATGGCCTCAGGGAGCCACAGCAGAGAGAGCCCCTGGCAGGGAGAACTCCCTGCACAGCCCAGGCAGGCGCCTGGCCAAGCTGCAAGCCCCGACCCAGCACCACACTGATAACTGGATATGGACTTGCCAAGGGCATGGGTGGCTTACAGGTTCTCTAACTATCCCCCAGTACATTATTTACCACTTTCACTCCAAACCCACTGAGCCACTTCCTTACCCGTTGCTTCCCCTTAGGAAGCATACTGAAAGGAGATGCGTGCTAGAACTTTGTCAAACGACCAGTACGTTCCGCTTCACCTTCAAGTTCCTTAGAAACAAAACAGGAAACCTCACCGATCTGCACCTGCTGGCTTTTAGAGGTGGAGCTCTGCACTGCAGGGAGCTCCCATCACAGCGTGGGGCCACGCTGCCTGCCCCAGGGAGAGGGCTGGGGTGAGGATCAGTTGATTCAGACCTGGAACGATCCCTTGGTGTCCACCAAATTGTTGTCAGCATAGCCTGGGTGGCCACACAAAGTGTTCTGCAGGCCACCAGCTGCCTGACAGGGGCTGTCCGAGCTCCTGGTGTTTGTGCACTACTGGAGCAGGCTCTCATGAAGAGCTGCCACGCTCCTCATCGCGCAAGTAAATCAGCACTCTGGGGCAGCACACCACAAAGGCAAGGCAGGCTGGGTGCCGCTGTTCCCTCACACCTAAAAAGACAGCCCCGAGCGCGCGGGACTTGCTGGGACCTGAAGACACCCAGCACTTCCCATGCCGGAGCGAGTCCTGCATCTGGTTTGCATCACCCAGGGAGGAATATTTTTCCTGCCCTCTTCCCTCAAAACGCTGAGAGCGGGAATGATCAATCTGTGACTCGCTCCTTCTTTTTTCTGGCCGCCGCCGCACACTGCGGTATGTGCAAACCTTTCCCACGAATGGGGTGTCAAATCCACCCGCCCGGGCGGTGGTCCCGCGTCCAGCCCTTCCCGCGGGAGAGGCTGGCACTCGCATCCACCCGTGAAACACAGCGCGCCCCGCAAGCGGCGCCTCCGCCGACCCAAGGGCAATTTAAAGCGAACGCCGTTCTTTCCAGCCCTTCCCAGCAGCGCGGGCTGCTCGACCGCAGCACGGACCTTCCCGCCCCGCCGCTGCGGGGGCCTAACGGCCCCAAGGCCGCGGCCCCCCCCCGCCCGGGCAGGGCCCACCGCAGAGGCCCCTCGGCTGGGCTCCGCGGGCCGCGGTACGCACACGGCCGAGCCGCGCCGCGCCGCC
>VZSF01005226.1:0-16437 GCA_013398295.1 Chionis minor | reverse complement strand
AGCCGCAGCTGCCGCCTCCCCGCTGGTTGGTGGCGGGGCGGAGCGGGAGGGGGGGGGTGCGCGCACGTGGCCGCGGCGGAGGCCGCCGCTGACCTTGAAGGCCCCGCGGCCCGGGCGAGGACGCGGCCGCGGGCCCGGGGAGAGCGGGGGGGAGACGTGCCCTCGGCCGGCGCCGTATCGCCCAGCGCCCTTATCTGGCGGCCTGCAGCCGGGCCCTGCCCGCGATACCGGGGCCGCCCAGCCCCTCGCCGGAGGCTACTCCTGTGCTTCTCCCTCCCCACGCCTTTACCTTATTTTTGAGGGGTTTTGGCTGCCTCCCGGGCTGCTCGGCGGGAGGAGGGAAGGGGCCTTCCCCGTGAGGCGCCCGGAGCGCGGGCTCTCCCCTTCCGGCCTGGCGGGGAGGGGGTTTGGGCCGTGCGTGAGGCCTTCGGGGGGCCCGGCGCTCCCGGGGAGCATCCATCCGTGCCAGGTGCCGTGCCCGCGGGCTCTTTGCCTTTCCCTGGCACTGCCCTTGGGTTAGCGGGTCTGGCTTTCGGGAACTCCTCTCCGTACGCGTGTCCTGTTGTGCCCTGCCTGCCAGGTGGGAGCCTGGGCCTCAGATTGTCACCTGGAAAAGGCTTCCTAAAGCTGCTGGGGATTCATCTCCACGTACCTCTTGCTCTAAACAAAAGGTGAAATGAGCGAATCGCCACTATTAACCTTTGATCTCCAAATAAAACCTGCTTATATTGCAGAGCTCCCAGGTGCAAAGCTAATCCACGTGCACCTGAAGACCAGTTCAAAGACATTTTCTAGCAGCACTACTTGAGGGCATACTCAATTTGCATCTTCCCGAGCTGTTTAGTCAATAACTTAAGAAGGTTTTTCAAGAAGAAATCACTTAAAATTGACCTTTTAGATAAGTTTGCGGACTAGAGAAATCTAAACTATAAAAGTTACTGAAATGCTTTTGGAGATGCAGATCTCCGTGCTGTTTGGAGAATGCTCTTTGCAGAACTGAAAATGCTGAAGTGGGAATGAGTACAGCTGCCTAGAAGAGACTTTGCAGTTGGAAGTGTTTTGGCAGGGTAGGAGTTAGTGCTGCTTTGCCTTGCGGCATTGTGCCTCTTTTGCCTACTAATGGGACTCTCATCTCCATCCTGTCATTAAGACAGACCCAAGGAACCTTAGCTATGTGGTGTATGTTTTCACAGTGGAGCAGGTGCCTCTTGCCAGCGCTCCCTGCATGGAGGTGGCCCTACCATTAATAAGACCCTTGGCTGAAATTAACCTTTTGAGACTGCATTTCTCATTTATACACACGCCACCCCCCATCCCTGGAGTTCAATCGAAAGAGTTTGTTTGTTCATCAGAACTTATATTTGCAGTGGGAATATGTGAACTTCTCGCTTGGGTTCGAGGTTGATGTAGGTTCACCAAAGTTGTGACTTAACGTAGAAGCATGCACACGCAATCCATGGGCCAGCATTGCACTAGGGGCAGTGACTGACCTTGGACATCTTGCATAGTGGCAGGGGAGCAGCCTGACTTAAGTTGTTTTTTTCTGAACTTCTAGGGCTTTGGTCAAGTTGGTGGGCACTCCTCAAGAAGGAAATGGACCATGCCAGAGCGGCAATCTCTAACTTGGTAAGACACAGTCCCCCTGTGTCGTTTGTCTCTTGGTGGGCTGGTGATACCACAGAAGAAAGGTTCAACAAGTCTGTGTCAGTATTGGAGAAGATGACGCATCCAAAGCAGTGTTAGGTGCTACTGTGTGGGTTGTGAGCAAAAAGTCCCTGTAGCTAGCTTGGCCATGTAAGAAGGAGCCTTAAGCGGCTCACTGCTGGTGGGCTTATCGTTAACTGCTACGATGTCTTGGGTCCCTCAGGGAGCTGATGGAGTCAGGCTGAGCCTTGAACAATGTTCCGGGAGGAAGTGCTGCTAAGGAAGCTGATTAAATGCCTATCAGGACAATCAACATGTGTTCTATTATGTTGCTTTGGGGATGGGAATTCAACTACGAGTCCAGCCTTTGAATGTGGCCTGTGCTTCAAAACAAATGTACGGGAGGAGGTAGCTCAGAGCTTGCTCAGACAAGCCTGGTCCTAGAGAGCTTGGACTGTGAAATGATCCTAGGCTGGGACTGTGAATGTGATGGTTTGGGCCCTGAACAAGCATGGATGATATATGGAGTTGAGGCACGTCCTCTGCAAAGTGTGAGGGAAGCCAAGATATCAAGTAGCTGAGCAGGGAGACCGCTAGGATAGACTGCGGTGTTGCCCCTTCCAAAATGTGAGAAGACAGCCGCTTTATTGGGGGCAGCGTGGGCTGGAATGGAACTGCAGGTCTGAAATGACATTGGTTTAGTTTTGACCAACCAAGCTGATGTGTGGTCTCTTCACCTCCAGCTGCTGACTTGTAGTTAGAGGGTGAGCCGAGAGCTGCTGAGATTAGAGCAGGGCTTGGATGCTTCACCGGCTGCTTCTCCAGTACAGTGGAGAGAGGCTACAGGACTGTTGCTCCCAAAACTATTCCTCTGGGCTTTTAGCCAGACTCCTGCCTGTCCCCAGCACAACTGTGGCTGCAGGCAAGTTCAGCAGCTCTAATGGAAGCTGAGTGGTTCTGCTCAGTGCCTGGCTACGCCTGGAATTGAGTTTAACTGTTGAGCGACTGCCTTGCGCACAGGCTGCTGTTCTCTGGGTGGTTGGACTGTGCGTTGCACCTGCTCAGAAAAGTGAGCTCCAGATTGGGAGCTGCTCTGCTTGGGCACCGATACCTGTCAAACAGTACCAGTTGCTGGTGGATGCGGGAGGTGTATCCTCAGCTTTCATGTTAGCTGAGGTAGCAGGATTCCCATGGGTCATCTCTCTTCAGCCTACCAGCTTTAGAATACTCATCAATAGTGTAATTTAAGAGTGTCCTGGGGCAGTATAATACAAGATTATGTAGATACTGGATGAGAGTATTTACGTCAAAGTGGATGTGGCTCAAAGGCACAACCCTGGAGGGGTTGCCTTCCCCTTTCTGTGTCCTGATGAAAGTTCCCTTCTGTGCGAGTTGCACATGTTCAGGTCAGATCAGATCAGTGCACTCATGATTAAGACCAAGAGTTTCTGCTTCAATCAGTCTTTGCTCTGGGGTCACGTGGGAAATGCAACTGCCGTTGGCGGTGTCATATCTGTAACGGACGCCAAGCTAGACTCTGACCAGTGTGGCTCTGAACTTGTGCAGGGCAAATGGATGCTCAATCGACTCTGCAGACCCTGAGTGGGTCTGACTCTGTGTGTTCAAAATAACCAGCCTGACTTCTTGACAGCTAAATGTTCAGGCTGCGCTGGAGCAGCTTCAGATGAACAAGCTGTATGTGGTTTGGAGCGTAGGTGCAGCTGGCTACAGGGACTGTAGGCTGGTGTAGCAAACTCTTGCATCGCATGACTGTCTTTCAACACAGTTTGGTGGCGAGCCGATGTCATACACACGCTTCAGCATTGCCCGGCAAACGGATGGAGACAACAGCCATGTGGAGATGAAGCTGTCTGCTGATGATGAGGAAGGAGGGGAAATTGGGAGGCCAGAGCACCTGCATGCCAGCATGCCTCCTCCACGGAGGATTGGCAAGAACCTCTGCTTCCTAGTCATGGCAGCTCTCCTCCTCCTTTTGATTGGTAAGGAAGGGTGGGAGGCAACCACATGAGGGGGACTCAGGTATTGGGCATATCTGAGACTGTTATCATTTGAATCTGTATCATTTCAGGAGATAATTAAAGAGCCTGGATCCAGGCTGCAGCCTCTTGTCACCAACTCTGAGTATGTCTAGCTCAGACAAATGATACAGAATTGGCACAAAGAAGTGTGAAGTTTGACAGTGGAACTGTGACTTAGCTAAAGGGCAGACTGGTTCGTGTGGCAAGTGTACTGGTTTTCCCTCAATTAACGCCTAACGCTTCTCTAGACATGTGGGTCAGCGTATCAGTAAAACCTCTGGTGCTTGTCTCTCAAGGGTTTTAATGCTGCCATAAAGTAAGCATTCTCCTTCCCAAGTGCTGCCACAGGGACTCTGCCAAGCACAAGATCAGATTTATGATGTACCTTAAAACATGCCAGCTCAGGCAAAATGTCAGGCTGCATATTCCTGCCTGTCCTTAAGTATGCCAATTTGTCAAAAAATATATGAAAGCATAGATGTATCTTAACCTTGAAGTCGTTTTGAATGCACTTGTATGGCGTGGAGCTGGTTTAGTCATCTTTCTGCAGCACAAAGACATACCTGTTCTGTCCATAGGGTTTCTCATTGGCTACTTGAGTTATCGTGGACGAATGCAGGAGCCCAGCAGGTGTCTGGATGGAAGTGGCAAGTGTGAGATGACTCCTACCACATCTTACTTAGCAGATGATGATGAAACGGAGGAAGAAGAGATTTCTGGACCACTTGTCTTCTACTGGCCTCAGCTCAGAGGCCTGTTGTCAGACAAGCTGTCAGTTGAACGTCTTCAGGACAACTTGAGGTAATGATTCCAGAAAGCTTAGCTACAGCTATGAGAGGCACAGCCTGTGAGCAGGACTCGAGCTCCTTTGGAGAACAGGGGCTTTAAGGATGTTGTGGGGTGACATGTGGTTGAATATGGGCTTAACTGGCCCATCCAGCTTGGGTTTGCAGGCTGGAGTACTGCAGTGCAACCTGGTGCTGTAGCCTAAGCTGTACATCTGTTACCTACAGGCAAAGAGCAAATAAGTACTCTTTTGAAGCTGGCCAGAGTGAAGATGAGAGCATTGCCAGCTACATTCATGACCAGTTCACCAGCTTCCTCTTGGATGAAGTGTGGAACGATGAGCACTACATTAAGCTTCAGGTCAAAGGCAGGTACGTTAATGAAGAGATGCAGATCTCTTCCTTGCAGCATAGATATCTGTTGTCCTGAGGAAACATGTGGTTTCTGGTGAAAGCAGTGCTAAAACTGTAAGCCAGTTACCACTCCCCAAAGGCGGCCTCAATCTAGCCAAGCAATAGCTGCTTCTGTCTCTTCTCAGGCTTTCGAAATGGGTATGGTAGCAGCCTTCTGGATTTTTCCTGGGGCAGCTGTTTTCTCAAAGCTGCTTAGGAAGTAGTGAGAAAACAAACTTGACTAAAAACTCATCTGAAGGGCAGACTCCCTGTGTCTAAAACAGGTAGCATGGGCAACTCTCTCTTGTCACCCGGATGGGTGTTGCAAACCTGGCGGTGGCTCCTGTAGTAGCTCAGGAGGCTATCAACAGGCGTTGTGCTGGCTGGCAGCTCATACCCTCATGTCTTACTTGCCCCTTCATTTTGGGGAAAATGAGTTTGCTTATCTCCTCTTAGGAAGGGACTAAGAGACTTGGAAGCAGAGATTCTTTCTGCTACTTGTCGGATAAATTAGCCTTCATTAATGTCTCTGAACAACCCCAGAGATTCTTGCACAGGGGTACTGTGATGAGTCTGCCTGTTTCAGGCTCTGCATTGACTTGATCAGAATTGCTAGGGCATAGACTGAAATATGGGAGCTAGTTGAATGTGGAATTTACGTATGAAAGAACATAACACTGTCTCTTTACATTTAACGGTAGCAACAACACAGTGTCTATTCTGGAAAACGATAAAGAAGAGGAACTGGAGATTCCCAATGGATATGTGGCGTACAGCAAGAGTGGCTCAGTTGTTGTAAGTGACTCCAAGAAGATCCTGGAAATGTGTTTGCACACTTACCAGGTGGCAATGTCCAAAATATGACCCTTCAAGATATGGAGTGTATAAAGCCCTCCCCAGTTAAGAGAGCTTGGGGGGGGGATGGGGGGGTGGGCGGGCAGAGTGAGGTGAGGAGTGGGTCCGCGTGGTTTTAATTCTGCAAGATGCAGAAGTAACTGTTTAAACTTCTCTGCTGGGATCCAGACAGAAAGCTTGACAGAAGTGCTGCTCCAACAGGCATGTTGCGTATGATGAGAGTTTACATTGCTGAGGTGTTAAGGGAGCCACTGTTATTGTAACTCCATAGGCTGTTTTGTGTATCTTACTGACAGGACTGCTGCATTTATAGCCACTGTTTCTTTTCCAGGGCAAACCAGTCTATGTGAACTATGGACGGAAAGCTGATTTTCAGAAGATACAGAAGCCAGGTGTTTCGCTGAATGAAACTATAATCATCTTCAGAGCTGGAAAAATAACCCTTGCTGAGAAGGTAAGCAGTCTGTGCCCCAAAGCCTGGCCAAACTTAGCAGCACAAAGCTATGCTTCCTCCTCTTGAAGACACGCCTCCGTGCCTCAGTTCCGGTCTCTAGAACTCATGTATGTAGGCTTGTCCCTGCAGGTCTGGTGTTGCTTGTTTGCGCTGAGCCTCTGTGGGCAGGTCTGGACATTAAGACTGAACAGAGCTGGTTACCATTCATGGTGGCATTCTTCTTAGCCTCTGGCAGTCTTGCTGGAACAGCAAGTATCTGGAGCGATGGAGCTGGGAGGCAGCCTGGGAGCTACAGGGTGCAGGGCTGGCTGGTATTGCTAGATGCAGCAATAGGGCTGCTAGAAGTGGAATAGCCTTGCCTCCAGAGCACCTCTTGCTGCTCCAGCCAGGTGCTTTCAGAGCTTGTCTGCAGTGTCTCACTTAGGCCCTTGCTGACGGTTCACTTGGACCAGGTGAAGGTGCTGGCACTGCATGCCCCGTCAGCTGTCTTGCGTGTTGTTGTAATGTTCGCTCTGTAGCGAGTAGAACCCAATAACCTGAGGGATCCAAGCGCTTCTGCATGCGGGTCTGTTCTAGGTCCGACCCAGAGCTGCTCCCCAGACAGGTGCTCCTGGGGAGGCTGGGGCACGGGACTCTTCCCGGTCAGACTCTGCCTGTCTGCGTGCATCACAGACATGGGCAGAGCTGAAAAGCCCTTCCGCAAGGGATGCTCACTGGTTCTCCAGTCCCCTTCCTGCTTTTGAAACTGGTGTCTAGCCTTGCAAGAGTGTTTGTACTGGTGACGTGTTGGAGGCAGCTGGGTTGTAGGTCTATTAAACAGGGACCTGACTAGGCCACTCTGCCTCCATTTAACATGTGAATATGAGCGTCCAGCGACTGCTTGTCTTGTCTTGAGACTAACCTAATCTTGGGAAAACAGAGTATAATCAAAATTAAATAACATCTATCTTCTAAGCTGCTCTGAGGAGCAAGTATGAGCTGAAGGAATCATAGACACTTAACTGCAGAGTGTTCTAACTGTTCAGAAGGGTGTTAGACACACTCTGCCTGGAGTAGGACTAATTTGCTAGTGTTCAGCTGCTTTGTGTGTCTGTCGCTGTTGGGTAGTTACTAAAATCTGGTGTGGAGCTGGGCACTGAGGAGCAGAACCCTTCACACCGTTACTCCATATACTTGCCTTAACTCCCCTTGCAGTGCAAATGGGAGTTATTGTTAATGTTCTTTGCTTCAGGTTGCAAACGCCCAAGAGGCAGGAGCAGTTGGTGCCCTGATGTACCTGGACCCCTCCGATTACGAGAACACGGATACGCTCGTCCCCTTTGGACATGTGAGTATGCAACTGACTCCCCTCTGTTGTTCTCATGAACCTTTCTTACTGTAGACTGCAGCAGTCCTGCAGGCCTCTGGCTCACCAGTACTTCATGCCCTTGTGTAGATAGAAGCTGTTGGGCTCCTCTGAGACTTGAGGATTCCTCTTGCTTTTCACAGGCCCACCTTGGAACTGGAGACCCTTTCACCCCAGGCTTCCCTTCTTTCAACCACACCCAGTTCCCACCAGTGGAATCTTCTGGACTACCTCGCATTGCTGTTCAGACTATCTCTAGCAAAGCAGTAGGCAAGCTTTTCAGGTAACTGTTTCCTCTGGCTTGCAGGCTAGGCTGCTGTGGCCCTCTTGAAGGGGTGAGGATGGTGTTGAGGTGCTGTGAGCCCAGGGAGCTCTCTGCTGGCACCTGCTGTGTATGGCAGGAAGCACTTAGTGGAACTGGCTAGAGAAATGTCACTTGTGTCCATGTCTCATGTCTTAAAGACTGATCTTAATCTACTGTTGAATTCCTCTTGACCTCTGCATCCTACCTCTCCCTGCATAATCAGTAGGACAGGACTGCAAGCTATTTCCTGAGCAGGCCCTGAACAAGGCTGCACCTGCAGTTGCAGGCTTGCTTTTTTTCACAGAATAGCTAAATGAGGTCAGAGCTGGATAATGAGTTCAAAGGATGTCTCTCTTCCTCAGTAAAATGCAGGGAGAGGAATGCATTCTGGAGTGGAAAGGCGGGGTCATGGGATGTAAGGTGAACAGCACGAGCAAGATGACAGTGAAACTGAGCGTGAACAACGTTATGGTGGACAGAAAGATTCTGAACATCTTCGGTGCTATCAAGGGATCTGAAGAACCAGGTAACAGCAACTGCCTTGTGGCTCTTCTGCGATTATCAGAACAAGACAGCTGCTCCCAGACAGAGACAAACACTTCCTCAGCAGAACCAAGGCCCTTCCGAAAGGGTCAAGGGAAAAGCTGAACTGTGCTGCCAGGGAAAGGCTAAATGAAAGCAAGCAGGGTGCCAGGCTCGGGGATCAGACTCCACACGCCATTCCTAGTAGAGAAGCTCAAAGCTGCTTTTCTGATAAATGGTGTTTGTAACCTGAAGCTTGCAGCTCAGATCTTGATGTCTCCTTTGCAGATCGGTATGTTGTGATCGGAGCCCAGAGAGACTCCTGGGGCCCAGGAGCAGCCAAGGCTGGCGTTGGAACTGCCATGTTATTGGAGCTTGCCCGTGTGATCTCAGAAATGGTGAAAAAGGGTAAATATTTGTGTGCAAAAGCATGGGGATGGGAAGTAATTCAGGTTTAACTCTGGTGTTGGAGAGCCCAGTTGCGAAATAGTCCTTTAGGAAGATATAATGAGTCTGACAAAGCTTCCTGAGACACTATTACTTGTCCAACGTAGACGACTTGTCTGCAGTGATTACTTGCTTCCAAAGGACTGCTTGCTCGTATCTGGTATGGCTTGAATGCAAGAATGTCCTTGAGTAACACAATGCAGACCTCAAACTTGAGCTGTCTGTTGGACAGACAGGTCCCAAGCGGAAAAAATACTGAAGTAGCTGACCAGCTGGAGTGGTGGGGGCTGCATGGGGGCACTTAGTGTGAGTGCTCTTGTCTCCAGGGTTAATTTTGTGCGCAGGCAGCTAAACAAAACAGGAGGGAAATGCAGACAGCATGGTTTTCCTACAGCATGGGGGGGCAGGGTACAGTGTCCATGCAGCCACTAGTGTGCACATTTGCAGAATGCTTCAGCTCTGAGGAGCAGGCGATTCATCAACCAAGGCCCTCAGTGCTAATCACCATCCCCATGGGGGATGGGCAGACATCTCAGCCTCTTTCTCTTTGCAGAGGGCTACAAACCAAGGCGCAGCATCATCTTCGCTAGCTGGAGTGCGGGAGACTACGGAGCCGTGGGTGCTACGGAATGGCTGGAGGTACTGTTTCTGTGATAGACTTCTGCATGATGGCTGTGCAGTTGTGATTTTCTGTTCCTATGGATTAAACATCCTGGTGTTGTATTGCTCATCTTAAAATACTTGTTTTGTTCTAGGGGTACTCTGCCACACTGCATGCCAAAGTCTTCACTTACATTAACTTGGATGCTGCAGTCCTAGGTAACCTGCTGTGCTACTCTTAAGTTTCTTGAAACTCAGTGGGAGCAGAATAGCTTGACAGACATCCCTTAACCTCCAGGAGTGGGGACTGTGCTAGAGGTTGATGCTGGGTGTTTGGCTGATGACTCCATTTATTCTGTTGTCGAAGCTGGGAGGTTGCTGCAGCTCGAGCCAGGAGGCAGCTCTGCTAGGTCCCATTAGAGTGTCTTGTGTCTGTTGAAGATCCTTTGGTGACAGGTTGTAGATCAGTTGTTGCTCAGTCACAGGCTTGAGTGGCTCTAGCAGTAGTGGTTAATTGTACCAGCATGTCAANTTTTTTTTTTTTTTTTTTTGCCAGGCTCCAAGAATGTGAAGATTTCTGCTAGCCCGTTGCTGTATACGTTGCTGGAGAAAACTATGAAGGGGGTGAGTTGGAAGGGTCTTGGGCTAATCAAGGGGACTAGTTTTAAGGAGGACCTGAAAGCAGCCAGAGCTGTACTGGGTCACTTTCCCCAGGTGGCACCTCCTGAGGAGAAAGCCCTGTTTAGGAGAAAGGGCTGAGGTAGTCTGGGGGGCCTTGTCTAAAGTCAGCTGGGCTCTGGGAATTGCAGTTCACGCACGCAGAATCTAAAACCAGCAAATGCCACAGTTCAGTGGGAGCTGAATGCCTGTCTGGCATGAACCGTGCCTGCGTGAAGAAAGGTCAGGGGAGCACACCTGACTCTGGCATTTGCACAGCAATGCAAGCTCCAGGATGGACCTGGAAGCCCAAGCAGAGGTCAGAACAAGTGCAGTGACTGTCATCTCTATGCAGGTGAAGAACCCAAAAAAGAATTCGGAAACCCTGTATGACAGAGTTGGCTCTGACTGGGTAAAAACAGTGTAAGTATTGTCATCCTGCTCTTTGGGAAAGCAAATCTCCATAAAGGAACAAACTATATGGCTTCCACTCTTTGTGCTGGAGCGTCAGACTGCTGTCTGGGGCGGGCTTTACCTGCTGCAATGGGATCAGGCAAGCGTGAACAGCACAACGTTAGTTGTGCTTAGTGCTGCCCGAAGCTGCCCGTAGGCAGCCCAGACACCTTTTTGTAGGGCAAGAACAGCCTTGTACAAAGGCTGCTGACCAGAAATGGATGAGCAGCCCTTGGCATTTGGCTGGGACTCCTTGCCAAAACCAGTCTTGTCTAGACAGGGTAGTCCAGTTGTCTCAAAGCTTCAACTCTAGGGCTTGTAGCTTTTCTCCTGGGATGTTCAAACCAGTTAGTAACTACTCAATACTTGGCTTTTGCAGTGTTCCGCTTGGTCTGGATAATGCAGCATTCCCTTTCCTGGCCTACTCGGGAATCCCAGTGGTTTCCTTTGGTTTCTACAATGTAAGTGTTGTCTGCCTGCCTGTATTCATTCCATGGAAGGTGCTTTAAGGGTATCTGCTCTCCCGTATGGCAGAGCACAAGGTGCTGTCCCAAGCTGTAGCAAACAAACTGCAGTGGCAGGTGAAAAATCCTAGCTGGAGAAGCACCCTTGCCTAACTTCAATGCCTTCTTTCTTGCAGAAAGATAGGGAATATCCCTTCTTGGGCACTACTCAGGACACTGTGGAGAACCTGAAGTTGACTGACGACTTGTATGCTCTTATGCGTGCTGCTGCAGAAGTTGCGGGACAGATAGCTCTCAGGCTGACCCATGATCATGAGCTCTTCCTGGACTTTGAGAGATACAGCGAAGAATTGCTAGCGTTCCAGGAGAAGTTTTTGCCCTACAATGAGGATGTGAAGGTAAGAAAGGCTCCAAGTGCACTGAGTCCCTGTAGACGGGGGGGAATGTGCTAATAAGACTCTGCTGCCACTGGATACAAGAGGGTGGACATATTCCTCATTTGGGCATGAGAGTGTGGCAAGACGTGACCTGAATTGATGTTCCTTATAGAGCGGTGCCTTATAGGCAGACTAGCTGTGGCAGACAGATTTAGCTAATCTGGCTGTGGTAAGCTCTTGAGGAACTGGATGTGGATGGTTTCTCTTCTTGTTATCATTCAGAGCACTTTGCATCTCATTTGCACCTCTGCTGAAAATGTACAAGAAACTGTGGGTGGGGAAGAGATGTCACTGAGTTCAGTGACCTCAGAAGAGCCTGCCAGGAACTCGCTCTGCTACTTGGTTAAACTGGCAAAAAAAAAAAAACCCAAAACCAATGCTTTTACTTGGTAAGAGAGCAGCAAGAGAAGAAAATCAAGTTTGCTAACAGCTCCTCCCTCACAGGCGCTGGGGCTGACCTTGAACTGGCTGTATTTTGCCCGTGGTGACTTCCAGCGAGCTACGGATGCGCTGAGAAGCGACATCGCAAACAGTGACAGGGAAAACAGGATTGTCCGCAGAGCCCTGAATGACAGGATCATGAAGGTGGGTACTTAGAACTGGTTTTCCTTTCTTCACGAAGGAAGAGACTGCTGGCTGGGATGGGCCTCTTCCTTAGGAGCCGTGGGCACTGTGCAGACTGGAATCGCTTCTCCTTGCTTAGTGTGAATGTGAGTCGCTCTGTGCTTGCTGTCAGGAGAGCGTCTGGCCCTTGCGGAGCTGCTGCAGGAAAGGGCTGGGTGTGCGGATCAGAGATTGGGAGCTCATGATGGGGCAGATTAGGAAAGAAAAACATGGGAGGCGAGAGTATAACCCTAAATTTGCACTTCTACTGCAGGTGGAGTATGACTTCCTCTCCCCGTACCTCTCGCCAAAAGATGCTCCCTTTCGCCACATCTTCTTTGGCAAAGGCTCCCACACCCTGCAGAGTCTGCTGGAGAACCTGCATCTGCTGAGAACCAGCCGGGACAGCGTGGATGTGGACATGCTGAAAGAGCAGCTGGCCCTGGCAACCTGGACCATTAAAGGAGCTGCCAATGCCTTAGTGGGTGATATCTGGGATACAGACAACGAATTCTAGACATGGAGAACATCTGGTTAAGGTACAGGATTAGGGAAACCCACTCCCTAACATGGCATTATTTTTCTGTAGATTTTCTGGCAACAAATCTTTTCTGACCAAAGCTGAGCACAAAATTCAAATCTCACCCTGACAAATTCACAGGAGGCAGTTTTGAAGCAGGTACTTAAGATTACCATGAAATCTCCTCTGACCAGGCTCCCATCTGACCACAGTCTAAACCAGTCACGTACAGCTGCTCGTGGGGCTTGCTCGCCAGTATACTTGAGAACTAACAGCTCAAGTGACTCCTGAACCGGTACCTTGAGTGGGGAGGTACCTCATCTATTTAGGGTTTTAATTGTTGGCCCCCTAAACCCAGTGACAAAACAGGGAATGGGTTCCTCTTAACGCTTGTAACAAGGATCCCTTCTCTGGCAGGGAGCTGCAGAGACCAACCTGTAGTTCAAAAATAAAACAGCATAGCAGCAGCCCGCGAGTGCTGGATTATCAGCAAGCTCTGAAGTGTCTGGCCAGCCTTTACTCAACAGCAGGGTCCCAATCACATCTTGGAGGCTTGCTTCTGCAGAGGCAGGTCTCAATACCCAGGGAAAACAACCCAAAGATTATCTAGTGTCCCCTTTATATCCTTGGCTGGCACCTCAGCGAGTCCTGTGGCACTGAGAAACGGCTCTGGACTGACACTTCAGACCTTGCTGCTTTGGAGCCTTTTGGGAAATCGAGTCTCTTGCTGGCCAAACCCTGTTTGACCGATGCCATTTTGCAGGATGGCTCTTGTTTGGCACTGAGATATTTATTTGCTTATTTATTTATCAGTGACAGCGTTCACTATAAATGGTGTGTTTTTTTATAGAAGATAATTATCGGAAGCAGTGCCTTCCATAATTATGACAGTTATACTGTCGTTTTTGAATAAAGCAGCATCTGCTATTACAATCAAACATGATACTGGAACTTTGCATTTAAAATAATCTAAACAGGCCTCTCCAAAAAAAAAAAGTAAGTCTTTGAAAACTAGCAATTAAGCTTTCTGTGGCAAAAGCACCCCTCTGGAAGAAACTTGGAGGTGTAAAGCTGGTAGCAAGCCTCTGGGTTGCGCTCCAGAAATGATCCTTGACACGCTGAAAACCTGGGTGGAAACTCAAAATACTAGAAATTTGGCTTCCTTGTGGTGTCTGTGCCTCTGTGGGCTTCAGACTCCCTGCCTCCCTTTCTTCCCCCGCCTTTCTGGATGCCGTGTGCTGGTGTGGGGAGCACAGCTTGCTTCCTGGCCCTGGTGGGGAGGGGGACTTGCTGTGTAGCCCAAACTCCACCCATGGCAACACACTCAAACGTCTTGTACTTCCAATTAGGCATTGGCCCAATTTTTAAATGGCAGCTTCCTGCAAACTTCCAGTACCTTATGTATCGTGAAACCTAACTGACATTATCGGGGGCAGTGTCTTCCATAATGTGTAAAGAACAAGGTAGTTTTTGCCTACCACGGTGTTATATCGGAGGCAGTGACCTCCATATGTTGCACTATGGGTGTACGTAATTATCGGGGACAGTGTTTCCCATAATTGTTCTATGCTTATCATGCAATGTCATCTGCAAAGCTTGATGGTTAGTATCTAACATGGATCAATTTCCTGCAGTCCTATTTTTTCCACTCTCCTGTGGTGATGCAGATACAAACTTCGGTCTGTTATGTACTTCCTTAGACTCTACCCTCGCCATAGGCTGAACTGTTTCAAATAGCTGTGCTGTCTTGAAGTAGCTTCTTGCCTCCAGTCAAGGGACTGGTGCTTGAATGTGTAGTGGAAACTAGGCTAGTTAGACTGTGTGCTCTGTGATTTTTAGTGTCAAATCAGTTACAAAGACTTAGGTAACTAAAGGTGAGTGTGGGCTTTGGGGCTGCCTGCTGTCTGGAGGACTCTGGTCACTGCTCTAGGTGGGTGTGCGTGTTACCTGCGAGGCTGGCGGGGTTGGGGGGGCATGCTGTGTGCGTGCCTGGGAAGCCGCCTGCTCCCCAGGCCTCGCTGGAAACTCCAGTCCTGTCTCCTGGGTGTTGGGTGGAGGGGGGGCAAAGTCAGTGGCACCTTTCTCGTGGTGCCCCTCTGCTCCCTGACCTGAAGCTGAGCGCTGCTGCTGCCTGTTACCTGCTGAACTGTGCCGTCTGTTCCCAAAAAGCAGCTGGTTGGCTGTTGCCAGAGCCCTGTGCTCTGCAAACAGTTTGATCTGGTATTTAAACCCAAAGCGAGCGAGTGACCAGAGCCCCAGCAGTAGTCCTTGAGGGAAAAGAACACTGTTGAGCTGGTGCAGAGACCTGGGCCTCCAGCAGGAATGGGCAAGGGCGAGCCCTCAGCCTAGTTACTGACCTCAGTGCTCACCAACGTGGAAGGCTGGATTTTCATCGACCTTTCTGGAAGCCAGATGCCCAGGCTTGTGCAACTACCTTACAACAGTCCCTGCTGTCTCTGAGGCATGTGTACAACCTGTCTGTGTTAGTTTCCTAGTGACACTTCTCTGGATGGCATTTAAGAGCTGCTGTCTGGGAGCCCTCACTGTAGTGTTTGCATGCATCTTGATGTCAGACTTAATCACGCGCTTTACAGCCAGCAGAGAAAGACAAAGCCCGTCTCCTGGCTAGAGGTAGCACAGCCGTGGCTACTGGGATGTCGGGATGCCTTGCTCGGTGCTGGCATCTGACTGGTGTGGGGTGCTAAACTGTGTTTCTGGACTACCTGCTGCCTGCTTGAATAAAGCTTTAAGACTTGAACACTCAACTCCTCGTGTGGGTTACTGCAAAGTCACGATGCTGTTGTGGCCACGGGTGAGCACAGGCAGCTGGAGGGAGGCTGTTCTCCTGCCCGATCCGGGCTGGCAGCTCCAGTTCCACCTTGTTGACTTGGAATAGCAAGTCTGAACTTCATGGTGCTGCTTGGCCGCGGGTGACCAGGATGAGGACTCTAACCCCCCCTCTCCTTTCATGGTCATGTTCTGCCAGTCGCTGTGTTGGGGTGGATGGCGGGAGGAGATGAAGCCTCAGGCCTCTGATGGGGCTCTGCTGGTGAGAAGGCGGCCAGGCAGGACTGTACATGGCCACGTCTACGCCCCAGGAAGCCAGAGCTGTCCCCTACACCCTCATCCCTCTGGAGCACCCCTGGATCCAGGTGCAGATTGATATTTGGGTACCGCAGAGCCCTGGCAGGGCCGGAGCTGCATCCCCAGCCCCGGAGGCCAGCTCAGGTGAGCCTGCACTGGTTTGGGGCTTTGCATTTTAAACAGGCTCAGCAATTCTCCGTTTTCCCCCCATCCCTGGTGCCAGTCTCGCCTCCTGCTTTACCGCATCCCCGTGAAGATGCACCATTTAGGGGGGGGAGGCGGCTTCTGCAGGAGCCCCGCTCGCTCCTTAGGGGCTGTCCTGGGGTAGCGCTGGTCCCTCCTCTTCCAGGAGGGATGATTTACTCCTTGGAATCAGGTTGTTTCCCGCATCTCGCTGCCCAGAGCTGGCAGGGCTCCCCGGGAGAGGCAGGGCCCGCTGCAGCCAGGCAGAGCCAGTCCCGGGGAAGGAGCGGTGGGGGGCTGGTGCAGCCCCTCTCCCCACACACCCGGGAGCCAGAATTGGGGCTGTCCCCTTGGCAGCGCGGGGCAGCGCCGCGCCCGGTGTCCCCTCTCCCCGCCGGGCGCTGCGGCGGAGCGCTCCCGGGGCCCGGCGCTGCCCCGCGGTGAGTCTGTCCGTCTGTCGGTCCGCGCGCCCCGCTCCTCACCTGCCCGTCTGCCTGTCCGTCCGTCCGCTCGGCCCGGCCCTCCCCGCCCTTCCCGCCGCCTCTTCCCGCGCCACCGCCGCGCCGTTACGTAAAGCGGCGACGCGGCGCCTTTAAGAGCGGGGCCGGGCGGGCGCGCGCCGCCCCGGGAGCTCACGCCGGCGCCGGG
>VZSF01005225.1:0-135821 GCA_013398295.1 Chionis minor | reverse complement strand
CGCCCAGCCTTGACAGCAACTCACCCGCCGAGGGCAAATAAAACAACACACTGCACAGACAAGTGTTTAATACTAAAAAATTATTAAAAACAGGTTAACAAAATAGCCCAAACACGGCTGCCTTCCCCGAGACACGGGCTTCGGTTCGGGGCAGCAGCCTGGCACGCATGGCCCCAGGCGCGGGGCGCTTCAGCCAGGGAGCCCCTGCTCCGTGTGCCGTCGTGCCAGCTGATCCGGTGGCAGCACGACCCGGTGTCCCACGCGTCTGTTGGAGCCGCAGGTCCCTCCTAGCTGGTGGGACCCCAGGAAGGGCCTTGGGGAGCAGCCCTGGGGCAACTCCATTAGAAAACAAACATTTAAGCAGAGCTGGCACAGAGGAGAAGGCAAAGTCTATGTGCCACACCGAACCGGGGCGCGGGTGCCATGCATGCCATGGTGCCCCCGGTGGGCTCGGCCACGGGGACGGCTCCGTGCGCCCCGCGGCAGTCGTGGGTACCCCAAAGTCTCTGTCGCATAGACTCTGCCCTGCAGCGCAGACCTTCCTTTGCCGGCAGCCGTCCCGCAGGCTGTCCTGAGGCTGCGGCGTCTGTTCCTACGGCACAGGTTATTGAGCACAACCCTGGCCCGTCTCCGTCGCCGTGCCATGCCGTGCCGCCCCATCACAGCTGGGTGCTGCCGGGGCTCCGACCTCGGCGTTGGCTCTCGCCAGGCGGCCAGCACAGGGGTAACGCTGGGCTTCCTGATGCAGACACCGGGTCCGAGCCACCCACGCAGGAAAGGAAAATGCTGGACTCCGTCCTACCGTTTCCTCCGCCACCTTTGACGCTTCCCTCCCACGGCCGCGGCGCCCCAGTGGGGAGCGGGGACGGCCTCAGGGTCACTCCCACCCTCTGCTCATGGGACTGGGACTTGACAGAGCTCCAGGGGCTCCGGTTCGCGGGTTAATGCCCCCTCTTAAGCTTCTGTATCTGGCGTGTAACTGGGCTGGGGATGGGACACTTGGGGATGGGACAACGTGGTGTGTGTGGGGGCTCAGCAACACCCCAACCCCGCACTGGGATGACCCAGTGACGAGGCAGCCGGGTCCCTTCATGCCTCCCTCCACGGTGAAGGGACAACTCGAGAGGGGACCCTCCCAGCTGGGCAAGTGGTGGCCAGGTGCTGCCCTGGCTCACTCCAGCCTTGCTCGGCCCCGCAGCCATGGGCAGATGCTGGATCCCACATGCAAGAGGAGCCCGTGGCGATGTGAGGACACACGGGACCTGGGTTCCTCAGGGACTCAGGATTTTGCGGGCCTTGTGCTGAGTTTTAAGTTGAAAAACGTGTCTAAAGGTAGTGGCGTGGGACTCAGGGGTCTGGGGGAGGAGGGAAGGGGCAGGTAATGGCTGGGGTGGGCAGGGGAGCAGAACAGAAAGCAGCTGCGGGGGGAAATGGGGGTGTTTAAAGCCTCCCTCCAGCAAAGCAGGCAGGGCACACACCTGAAAACTAAAATACCAAAATCTGCAACAAAACTCAACAAGCAAACCCTGCACCAGGGCGAGGACAAGCACCTCTGCAAGCAGCGTCCCCTGCACAGGGCGGGCACAGGGTGGGGAAGGGGCTGGAGGCGCGGGGCTGCCCGGGCCAGGCAGGACCAGCAGGCTGGGGCAGGAGGCAACCTGCCCTCAAAGCCCACGGCCTCCCCGAGGGGCACGAGCTAGACTAAGCGATCCCAAAGTCTGCGCTGGCGCGTGCCCGGTCTCTGCCCTACGCAGCCTACAAACCCAAAGAGCCACCGACTCGCGGCTCGAGCTCTCTGCAACCAAGCAAACCAAGCGAAAGGCTGGCGATCCAGCACGGGCTCACCCAAAGCTTCCCTGGCCAGCCGGGCTCGCCGGCTCCGCTCCGGCACTGCCAAAAGGCTGGCGGGACCCTCGACGGCCCAGCCTCCATGTGAATCATCCACAGCAATGACCTTCCCGGCTGGTCTGCCCTCATGGGGGGGGCCCTTCGCAGCACGGCCATTCTGGGGTGGGTTGAAGACGTGGCGTTTATTGTTCGTGGTGGGCTGGAAGGCGGTGGCGGCGCGTGGCGAGGGCTGCCGCTGAAGCCGATCTCCCACCGTAACAGGCTGCGTGACTCGCTCAGGGGCTGTCGGCCCCGCTCGGCCCCCTCAGCCCTCCTGGGCCCACTTGAGGAAGGTGGGGATGTCCCGCACCGGCACGTTGCGGGTCAACGCTTTGACTCGCAGGTTCCGGTCGTCCGTCAGCAAAACCACTTCCCTGAGCAAACGGATAGGATCGTCTGCAAGGAGAGAGAGAGCAGCGTGACGCTCAGACCTCCCCGCTCTGCCCCAGCCCCGTGCACCCCTTCCCACACCGTGCTGTCCCCCCGCCGTGCCCCCCGCCCCTCCTCGGGTGCCGTGCCCTGGGCACGGCAGGGCCGCCCGGCACCTCGGCGGCGCTCCCAGCTCCCCTTTCCCTGCCAAGGCTTCCCGGCACAGCTGGGAGACAACACTTCATCTTGAAGGCCGCCTTCTCCCCCCACCCTGCGCTGGCTGAGGGATGATTTGTGATCTCTTGTCCGCAGCTCCGGGGCTGGGAATGCCGGCGAGCAGCACCAGGGTCCCATGCTGCCCGCACGGGGTGGTGTGCCGCGCCACAGGCAGGGAAGAGGAGGTCCCTCTGCCTGACCCAGGCCAGGAAGACGGCCCGCGACCCTGGCTCCAGCAGGAAGCTGGTGCTATTATTCTGGTGATCTCATTATAAGATCTAAAACCAACCCTTATTTTTTTTGCGAAGTTTTTTGGAGTCGCCACTGACACCGAGGCGTTTCTGGCTGGGGCTCAGACAGGCAAAGAGAGTTGAAGCCTGAGAAATAACCGAAGGGATCTTGCCCCCAGATGGATGAGCTGCCCCGCACGCAACGCGCCGGGTTGGGATGTGGGAGCCACGCTTACGTGTGTGCGAAGCAGGGGAAGCATATGGGGTATGTGTAAGCAGCTGGGTCCTGTGACCAGAGTACTGTTCCTATGAGCACAGGAAACACAGTGCCTCCGAGCCAGGACGGGAATGGAAAAAACAGAGTTTATGGGAGCCCAACATGGGCCCAGATTGGCTGCGCGGGGAGCGGCAGGACGAGGGGAAGGGGAGGGTGGCCAGGAACGTGGGCTACGCTCACGGTGTCGGGGCTGAGGATGGCGGGGCAAGCGCTCCGGCTGGCCCATGCCGGGAAGAAGGGGAATGGGGGTTTGGTGGGAAGGCAGGCCTGGGGCCGAAGGCTGCCGAAAGCAGGATCGGGAGGTTTTGTGCGGACACTTTAAGAAATGTGTAACAATAAACATCCTCTGCTCCGCACTGGTGACGCGCCTCCTTGTTACAAACCAGAGGCTGTCAGCTTGTCAGGCCCCATTCCCCATAATCCACATGATTTCAAAATTCAGCATCATTTGCACATAAACATTTGGTGACGGTTTCTCTGTGAATCTGACAAGTTAAGCTGCTAAGAATTCGCACTGACAAATGCGGGTTGATTTCTTGGGCAGCTGCTGATGCAATTCCCATCCCCACTGCCCTGGCAACAGCCCAGGGGCTGTTTGGTCCCAGCACTCGTGGCTGATGCCAACTGGGCATCGCGAGGAAAAAAGGGCCCCGGCCAAGAGGCACTGGGGCTTGAAGGGAGGAGGCTCTTTCTGGCCCTTCATCACCGCTGCCAGCACCATGTAACGGCCTTGTAGACATTTAAGGTGGGCTTCTCACAGGCTGGGGCATCCCCGAAGCGCAGTGAAGTGCGCATTTGGCAGTGCGGTGGGAAGGGCCACAGCCTGGGGCTGACCGGAGGCAGGAGGTGGCACCTTGGTGCTGAAAGAGGCAAAATGTGGGAGGGATTGGCTCCAAGGGCCATGAAAGAGAAATGAGAAGAATCCGTGGGATGCAACAGAGAAGCGACAATGAGGGCCTGAGGATGTTCTACCTTTGTTGGAGGGCATGAAATCCTTGGCCTTGTCATTGCAATAGTGGAGGCAGCAGGACAGAATCAGGTCGTCGTTGTTTCCCTGGAAGAAAAGCACAAGGTTACCCCAGGCAGGGAAAAACCTCCAGCCCCAATTTCTGGACTGCCCTCGAGACACCCTGCCGCAGCTCAGCGGAGAGCAGGGCTGCTCGGAGCCAAAACACGCGCAACCCACAGGAGCCTGATCAGCCACTTGCCAAGGGGGGGACAGGCTACCCTGTGCCCAGAGCTTGCAGTCCCCAGGGTCCCTGGTTACCCCCAGGAAGACAGTGGTGAAGAGCCTCCAGCCCTTGGCAGCACTGGACACCCTGTCCTGTCCTCCCGGGGCTGGGATGTCCCCTACCTGCTGGCCGGTGGTGTCTTCACTGCGGAAGGAGATGGACTCCAGTTCGTTGCCTCGGCTGGTCAGAGCCCTCAAGCAGTTGTCCCGACTCTCAAATCGCTCCTCCAGAAACTCGATGGACTTCCTGGCTCTCTCCTGCACTTGGCGGGCATAGCCTGCAGCCCGGTGCTCCATCTCCGGGCCCTTGGCCAGGCCGTCCAGCTCGTTTATCACTTCAAACAGGAAGAGGAGGTACAGTTACTATGGGACAAGGTGCTCCTGTGACCGGCGATTGGAGCACGCAACTTGCCAAGGCCTTGGGGCCGGGGCACTGGGAGCTGGCTCAGGAAATCTGGGTTCAGCTGCCGCAGCGTCCCTGCACTCCTGGACTTGGCTGCGGGTCTGGAAAAGCTTTGCTGCCTTCCACCTCCGTGGGTCACCTGGCTCGTCCCTGAGAGCACAGGCACCTCGCCCCTGCAGCGTGCGGGTAACGCTCCCTACGAGCATCTCGCTTGGCTCTGTGAAACACCGGGACCACCGCCATGCCCCCCACCCTCCACTCCTGCCTCACAACCGACGGCACCTCCGTGTGTGCCCGAGGTTGTCAGAGAACCACAGTCCCCCACAGCCCGCTCCTCCGCCTCTGAGCGCAGCGATGGCCGGCAGTACCGCGCCTCCCGCCCGGCATTGCGCTCCCTGGCTCTGCACCGCTCAGCTCCCTGCGCTTCCTTTCAGACACGAAAAGCTGCTGCCTTCCTGCCGCAGGGCTGCACGCGGGAACAGGGTCACGCGTGGGAGCAGGCAGTTCCCGCTCCAGCACTGCTTCCCGCACAAGTCCTAGCCCCATTTTCCCACCTGAAACCAGGCTCCCGGCAGGGGACACGCTCTCTCCGACACCTCACCCATCTGGGTTCGCACATCTGTCCTGACACATACTGCTCCAGATGAGCCTGAGCCTGGGAGCAGGCAATTCCCAGCCCGTTCGCCTTAACTGGAACCCGGTCGAGCCTTAGAACCTCCTGCGCTTCTGCCAAGCGGCCGGCAACCCCAGCTGCTCCGGCCCCCCGTGCCCAGCAGAAGCCCGAGGGACCCCAGCAGAGCTCCAGGAAGGACCCAGCCTCCGGCATGGGGGCTGCTGGAAGAGCCGCTCCATGGCAGAGCGAGCGCACGTGTGCGAGCAAGATGTCGCCGAGGCGGCCAGCGGCGAGGCCGGGCACACAAGCGTGCGGCCAGATGCGCGCACGAGCGTCCCGGCCTGCGACCGTGCACGGGGGGCTGCGTGTGCGCGAGGCCGGGCGCGCGAGAGAGCTGGTGTGCACGTGTGCGCGAGGGAGCCTCTGTGCGCACAGTGTGTGTTTTAGCCATGGCTTCATTTCTGAAGATTGTTTCCGAGCCTGGAGCCAAGTCCTGAGTTCAAGTGGGAACTATGCATTCCTTGGGGGTTCGGGGAGAGAGCTCGGGGTCTGAGGCCTCTCCCCAGTGCTGTGAATCACTGCCCGGGGAGCCTGCGTGATCGCTCTGTTCCATGGTGAGACTGGCACTCACTGTCTGGGTATTCAAATTAAAGCTGCATGGAGCTTCTTTGCTCTTCGCTGGCCGGCAACTCTTCTTGCTACCGACCTGATGCTGCCATTTCCACACAATGCACGGCTGGGCCCGGGGTGGGGGGAGCCGTGCAAGAACGGAACATCAAACAGGAAAAGCTGGTATTCCCTCCCGAAATCCGCCTTCCTGCTTCCAAGCTAAACAGGCTTCAAAGGGGAGGCTTGTTTGTGCTTCTGCACCAGGCCTGGCTTCTCCATGGAGGGGTCAGCCTCAAGGAGCACAGAGCAGGTTAAAGAGCAAGAGAAACAAACCCAACGCGAAGCCGCGTGCTTAACCCCTTGCTGCATCCCCGGGAAGAGCCAGGAGGAGTGCCCCGTGCCAGCGATGGGGCATGGCACCAAGGCCTCCGCCCCAGCAGCCAGGGCCACCCGCTCACCCTGGGGGATGGGTTCCTCCTGCCCGCACCCGGGTCTCAGCGCTTTCCTTGGGGATGAGGGGGAATTTGATCAACAGCTGGCACGGACAGGGAGCCGCTGGCTTCAGGGTGCTTCAGCGGTGGCAGGGGACGCTCATGGCAGGCAGTGGGACATGGGTTACTTTGTCCCCCCTACAACAGGGGTCTGCCAGCAGGACAGGAGAGCACTGGAGGTGCCCAGTCGCTGTTGCTCCTCCTGCCCGTGGCAGGGCAGGCCAGGCCGGGCTCCTTTTGCAGGTCGAGAGCGGCAGCATCTTGGACAGGGATGGGATCGGGGTTTTCAGCTCTCCTGCAAGTGCTGCCCCTGGCTGGGGTTCGGATGGAGCAGCCTCACGCCAACCGCAGGGACACACCACCAGGCAGGGCTGTGGCTCCAGGGCAGGTCCCAGCTCTCTCAGGTGTAAACATGCCCCACAGCCCCTGGGGCTGCCCGGGCTCTGCTGGTGCTACCGGCTTCCTTCCCTTTGCTTCCACACAAAGCCCTGGCACTGAGCACCTCAGCAGCTCCCGTGCTGGGCTGGGCAGGTGGCCAGCCCTGCTCCCCCCACACAGGGGTCCTGTTCCCAGCTCCCTCCTGAGCCGGTGTCTTCACCTGGCGGGGAAGGGCAGCAGCTGGATGTCGGCTCTGGGGCAGGCAGTGCTGTCTGCTGGACACCAGGAGTTGAGAAGGAAGCCCCATGTCAACTTGGAGGGCAGGCACCCCTGCGTGCCGCAGGCCAGGAGATCGGCACGCGTGTACATTTCGCTGCCTGGATGCTGGAGATGCCCACAGGGCAGAGCTGGCCCCCAGCCTCCCAGGGCTGCGGCTGGGACGGGGAAAGCCTGTGGGCTCAGCGAGGCTCGGTCCCGCTCCTGCCCCAGCCTCTTCTGCTGCCCTCAGGGATCCCCTCAACGCCAGGCTGGCACCGGGACGCAGCGGGTGCCGGAGCAACACTGGTCAGAGGAACGGTACCTCCAGCCCGGAGTGCGATCAAACAATCAGAGCAAAGGCATCTAACCAAATCCTCCCGCCACCCTGGGAGACCACCCAGCAGCACAGCCGTTATCTGCCAGGGTGAGTGTTTACCAATAACGGGAACCAGCTTGCTGTTTTACTGCGAGCTTTATAAGGATAAAAAGAAGGGCTGGGCTTGAGCAGCTCTGAGACGCTGGGACACAGGCCGGCCATTTGCTCAGGCTGCCTAAGCCCCAGCTCAGCTGGGATAAGCTATCTGCTCTGATTGTTTAACAATTCCTCCTCCTTGCTCCCTCCAAAATTCCCTCCAAATCCCATTTAACACCCGCCTGCCTCTCCCAGCCCCTGGCAGCCCCAAAATGCACCAGGAAGAGAGGAGTTTGCTGAGTGCCACGGTCAGAAAGCTGGCAGGAAGGCAGAAGGGCAAGATGGGCTGAAGGAATGCCGGCCACGGCTGGGATGAGACAGGATAGATGCCAGCTCCACCTCTGCTGCCAGCCGGCCATGGCATGAGCCGTCCAGCCCCAGACCACACAGGCGCTGCGGGCACGTGAGGCAGGGAGAGAGGGAGCCGGCACGGAGAGACAGCCCACGCTGGGGGAGAGGGGAAGCCCTCACGTCATGCCAGCCCTACTCACCGATCAGGGGAACCACCAGGATGAATTTCCTGCAGTCCAGCAGTGTTATCAAGCTGCTGAGGTGGTCGATGAAGCCATTGGTGTCTGGGACCAGGAAGACAGGTCTGATCTCCAGCTCCATCTGCCTCATTTGACTCTGGTCTTTCAGTACGGCCTGGAGGAGGAGGACATAAGATGAGTAAGCAGGATGTCAGCCCTACGACCTGTGGACCCTGAGAGCAGAAGATAAGCCTGGCTGGCACGCACGCCTCCCACAGCAAGGGCATCGTGTGAAGGGGACCGGCAGGAGGCTGTGTCCATCCCACCTGCACACCTCACACACCAGCTCTTGCAGGTCCACAGTGCACACATGAGTGGGATGATGATAGCCTCCAAGAGAGCATTCTCCCAGGAGAACAGGCTTGAAAATGGAGGCATTTTGGGAATTGTCCCATTTACAGGATGGCAGTTGCCAGGACTATCTGCACCGGTACCAAGAGATCAACCCTGATACAAAACAGTTGGGAGAAAACGGAGCTGGAAGAAGCAGGTTCTGGGACACCAGGTGCAAACAGCTCAAGGTGACAACAGCCAAAACAAACCAGTTTGGGACACACAAGTCCTGCCAACGGCATTCTAACACAGGGACCCCGAGAAGGCAGCAGGAGGGGAGCTTTGTGGGGTGGGGATGCTTGGCTGAGTATCTCGTCACTGTCCCACCAGCTCCTGCACATGCCTTGCCTTTTCTGACGCCATCCAGCTGGGAAACCAGGTGGGTTCCAGCCCGGGAAATGCACAGCACTGTCCTTGGCTGAGCCCTTCGCACCCGCTGCAGACCAGAGGTGCTCACACACACATGGGAAGGGTCTACTGGGTCTTACTAGCGATGCTGCGGGGTTGCAGCTGGACCTCTGGACAACGTCAGCTGCCAAAATGGGACCCAAGAGCTCACATATTACTTTCGATGCTATCGAAGGACTTGGGCTCTTTAGTAAGTCACAGGCTTAAAAAACTCAGGATGCTATTCTAGTGCTTCCTCTACTTAAAAATAGCTTCCCTGGACTTGCTGATGTTTGTTGCCTCTAATAGGAACCGGTCACCCATGGAGCACAGCAGCACTGCTGTGGAACACATCCACCATGCAAACCCTTGTGAGATCGGGCTCGCACCCACAAGACGCATACTGGGGACAGAAGGCGACTGCCGACCCTGTCCTGCCCAACATTATAGGGAGCTCCCCCTGCCCGGGGTGAGAATCCGAACCCTCCCGCAGTCATGCCAAAGCCTTGGAGGCACCCTGGAACGCCGAGCTGCACGGGCCAGCAGTGGCCATGGAAAGAAGTGGTTTTTAATCCATTTCCAAATGTTGTCATCTGGCTTTAAATCAAGGCGGCTTGATGCTGCCACCTCCCACAAGTGTCTCCAGGCAAGGCAGCAACCATAACCTCACCACGTGCCTCCCACCCGCCTTGGAAGTGTCAGTCCGGGGCCGGAGCTCCCGCCGACCCTGAGGGGAGATGGGCAGAGCAGGGAGCGTGCCAGGTCCCATCTGCTGGATGGCAGCACTGAGCTGGCATGACAGCGTGAGGATATGCGTCCCCCATCAGGCAGGGACAGCTACAACGGCACCAGCACCCCTGTACAGATGCTGCCATGGCCAGCGATGTGCCGGGTGGCATCTCTGCCTGCGCTGTCTGCACCCAGGGAGGTGTTGGCACTCGCCGGTGGCACGGGAACCCTGTGTTGACAACCCTGACATGGCGCTGCTGCTGCCTCCTCACCATGAGGAGGGTGGCAGGTGGGGTTTCTCCTCAGGGTTTGAGGGTGCGGGAGGAGACGCTTGTCCCCGGGAGGCACCAGACCCCGCTGAGCTCCACCAAGCTCCAGCTGCCATGGGGAGACGGAGAAGGGCCCTGTCGGCCAACGCAAAGACCCAGAGCGAAGCAGCACGTCCCTTGTGTGGCGGCCAAAGAGGTCGACGGCCCCAAACTTGCAGGAGGGTGGGCTGGGGGGGGGCGCGGGCGCAAAACCACGTGGCCTCCGATAGCCAACGACAGTCCTATGCGAGCAAGGGCTGGTGGCAGCAGGGAACCCCTGCATGCACCCCAATATGGCTCCCCGATCCCGGTCCATGCAGGCGACCTCAGGAACACGGCGCGAGCGGGAAGCTCACCTACCACTCCGGCCGAGGGGCGCGGGGGTGACGGCAGGGTGGGTGGGTGGTGGTACCCTCGTGTGTGGCATTTGCCCCAGCAGCTTTCACGGGCCGTACCCAGCCGATTCCTGGCAGCCTCGAGCGATGCTTGTGCCGGCTGTCACGTCCCATTCCGCTCGCCGGGCCGCCCGGTGAGAGAAGGACACAGGATGCGCCGGGAGTGAAAGAGCGAGGTCGGCGGGGAGCGTGCCAAGTCCCCGCGCACAGCTCCGGGCCGCTCGGGGAGCCAGAGGGAAACTCGCCTTTGCAGAGTTCAGAGGCCGGCAGTGAGATTTATTTTTGTTTGTGTGAGTAAAAGGCTGCAGAAGCCTCCGGCCAAGGGGTTTCGGGGGGGAGAGGAGTGGCCTGTGATTCATGCGGACGCTGGCTGGCCCCGCGCCAGAGATGAAAGGGAGCCCATGTGCGGGGAACTGGGGCGGCGAGTGCCGCGTTAACCCTTCTGCCGATCCGCAGGGCACGTACCGTGGGGAGGAAGGAGAGAGTGGGGATGCGGATCGGGATGCTCGCAACTAGACCGTGGCTTCCGTGCCACCACCACTGCCAGAAACGAGCTGCTGGTCCCACTGTGCCTCAGTTTCCCCGACGGGAGGACACAGAGACGGTGGCCTGCTTGCCCCGCCAGGAGGTGGGGCTTGGAGAAGACCCTGGGAATAGCGGCGCGGTTAAAAACGTGGAGGTACAGCCGCACCCTGGCCCAAGTGCTTTAGGATGGCTGGATTTTAGCTTTGTCCTACTGGGGTTAAACACACTGCACGGCTCGGTGGCAGTGACCCTGCAGTGCTGGACGTGGCAGGGGACCTCTGAGGCTGGGGGCTCCCTGCTCCCCACCGGGGCCAGGCAGCTCCCACTCTCCCACCTCCTGCAGCCGCACGCCGTGGCTGTCAGAGCTGCTTCCGCCCGCAGCCCCCTGCCCGTCCTGCGGCTCCGGCCATGGGGGCTTCTCCCAGGAGCTGGGCCGGAGCCGGAGGTGGCTCCCCCGGCTGCCCCAGCTGGTGGCAGCACTGAGATCAGACACTCCTGCGCTGCACAGTCCCAAATTCCCAGCTCATCCATCAGCTGGGATCACCTGGGGGATTCCCCGGAAGCCGCTGCCCGGCTGAGGGCTTCCAGTGTGGGCTGGGGACCGGTTCCCCCAGAGCCAGGCCACCAGGTGGTACCTTCTGCAGAGTGCCAGGGGGGGAGACCTCAGGGTCTCCACCACAAGCACAGAATAGGAGGGGGCTCCCCATCAGCCCCCCCGAAGCTCCACACACAGATCCCAGAACTTCTCTGCCCACGGTGCCAGGCTGGCGGCACGGCCTGGAGCCAAAGCCCGGCAGAAACGAGTGCCCCGCCGCCTTCGGGACGGGTCGTACGGGGTCACACCGCTCTGCCAGGACGGATAGGCCGTCACCATCCTGGCACCACCTCTCCTGCCCTGACCCGCTCTCCAACCGCGGGGAAACCCGGCGCCGCTGCCCCTTCCAGCCCCGCGTGCTCCGCGGGGATCGGAGACGGATTTTCCAGGGCGGAGAACAATGCCTCTCTAGTCTCTGCTCGAGGGCTTCCTCCTCCCAAGGTTCGTCTCCAGCGTCTTCCTCGGGAGTAAACGTGCCCCGCGCCTGGTAGCAAACTGGGGCCGCCGCCGTGGCGGAGCCGCGGTGGGTGGGTGTGTGTCTTCCGCAGCCAGCAGGCACCCGCTCCCAGGCAGGTGCGTGTCGGCGCGTGTGCACCCGCGGCATTGTTCCTGCGCGCCGAGGAGAGCGTGAATGGGATACAGCTATATTTAGCCACTTACTCACACTACCGCCACAAAGGAGCGGCTGCATCTTAAGGGGGCGGCCGTTCCGTGGGCTCAGAAGGGACAGGAGAGCGGTTATTTTGGGAAGACATGTCATAATTGGCCGCCCCGGTTAAGCTGCTTCTGTAATGCTGAGCAAAACAATAGCAGCATCCAGAGGAAGAGCCTGTTATGTTTCAGGTGGGATGTTTTCAACCGGTCAGGAAACTCGACCGCTCCCAGCGCACAGCGGCGGCACAAAGGACAGGGGACGACGAACAGCATGGACCAAGGGCCCGGCCAAGCAGCGGGGGCGGCTGGGAGCGCGCGGCAGGACCCGGCGCTGGCTGGGGACGCAGCCCTGCCCGGAGAATGCTGCCTGCCCTGGCAATGCCACTGCCGCCTCCTCTTGTCCACCTGCCTGCCCAGCTTTGTGCCCCTCCAAATATATGGGCAGTGCCCAGGTATATGCCTGCTCTTTCACCTCAACCTGACACATCGCTGCTGCCACCAGCCCGTGACATGGGGCTGGCAGGCGGCTCCGTCCCAGTCTGGGCAATGGTGAGGGCAGAGGCAGGCTGGCAGCGGAGCCAGGGAGCAGCAGCCAACCCGTAACCCATGGCCAGGCAGCAAAGGGCCACCTCCTCGCCACCAGGGCTGCCCAGGAACACAAGAGACTCCGACCTAACCCTGCTCTGGCCCATCTGGCTCCTCGCAGGGATGATTCTGGGGTCCAGGCTTGTGCAGGGGAACAGAGCTGAGCTCTCCTGTTCCCCCTGCCACTGGTGCTGGCCAAGGGCCACCCCCGTCTGCCACTTACAAAGCCTGGACCTGAACTCCCCAGCAGCTCGAGCCACCCAGCCAGGGCAGGGAATAGAGGAGCACAATGAAGCCCAAATCCTCTCGAGGTATAAATGCGACCCCAGCGTTGGCTGAGGCTGGGGGCTGCGATGAGGACCCGCAGGGCTGCCCCAGCTGATGCAGGACAGGTAAGCAGCAGCAGTGAACCTGGGAGAAGCACGGGGCGGATGATCTCCATCAGCAGCAGAGCTGGGCTGCAAGAGGTGGGGAGCACAGCAAAGGCAGTGACAGTGCAAGAAAACTGGCTGGGGAGAAGGCAGTGAATTTAGCTGCAAGAAGCACAACTCTGCAAGTCCCAGCTGAGGCCATGACACTGTGCTCCTCTTGGGCACAGAAAGAAAAGGGATGGCCAAGAGGTGAAGGCTTTGTCCTGCACCCTGAGTCCCTGCACACACCACCACAGGCTCCTCGGGAGGCAGGTACAGCACCTGGGCTCTCTGGACGTGAGTCCTCACCACCCTGCAGGCACAGCCACATGTGGGGAGCTGAGCCTCCCAGCTGTGTTGAGCCAGGAGCCGGACTCGGATGAATACACGGAGCTGTGGCTTGTCCCCAGGATCATGAAAGGGGGACTTGGAAGAGCAGCTGATGCGTGAACTCCCTCGGTGAGCAGTGAACGAGAGAAATGGGCTGTAACAGGGAAGAAGGCAGAAGATCCCCAGGACCCAGGAAACACAAAATCTCTTGAGAAGATCAGAAAGGTCAAGGACCTCAGGCCAAGAGAGGGAAGGTGGAGGCGCAGGATGCTGAGCTGGCTCCGACCTGCGGTCCCCAGGCAGCGTTTTCCATCTGATCTCCTCCACTCCTCCGGCTCTGGCTGCGTGGTCAGTACCAGGGCAGGGAGAGGATCGGGGCCTGCACACATGTTCTGCTCCGGGCTGTTCCCAGCTAGCTACAGGCTGGATGACTTTACCGAAGCCCCAAGGACTTCTCCTCCACCCCGTGCCTTCAGACTCCAACTGCACCTCAGCTCTCAGCTGTGCAGCCCCTGAAGCTGCCCACACCCTCATTTTGACCTCTCTCCGCCTGCGAGCATCAGCCCCAGCACGGCTGGGGAGGAAGGGAGGAGCGCGCCGGGGGGAGAAAGCCCCTGACAACATCAGGCAGCCCCCACTCTCCCCGCAGAATGGGCAGCGGCCATCCCGGGGGGCCCTGCTGCAGCTGGGCTAGTCGCCGGGGCCGGGATCTGCTGCACGCTGCCCTCCCCGAACATGTGCAGTTCCTGTTTGCTGTGTCTGTACAAGGCAGTGGGAAGTGGGGAATTTACTTACACCTCCCGCTTAACAACCCTGGGAGGCTGGAAGGCTTCAGGCCGCTTTAATTTACAGCCCATCTCTCCAATCTCTCACTCGTTCGCTGCTGCTTTCTTCCTCCTCGTATTAATGTGACCCAGGTACCTGCCAACAATAATGGACTCGCTTGCGGGGGCGGCCCCTCCCTCCCGGCGCAACTTCTACCTTCGCCTTGATATGAATTGCTCAAANAAAAAAAAAGAAAAAGAAAAAGAAAAAAGGCGAAATCTGAAAGGTTCGGGTGGGTTTGGAAATGCGAAGCGCAGTGGTTCTGGGCCCGGCGCCAGTAGCCGGAGGGTACACATGTGCACGCTCTCCCAGTAGGGCCTTCAGCAGCCCTGTTTTACAACCACCTCGGCACACACTGCAGAGTTCACGCATATGGCCAGACAGATGTGTCTGGCTTACGTTCAAGGCTGGAAAATGAAGAATTATGGAAGTGAAGGGCCCTGGGCATTAGAGAGGGCGGAGGTGAGGGGGAGGGGAGCCAGGGAGAATTTTTCCTCTGCTGAGAAATCCTCATCTGTGCTGCGAGGCTGGAGGAAGAGGGGTTGCGAGCAGCGAGGCAGCCAACAGCCATGCATGTGAGATGATTGCTCTTAAAGCAACAGCGTGCACCGCCAGGTGTCTGCTCCCAGTCCAACCAGTTTACCTCACCAGCTCCCACTGGGAAACACGCTCCGATCAGGCCAGGGCCAGGACAGGATCACCTGTATCCCCTCTGTTTGTCCCCATAACGATGGCAACGCTTTGCAAGCAGCGCTCTGGCTGCAGCAGCCGTTCGCAGGCTATTTTTCCTGCCGCTGGCTCCCACATGAACTCTGCTGTTCACGTCCCACCCTCTCCCCCGTCTGCCTGTGCCCCGCTGCACAGAAAAGCTGATTTCTCGCCGAGCCTTGCTGCCATGGAGCCTTTGTCCCAGGCTGGGGGACAGCTCGCTGCCTGGCACACACTGCCACCGGTTAAAGCACTCCCCTGTCAGAGCTCCTGGGTGTGCTGGCAGCTCCACGGAGAAGCTGTGTCTGGCCTCATGAGGGTCCCAGGAGTCCCTGAAACACTCATCTCGGGGTCTGGGAGGGCAGATCTTACCCTGCGTGGGGGACAGCAGCACCCATTTGGCCCTTCCACCAAAGGCAAAGTTAAGCTTGCTGCTGGGTTTCACAGAAGCAGCGCAGGGCACCTACACCCGTGAAGTTCAAGCTGCTACGGGACTTCCCGAGAGGCCAGTGGTCCTGATGCGTGGCAGGGAAATGGCTGCGCACCCTCGGCACAGCAAGGCAGGATCAGCCCGTGTAGAAAAGCAAAGCAGCCCCTCAGCCAGCTCAGGTGCTGCAGCTGCGCAACCCGCCCTACCTGAATCTTGTCTTGACGACGCTGCTGCTCAGCCACTTTCCTGGCCAGGGCTTGCTTCTTGGCTCTGAGCTCCTTGATGTCCAGCTCTCCTCCGCTGCCTTCAGCCTCAGAATCATCTTCAAATGCCTCGATCCTCACATCATCCTCCTTCTTCCAGGAAATGCAGAAAGAAAAAGGAGAGGAGTCATTGTAAGGGATGCTGGTGGCAGGGACTGCGCTCGTTCTGCTCTCCCCCTTGCAGCAGACAGATCCCTGCCAGGCACAGTCCGTCACCGCTTGATGATGGGCGACTGGCTGTTTCTAAACATCCCAAAGAAGCAAGCAAAATAAATAGTAAACATCCAGGAAATGACAAGGTGAGACAGGAGGTAACGGGGCAGGGAAGGCACTGAGCAGGCAGGGCAGGGGCAGCCACGCTTAAAACTCTGTTCTAAAACCAAAAATCTTCTTCACCTTAGAAAACTCTTCCCACAGCCTTGGGTGAGTCACTGATATTTTACAGGCTTCAGCTCTGTAAAACCATGGTATTTCCCTGTCTGTCCGCTTTGCCTAGCTGCTTAGGCTGCACATCCCTCGGAGAACACGCTGCTTCTCCCCACCTGCCTGCACCGGGGCTGAACAACGCCGCTCCAACACTGCTGCCTCATCCCAGGCTAGGCACACAACCTGATCATCTCGACAGGAAACTCGGATCCATGAACCCAAGAGCCCTTTCTCCTCTGTTTTGATCTCCAAATAGGCCAGAGAGATTCCTACACCCACCCCAAAACTTCCAGGTGGGCTGGAACAGATGTTTTAGAAGGAGATGCTCAATCTTGATTTTAAAGCTCCACATGATGGAGAATCCACTGTGTCTTGAGGTCAGTCATTTCAATGGTTAATTACTTCCTCTGTTAACATTTGCATCCTACTTCTAGTCTGCCTTTGCCATGCTTCTGCTGGCCAGCAACCTCGTCTTTGATGAACTGGAGGGTCCCCAGTTCTCCAACCTCCTGCATGCACAGGCACCTCTGGACCACGTTGCATCTTCACCCTCTCCTAGACACCCTGCCCTGGCTCTCCCCGCCAGGAGGCCTGCAGACCCTTCCCAGTACGCCTGCACTGGCTGAACTGGAGACCCCAGAATGATCCATGCTGTTCCTACCCCAGGTGAAGGTCACGCTGGCCTTTCTCTATGCACTCAAATCTCCAGGACACAGGAGGGCAGGAGGTGGTGGCTGGTCTCCAACTGGGGATCAGCCGCGACCCAGTTCCGCCCCTTAGCTTCTCTGCTCTCCCCAGTGGCTCCCAGCCCAAAGGGGAGACCACAAGTCCCTGTTCCTCAACGTGTGTCCCACCAGCAGCTGCCTGCACACACGTGCTGCCCAGAAGCCCAGCTCTGCCACTGCTGCTGACAGCCCCCTCGTCTCGCCCAGACCCCCTCACTCCCCAGTGCAGCGACCACTGGCCTTCCCAAGCCCTGCCGTTATCGATCTCCCCTTCTCTGCACAAATGCCAAGGGTTGTGATGGGGCTGGCAAGAATTCCCAGGTGGCATCTGGACAGAAAGACCTGCTCTGAGCCCCAAGAGGGCTACAGGGAACAGATCCTGCCCAAGAGGATGCCTCAGAGGGATAAGAGCATCACTACACTCCCTGCCCCGTGTAGGCTGCCATGGCATGTGTCAGCAGGAGGGACTCGGGCAGGAGCTCTCAGTCTTAATTTAGAACAACCCCAGCACTGCACAGTCGTGTACTCATCATTTCACCCGGACCGCGCACCCGCCTGGCCACAGAACCACGTACTCTTCTCTCCTTGTGACTTTTTAGCCATGGGAAGGAGGAAGATGGAGCCCTCAGGCTCACTTCCCTCTGCCGGGACAGCCTGGACCACAGGGGATGGGGGGGGATGCTGCCAGAGGGACAGCATCGCCCAAGGGCCTCGGGGAAAAGCGTGTGTTTTATGCAGATCTGCTGCGGTGGGTGAGGATCTGCTTGCCCAGGCTGCGGGTGGTCACGCTGGCGAGCTGGAAGCTCCCCTGCGATCAGAGCCCAAGGAGGAAGCTTCAGGGTTGCACAATGAGCTCACACAGAGGTTCCCACAGCTGAGCAGAGACTGCGGGGATGGGGCAGGAGGGAGTTATCCTCCATACTGTGCTTGTTCATAGCAGAAATTGGAGGGACTGACCCAACAAAAGTAGTGCTCTGGAGAACAGGACCATCCCTGCCATGACACTGGCTGGAACCCAAAGAACCCCCTGTATCACATCCTTTTGGTGGTGTCAGCTTGGAAACTTCCTGCACCTTCTCCAGAAGAGGACAATGGTCCAGGTCTCCCACCTTACACAGACACCTCTTGCTGCCTGGGGTTTTGCTCTGAGACCCAGTGTAAAAAAACCACCTAAAATCTGTCCCCTGAGCTGGCTGCTGGGATGAGGGGGGTGCTGAGCACGTTCTTGCTACAGGCTCCTCCGGCTGTCAGCTCCCAGGGGAACACAGGGACATGTGCCATGGGCCACCCAGCGCCGGCAGAGGTGAGGTGCTGTCCCCTGCATGGGGCAATACCCTCTCTGGCTCTGGAGCGTCCGGTCCTGGCATGGGGAGGGGACCTGGATCGAGCCTGGGCAGTGCCGGGCCACCCAGCTCCCCGCTCCCAACGCCTCTGCCCCCCTCTCCTGTTTCCCTGGCCTTTCCAACTGCAAGATTAAACAGAAGAAAAGAGTCAACCTGCAGAGCGGCTGGCAGGGCCCTTAAACACACACATGGAGCCTGGAGTGAAGCAAGGCCTACAGGAACAAGCAAGGGCAGAAAAACAAGAGTTGAATTCCTTAATCACATCAGGATGTGAGAGGCAGGGGAGGGACGGGGCGCCAATGTCAGCTCTTCCTGTACGTGTGCTGGAGGCTGGAGCTCAGGCCTCCGCCGCAACGAGCTCCACGGCTATAAACTTGATCCTGAAGCTGAACCCTGACACCCCCTCGCCCACCTCCTCTCCCGGGGCCGTGGCGCTGCACGTTATTAAAGCTTCCCCCCCACACCCCCTCCAGCTTCGGGTACGAAAAAGCAGCATCTGGAACTCATAGCAGCGTGCGAGATAGAGGCAGGAGGGTTGGACTGGCAGGAAAGGGCACGAGCGAAGTACACTCAGGAGACAAGGGCTGTGCACCATTTGCCCCCCCCTCTGTCTCCCCCCATAAAATGCACACGCAGCTACGCCGGCTATAAATAGCGGGAGCTGCAGGGCAGGCAGAGGCTGGGCCCCACAGGGGTGATTCTTCCTTCACCGAGGCGCGCTCTTCCCGCACGGTACCTGATCTTCCAGTTGTTTTCCCTCTTGGCTTCCCATTTCCTTTCCCATGGCGTCTGGGACGGGTGCCACTGACACATATTTTCCACCCTTGAATGCCAGCAAAGGCTCTTCTTGTCCACAAAGGGCTTCCAGGAAATACTTCAGAACTGTGACCCTCTTGCAGTCGGCTGCAATAACCTACAGGGTGAGGACGAGGGGGTTGGGGAGAGGGAAAGGAAAACAAAGTCAGTGCAAAGGCGAGGCAGGCAGGCAACAGCCAGGGAGAAATGTTTGGGGCTAGATGGCCCAGCGGGATGCAGGCAGCACTGCACAGCACCACGGGGATGTGCTGGGTGCCCCTCTTCTTCTAAACAGGGATGGAAGGGGTTTGTTCGTGCCTCATAGCCCACTGTCCCCAAGGAAAAGGAGGCAGGTGAAGTCAGCACGCACAGCGCCGATCCACAGCCTGTCCTTGCCCCCTCCACATACCCCTGAGCCGTGGGGCTGCTGGGGGTCAGCCAGCCCCCTGCCCAGCCCCACCGAATGGGGGGGGAATTCCTGCTGAAGTGTGAGAGATGGCCTGTTCTTCCCGTTTCGTTTCGGCTCCATCACCAGATTCGTCCCCCTGAAAGCTGGGGACGGCTGCAGGTGCAAGAGCGGGCGGGAAGGGGCATTTGAGAAAAGCCTCTCCTCATCTCCAGCCCGACCACATCCCAGGATCCCATCTCATGGACCAACTGGGGAGCCCTGTCAGGGAGGCTGGGATGGATCTGGCCAGAAGGAAACTCAATAGCTCGGGTAATTATCCAATTTATGAGGCACTCAAATGGAGTTTCCAGAGCCTGGGAGCCTGGTGCCTCTGCGGCCCTGTCCCGCGTGGCACAGCCTTTGCTGGCGCCTCCACCACAACCGGCGTCAGCTCAGACCTCGTCCCCCTGCCGCGGCGCTCTGCACCTGCAGCGTTCTCCCCTGGTGCTTCCCGCTGACCGGCATCACCCCCGGGGAGCAGCAGATTTATAGGGAGAAAATCATCAAACAAGGGCTAGAAGTGCATTACGCTATGGAGACAAAGACCATGTCAACGCTCGAGTTCCTCCTGCCCCCCTCCAAACCACCCCGGTTTTGCTCTGCTTGTAGAGAGCAAAGCAGCCTCAGAGACCCCCATCCCACAAGGGTTCCCTCTGGCTTCCCAGACCGGGATCCCAAAGCCAGGGAGAGGGTCAGACCCCATGCCGATGACTCAACCAGGCAGCCAGGGACGCTGCCTGCTCTGTCCCCGCATGCTCATACCAACGCTGCACGCCCCGGCTCTGCGGGGACCGGCCCGTCACCTTGCCGTGCGTGCCCCGGACAGGGCTGTGTCGCGGTGAGCGGAGGGCTGGCAGTGGCACACGGCCCCGCTGCACCAGGCTGCCGCGAGAGGAAACTTCTGCTCTTCCACAACGCTGCCAGTTTCCTCTCTGCGGGCTAATTTTAACCACCGTGTCGCTGTAGTGCGTGTCAAAAACCTGACCCTCCTCTGACCTCCAACCTCCCACCCTGGCTACTGCCCGAGCGAGGCACCCTCATGCACCAGCAGCCGGGGCCACCTCCCTTTGAAGCTGCTCTCTTGGGGACCCCGCATCCCCCCCGTACCTGCACTGACAGGCGGAGGGGGAGGAGAAGCTCCTCCCTCCCCTGCGGAGAGATGTTGTGAGCCGGGTGACTGCAAAAATGTAATGTTTCAGGGAGCAAGGGACCCGTAACCAATGATCCTGCTCCTAAAAAATGTGTCCTACGGGACAGAGGTGAGCAAAGGACAAGGTGACGCAGGCTCAGCAGCCCCAGGAGCAGCTCAGGCTGCTGGGGATGCTCTTTCCTGGGAGAGCCCTTTGCTGCTTGGGACATCCAGCCAGGAGCAATCCCGGCAAGTGTCACTGCAGGAACATTTCCACCCTCCTGGCTCTCCTTTAGGAACGATTCTGCACAGGGAAAAGTGAGAAGGAAAGAGAACGAGCAAAGCAGGAATGGCTGTCATGGGAAACATCCCTCCGGAGAGCTCCGGCTGCAGTGGCCTTGGGGGAAGTGGTGGAAACCTCACCGCCTGCTTCATCCCCGGCTCAACGGGCTAACGCTGCAGAGACCCGGCCTGACTCACACAGGGTGGCTTCAGCCCAGGGAT
This sequence comes from Chionis minor, assembly GCA_013398295.1. Classification (NCBI taxonomy): domain Eukaryota; kingdom Metazoa; phylum Chordata; class Aves; order Charadriiformes; family Chionidae; genus Chionis; species Chionis minor. The sequence continues at coordinate 115,010 of VZSF01005225.1, read as the reverse complement.
TTTCCAGTCCTGGTATCTGCAGTTCCCTTGTGCCCAGGCTGCTGGGTGAGGGAAGCCCCCACCACCCCTGGCACAGCTGCAGGGATGTGCCGGTGGCAGCACCGGGGGTTGAGCCCTGCTGCCAGCAGCCACGTGCCGTGGGATGCCAGGATGTGGCCGACAGCAGCAGCATTGGGGAAAGGGGATGCAGGAATTGCCTGGGTAGGTAGGGAAGAGATGGGCTCAATCTGACACCATTCCCGAGGGATTTCTCAAGACACCTCTAGAAATAAAAGCCATCACATCCAGTTTACCACCCATGAGGTTTTCTTTTCATATATTTATGAAGGGTTGGGCGGTGACACAGCTGCAGCGCAGCCATCTCTGCACAGCAAAGGCTTAAATCTCGCTGTCAGAGCCTCCTGGATTGGGAATGATCAGGCATATTGCAGAAGAGCTCCCTTCACCCGTGGCTGGGGCCAGGGACAAGGGCAGGTGGGTTCGCTCCTTCCACCTCTGCAGAAGAAACAAGTAGGAAACACCAGATTTCCTGCCAAGCCAGCACAGCCCGATGCTTAAATTCAGCTCATCTGCTGGGGAGAAAAGAGCCCAACTGAAGGCCCATGACATAATGCCACAGCAACTCGTCTCATGAACACATTTTTCCAGCCCACATGAATGAAAAACAGGGAAGGAGCAAATGCTCTGCACATCCCTGTCACGTGCAGCCCTGCTTGAGGAGGACGCGGCAGAGTCCCGGGTTGCTGGCAGCCAGGCTGGCCCTGCCGCGGGGCAACCCAGCCTCCGAGATGCTGGGAAAGAAGTGACCTGTGACTGGCACCCAGGTCTCTCTCGAACCTTGCGTGCCGCAGAGCAACCCGCTTTTGTCAGAAACTTCCTGTTTCGGAGTGCAAACGTGAGTGCCCGCGGCAGCGGCGGGATGCCAGGGGTGGTGGGGACGGCCACGAAGGCGCTCGCCAGCTCACGTGGCGATTCCTCGCTGCCGGAGCGGAGTGCGGTGAGGATGCCGGGAGCCGTGCCCACCCTTCCAGAAGGAACGGTCAAGTACAAAATGACACCATGTCGAGAGGTATTTGGTGATGTGGCAGCAGACACCCCGGCGGGGAATACAGCCGCCCCGCGTGCCCTTCCCCCTCCGACCGTGCAGTGAGACAGCAGGAACCGAAAGCCTGGCTTCGAGTCATCGCCGGGTATTAAAATAGGCCTGACACGCACGCAGCCGCTCTCAAAGGAAAACCGAAACTGAGAATTGCTGAAGTGGTCTGGTGCCCCCGTCCATGACCTGGGCTCAGTTCCCCAGAGGCGCAAGCAACCGAGGCATCGCCGAGCCCCTCGCCACCGCGGTGCCTCTTGGGGACACGTGGCTGGGGACCAGGCGTAGGGCAGAGGTGGCTTCGGCTGCCACAGCCCCTATTGCCAGCCTGATTTCATCAGGTCCGGAGAGGAGAGGTTTCTAATCTCGCGCTACATCAAGACAGGCTAACCTCCAGCTCCCAGCACCAGCCACCCACCAGCGGCTGTTAGGGCACGCTGACGAGGCTCATTAGCGCTCCAACTGCTAATTCACGGGTCATACATTATCATACTAATCATTGAGTAAGACACAGCAGGACACGCATTAACACACACTAACTGCCTGTAGAGACCCACCGGGCTGCGCATTAACTGTACCAGCTGTTGTACTTTCAAAGCCACTTTGCAGTGCCAGTGTCACCAGGACCCTGTGCGTGCCACCTCCTGCCAGCGGCGAGCAGTGTCCCCAGGTCTAACGACAGATCCCCAGATTTAATGAAGCTGATCCCCTCTATGACCTTGGCTGTATTTTCCCCTGCAGATAAAACAGGCTGAAGGGAAAAGCTTCCCTGAGTGCTGTCGTGCTGCTCTTTACCAAGAGGAGGGCAGACGCCTCCCACACGGGGCAGTCGGCACCTGGCCGAAAGGAGACGCAGCCCTGATGCCAGCACTTGTCCTCCAGGACATTTAAGGGGAGGGAAGAGACTCACTCTAAGAGCTGCGAGCGCTGTGGCCGGGGGGGGACACGTGCACCTGGTGCTGGCAGGGTGACACCACCAGAAACCAGCCACTCTCTCGCTTTGGGTCAGAGACGCGCCTGGAGCCAGGGTTGGGGGGGGGAGGCCCCTCTGTTCCCCCCACCAGCCCCGCTGCTCCGCACACGGCTCTCCCGCAGCTAAGCAAATCGCTGTCACACCCACCGCCGCCTTCAATCAACTTTTACAACTTGTTAATTTTACGCAGCGTCCTAAAGAGCAAATAACTGGGAGGCAGGAATGCAGACTCCTTCAGCTAGTCCAAAGAGCCTCCGGCAGCCAAGCCAGCTGGCCAGAGGAGCCCCGCTCGGCCACAGGGACCTGCCACATCCCAGGGGATACTTGATCCGGAGAGGGCTGCCCCACACCCACGGAAGGCTCCGGTAATGCCACGCTGCCACTGGCAGCAGGTGGAGGGACCCCTGCAAGTTCTTACTCAGCAAAACCTTCGATTCCGCAGGCAAACAGGAGGCAGCGGCTCCGGAGAAGGGTTTGCTTGGAGGACGGGCTGCCATTGCCGGCTCTGCATTCCTGTGTGCAAGGGGGAGACACGAGCACATCCTGACAGCTGGATTCAGAAGGGGAAAAGAACATGAGAAGTTTGAGTCATAGTATGGAGAGATCCCATCCCAGATTCGGAGATGGGAACGGGATAGGACCGGGACTCCGAGCCAAGCTCCAGCACGATCCAGTGCGGGGATAACACTGTTTTTGCCACATCGGTTTAAACATGGCTTAGCTGAAGTAGCTGAATGATGCCGAAACCAAGTGGGGCCTGAACAATCTAAACCACGCAGCGTCTACATGGCCCAGCTGAAACATCTGCACCGACCCTGCTGAGACATCCGCGCACGCCGTGGCTAAATGCCTCCCGGTGCCCTGTGCCGCCTCCTCCCATCCCCAGGGAGCCGGCTCGGAGGGCGGCGCTGGAGGAGGAGCAGGGAGGAAAGCACCCGGTTTGGTCTCATCCCTTCTGGGTTTTCATCTTGCACAAAAGCCGGGCTGGGTTTAACCCTAGACTTAATCAGAACCCAGCTTCTCCAGGCTCGTTCCCTGGCCAGGATGTGGCCCCAGGAGCCCCTTGTCCTGCCCCAGCCTCAAATACCATGGGGAGGGGTTTGGCCACCTGGGTAGGGAGGACCAAAGCGTCTGTCACGGCTGGGCAGCAGCGCTCGCAGCTGGATCGCAACCCTGGTTTCTGCAGCTGAGGGCTGACTTCAGCCACAGCTTCTCGCAGAGAAACTTCTGATTTCGACTGATCCCACAAGCAGCTCGGTGGACGCGGCTCCCACACGCCTGCACCTCTGTGCGTGACCCGAGAGAGCAACTGCGACTGCCATGGGGCCCAAACCAAGGCACCGTTGGCTCCGACATATCTCACCGCCGCCCTGGCGCTGCCGGACCCGGTGCCGGTGCAGGCAGGGGCTGGCACCAACCAGAGAGCCCACACGGAGAACAGATCCATCGCATCCATATGGGATGCTCCACCAGAGCAGAGAAGTGCATCAGAAAATGCCCAGGGAAGACAGACAAGCTCAGAAGAACCACTCCAGTCGCTCTTCCCCATTGCTGCTGCTGGAGGATTACTTTCTCCGCAAAGCAGGGGCTCCCTAAAGTGAAACCATAGGCCACGGCTCAGCCAAACCTCTCTCCCAGCACCCCAAGCCTTGCCGAGGCACGGCTCCAGCCTCTGCACGGGGGCACATGGTCTCAGACGAGTCATCGGAGCAGATGTGCTCTTGGCCCGGCAAACGCCTCCATCTTTCCAGCCCCAGCCATGTAGCTCAGCCATGACTGGCCTTTAAAACTGGAAAGCAAGCTGGAAAGGGAAGCCAACTGCCCACCACCACCATCCCTAGGGTTTGCAGGGCTAAGACCAGCCTTGCTTGTCCCACGCAGTAACGCAGAGAAGACGCACGGATGCTATAAAGGTGCAAAGCGATAGACCTGAGCCGAGCCACCCAATTTGTGGTGTCAGAGATCAGAAGCAGCCCCAAGTAGCCTGCACAGATTCCTACCACGATGGTCCTCAAGTTCTCGAACTGCACCCAAGACACTGGGGCTTGTCACCGCTGGCAGCTGTTGGACGTGAAGGTGAGACCCGGCGACGCGGGGGAAGCTGTGAGCAGTTCTGGGGCTCGGAGCCTGCTCTCAGCAAGGCCCCCCCAGAGGAGGGGATCCCCGCACCAGCACGCCCAGGGAGCAGTGCTCCCCAGAGCTGTCTGTCTGCCAGGGGCCAGTTCTCTCTCCCTGACTGGCACCTAGTGGCTGTGGGGCAGGAATACAGACTGAATTTTTACTGGGCTAGGCCAGAAGACACTTAAAACTCCATATGGAAACCCCACGCTGCCACAGGTCCCAGCCTACACCCCTCAAACCATCTGTGCTGCAGCAGAGCCTGTCACTGCCCTACGAAACATCTCGCAGCTCCCCCAGACCCTCGACGCAGCCAGCTCCTCTCAGCTCTTCTCTTCCTGGGCGATGGCTGACCATGGGGTTGGGGAAAGCTCTTTGTCCACCTCAAGATACATCTGAGGGGGCTACAGCAACCTTCTGTGGCTTAGGTGGAAGAGTCGGCACCAAAGTCACCTGAAGCAGATGCTCTGGATGGAAAGCCATCCTCCAGATCCCTCTTGAGCTCCTGGGCCCAGGACAACCCAGAGGTCTGGCTGTTCCAGCCAGATAAGGACCAACTGCTCCTCTGAAGCGTGTGGAGCTACACAGCCCAGAGAGGAAAGTTTCTGATGGTTTCCAAACAAAGCTTTTGGCTTTCGCTGATGCTTGGAAAGACTCGCCCTGATGTCAAATGTGCTTAAGAACCTTTTTGTCAGTTTGCTTCTCCAATGAGCAGCAGCGTCTGAAGTAGGGAGCAGTTGGCTCCACGTTGCATCCAACACCTTGTAGGCAGGTGGTCAGCTTATTTAATTTTACCCCCACCAGCCCATTCCTACTGGGCAGCAGCAAAATGAGAGAAAAGCATGCCTTTAGCCTGGGTGAGAAGTCGATGGGGTAGAGGAGGTCTCCACAGAGTGATGGAGATGTTCCATCTGGTTTGCAAGTGTGGCTCCTGCTTGGTTCTCATTGAGTCTTCAGGCAACGCTGCCAACAGCTCAGCAAGAGCTATGGGCTTCCCCACATTGCAAAATGTTGCCTCCAGTAAGATGCTGCAGGAATTTCTGCAGGAATTTCCATCAGAGAAAACATTTGCTTCCAGCCCTGTATCCATGTGCTCCAGCAGCGGGCAAACTGATCCCTAGAACTGTGAAGTATCTGGGGCATTTCTGCTCTCTAAGATGAAGCCTTGAAAATAAGACGACACGTTTCAATTGTTTGTTGGGAGAATAAGGAGCTAAAAAATCACAGCTTTGGAAGAGGCCTGTGAAAAAGGCAGATGAATTCGGAAGAAACAGCGAGTCACAGCCAGGGACTCCCTGTTACTGCCATCTTGATGCCCTGCTCTCTTCCCACCTCAGCTCCCAGCTCATCCCCAAATTTCCCAGGGGAAAAAAAACCAGAAAAACTCAAGCTATAGAATAAAGCCAAGACCAGTCTGAGGGAGCCTGCTCTGCTCCTCCCTTGCAGATCGTACTGAAACACTAAGCAGGGAAGACAAGTCCCTGAAAGCCTGCCCCAAGCCCGTGGTCCCAGGCTGGGGAAGGAGGAAGGCAAGATCCGTATCCTCAGCGAAGCCAACACGGCACCACTGTCAGCTTTTGCAGGGCATGGGCTGCTCTCCCTGCTGCAAGAGTCTCCAGTCTTTTCCTTTTCAGGGACTGGGGGAATTTATTTCCTCTGCCATTTCGGAGGATGCCTGCCTTGCCAGAGATTGTTTTGCAGAGTTAAGAAAGATAAGAAAGTGGTTAGCAGGCTCTTTGGTGGAGGAAGGGAGGATTGCTTAGTAAGGGAAAGGGGACCGCTCCGCTCTCGGCAGACACACGCTGCCCTTCCTCTGAGGCCACCGCTCCGGGAGACACTGGCATTGGGCACGAGGCTGGTCCATCTCTGCACTTCTCCAACCCTGGCGTTTCTTGGGGACATCTGCTTGTGGGGCCACACTCTGCTGGTGACCAGAGAAGCTGTTCCCGTGCCAGGGCTAGGATCTGTCTCTCCTGGAATTTGGGAAATGCAGCTGATGAATGTTCAATCCAACATCTTGACTGCAAATCTCAATGCAAGAGGCAACAGTAAGCGTCCTTTTTTGCAGGGTACGTGGCAAACAAAAAGAGGCAGGAGCCAAGTCCAGGCTGCCCACGCCGTGGGGAAAACTCTGCCGTTATCTGACAACCTCCCTGTTTCAGAAACCGCCTCCTGAGCAGCGGCTGGAGGGAGCTGGCCTTGCCAGGGCATTTGCACGGAGGAAGCCCTAAAGATGCACAATTCCTGCCGAGTGTGTCCGTTCCCAGCACACCAATACACTGCAGGGCTACGGGGAGACTCAGCTCAGCCCCTCTGCACCCTGCACCACCCTTCGCCCAGGCGCCCTCCCAGCAGATCAAGGCATCGTGCACCGACCCGGGGCAGAGCAGGCGTTTCGCTCTCCCCGACTGCACGAGCTCTTTCGCAAGGACTTCCCCATGGAGACAAACTGCCCCGTGATTTGACCCACAGAGTAACTCGATGATTCCAGTCCCACGGGACAAGACACCAGTGTCTGGGGTAGCAGAGGGCTGAGATGGTGGGAAGCTGGGTGGTGGAAGGAGAAGAGTTACAACACAGGAACGGGGGTGAGGATCTCCCGTGCAAAAATAGCAACAAACGGTGCAAACCAGAGCTCACCCTTACAGCATCCACCTTCCCTCCCCACACCATCCACCCCTCGCCCCACCAGTGACCTCTGCTACAGGCAGTGAGGAAACCACCGCACCAGCCACTTACACCCATGGCGTGGTGGGCTTCCACCCCTGGAGGTGTTAACAGGCCTCTGCGTCCCTCACAAATCGGAGTTCTGACCTCGACAGTGGGAGGGAGAAGAGAGGTAAAAGCTGGAATATTCTGCCTGGTCCTGGCAGAGATGGTTGGGAAGCCGTTTCTGTGAGTTTACACAGCTTATACATTCTCCATGCAGTTCCTGGACGCCTTCCATCGCAGATGAGAGTTTTATGTCGAATTTTAAGTTTGACCACAAATATTTAAACTTCCTTGGACCACAAATGCTGTATCTTCTTTGTGGTTTAGTTGGCACCAAATGAGTATTTACAGATCCCTATATGTCTGTCTGTCATTTAAATATCTCGCAGAGGTGCCAGAGGCTTCAAATGTGGAGGGGCTCCTCAGGCAGAGCCCCTGATTGCCCCTCTCTGCCCTTCAGAACTCGGCACAGGCCAAGGAGAGGTGGAGATGCTGGCCAAGCCCTTGTGGAGCGCCCAGCCGCTGCTGCTCAGAGCACTTCATCCGCGCACGCTATGAAGCTTGCTTTTCAGAGAATCTCATCTGAGACCCCACTCTAGCTTCCACAGCTCCCTGCCCTGGTGGATATTTGAACTAGGATGAAAGTCTTTGGAATTTTCTCCTTTTAGGAAACTTGGGATTTCTGAGTCTACGGTAGACTGTTTTAATGAGAACTGCTAAAACCCCGCCTCAAGCAGCACAGGTCCCACCTGGCCGCTGCTTGTATCCTCCCCACGGGTGTTTTCACTTCCTCAAACACAAGCAATTCTCAGAGGGTGACAATCCAGACCTGCTGAACTGGGATCCCGCTCTAGGGAAACTGGTTAGAGTGGTTAGTCTCAGTGGCAGAACAGTACCGGATTCAGGGAAGGCCTTTCAGCCAGAAAAATGCAATCAAATAAACACCAAAAATGGACCCTCCAAAACACCCCACGCCAAGGGAATTTGGCACTGCCATTGCACGGAGCGGGATGGGGAGCGGAGAGCTGAGGGTCCCTGAGCTGACACCTGGCCAGGTGGGTGAATTACAGGGAGCAGCAGCCCAAAATTTGAGTTAACGCACGCACACCAGCTCGAGTCAGGTTGTGTTTCATTTCCTTCAGACTTTTTAGTCTAGGACACAAATTGGACACTTGCCCCACCGATTTTAGGGGAACTTTAGAACACGTAGCAGTGTGGTAGATGCTGTTCCTGCAATGCTGCTTTTACCACCCCAGGGGACCTAAGCCACCAGCTGGTCGTGGAAGCGCTCGGGGGAGCTCTCCTGCACGTCCCACCATCCCTTGGGAACCACAGAGCAATCGCATGCCCGAGGGCAAAAGCTGCAGCAACGGCTGCCCACATCAGAGGAAACAGATACCTGAGTCAGAGCAATGCGATGAGAAACCTCCGCTCCGCAAACCAGAAGCCAGACTGAGCAACGTCAGCGCCAAGCTGCCCCATCGCTGCTCCGCACGCCTCACCGGCTCCGGACGCTGCCGGGGAGCTCGGGGCACTCTGGCTCCCCTCAATTTTGGAAGTTGAAAGAGAAGCAGCTTTGCTTTGAACTAACAGGCAGGCAAAGCCCACGTGAAAGGGCAGCTAGGGGAGTCGGGGCTGCTGCGTGCAGGGAGGAGTTCCTCCAACCGCTGGCTCCTCCGTCGGGGCCGCTGCTAAATTCCCTTGAAAACAGAGGGTGGGGATAAAGAAGGCAATGTAATAACACCAGAAAAATGCCACCACAGCTCTGTCGGCTGTGACACCACAGCCCCAGAGATAACTATCAATACTGGCATTTCCATCCACCGCAAGAACCACACTGGCAGTGCGCTCCCGGCAGCTCCGGGCAGGGCGGGAAGCAGCTCACACCACTTCCAGCAGCCACTCCAGGGAGGGACAAACGCTGTATTTTGCTTTACAGTGAAATGCTGCCACTTAGGGGACTCCCGATGACGTTCTTGCGCCTGAGAGCCCATGTCCTCTTCGAGGAGGGGCTGCTCCGAGTGAGACATGCTCCGTTAGCCTAGCAGAGAGGTAACTTTTTGCACTGGACGTGAGCTCCAGCCCGCGCGGATCCTGCTCTGCCTCTAAGGCAGCAGCGAGCAGAGCTCTGCTACTTATACCCAATTCTCAGCTCTTTTGGCAGATGATTAATGGCCCGAATCTTGCAGTGCTCGCTTCCAGCCGGGCCGAGGGCTGCAAACACACCTAGGGAAGGGAAGGGAAGGGAAGGGAAGGGAAGGGAAGGGAAGGGAAGGGAAGGAGGAATTGGAACGGGGACTCGTCAGGGAGAGGAAAACTATTCGCTGCGTCTTTGTTTTCTGCAGAGCTCCTCCTCCCGGGAGCGGGATGCTGAACGCAGAGCAGGGCCCCTGCCCCGAAACGGAGGAGCTGAACCAGAACAATAGGGTGGGGACTCTGGATGGGCCCCGACAAGTGGGGTGGGCTGGAGCAGGGGCACCGATCCATCCTTTTGACTTCATTCACACTTACAGCTGCATTAGAGACATTTCCTGAAAGCACAGTAGGAAGAGAGGGGTATTCGCTCACTCCACCCTCCATCTAACACTGTCCTTGCGATCCAGCCGCGCACCGAGAGCCAATTTTGGCCTCTGGCAGAGCTGCAGGCCAGACATTACAAGCACTGGTGTGAGCAGCGCAGGTCCCCACCCGATGAGCACCGCGCAGACTTGGAGCAGAGAGGAGGGGTGCTGCAGCCAGCACAAAAACCCCCATCGATGTAGGGAAACGCAGAGCGTTTGAGTGTGTCCGTGGTGGCCCTGAAGATGACAAGGAGGTGTCAAGAGTGGGACGCGAGCATTTGGCTTCGGGACAAGGTGCAGCCCCTCGCCGATGCCACATGAAACGAGGCAGAGCTCGTCCCGCAAAAGAAACAGAGGGAGCGACAGCCGTGCCGCGCCGCACCGGGGCTTTGAGGCAGGATCCGTGCCACAACGCTCCCATCCCGGGGGCGACCGTACGGCCGGGTCTACCACGCGTTATCTCCCGACGATGCCGTGACCCGCAACGTGGAGCAGAGGACTGAAAACAGCGCGGCAAGCCCTGCGCCTGACTCACCGCAGCCCGGGAGCCCGCGCGTCCCCGGCGCGTTGTGATTCTGCATGTGGAGCCTGAAAAACAACTTTCTTTTTTTTTTTTTCCCTCTAAAAACCAAAAAAACAGCCACCCTCCTCCAAATCTGGAGTTACTCAGCCTGACTCACACCAAGGCTCTCCTGGCTCTGCCGGCAGAGCCTGCGTGTACCTGGACTGGGCTGTGCAGGCTGTGCCGGTGACAGCCGCCACACCGCACACCTGGAACTGCGGCGCTTCCCCGAGCGCCTGCGACACGAGCTTGTTGCAGCCAACCTAATTATTTTCAGCTTCAAACTTCAACCATTTTTGGTGAATCCCCGAATAATAAAAAATAATAAATAAATGGAGACTATTTTTTTTTTTTTAAATGGGAAAAGTATTTCTTTCATTCTCCCATAACACAAATCCAGCAAACATGAAAAACATGAACCCAAACCAAAGCTCAGACTTCACATCTGGGGAGAGACCAAGCATGGAAAATTTTAATCCAAAGGTTAATGTTTGGGAAGCTCCGAGTGTGTGAAAAGAGGGGTTAGATGGGTGCTCCTCCACGGCTTGAACAGTTGTTGCCGCCAAGTGGCGGCTTTCAAACGGTGCCTGCCTGCCCCAGCCCAGGCACTCGGGGTCAGAAGCTAAAATAGAAAACAACTGAAATCATTGCAAGCAAACAAACAGTCAGATCAGATGCTGGAAAAGCCAAGCGAGGAAGGAGCCAGCAGCGTGAAACGCAGCTCGAGCCCTGTGACTGGAAACAGCCTCATGACTTGCCCCGGGTGAATCGCACCAAACCACATGGCAGTGGTGGCCCTCGCCACCCTCTCCTGCTCCCTCCAGCTCTCCTGCGCCACCTCCGCAGCTTCAAGATCACTTGACAGCCCTGTGCCATTCCTGTCCCAACCGTCACCGTTGCTCGCCGCTCCGCCGGGTCACACTCCAGTGGTTATCACACCTTGTTTTTCTTTTTTTCCACCCCGCAGCCTGAACCTTCATCCTTCTCACCCACAACAACCATCTCCTGCCTGGGCACAAAGCACCCCGCTCTTCCCCTTCACCCCAGCCCCAGCCCACACATCTCCCTGTGCCTGCCCAGAGCAGCCGCATCTCTGCTGCTCTCCAGCTCGCTCCCGCCTTGCGCCCTCAGCTGCTGGGCTCCCGTATCCCAAATCCCACTGCAGATGTGCCCTCTGAGCTCGCCATGCCCTCGTTTTCCCCACATCCTGCCTCCAAAATGCCTTTGTCTTCATCTTCTGCATTAGATTATGCCCTTTCCAGACTGCTCCTTCCAGACACTAGAAATCTCTCTCCCCCCAGCTGTAAGAGAATAGCATCCTAATTGCCTTTGTTAGGGATGGGGCCACGCTTGTAAAATTGCCACGTCTGCTTGCAGGGCCGTATCAGCAAAAACAATAGCTTAAAAGCTACAGGAGTTACAGCATCAAGTCCTCCCACACTTAACTAAACACAAAGAGAAGGGACCATATGTCTGTGAAGGCAGCCATGTCAGGTGGGTCGGAGCCCGGCTCCCCGGGGGTGGGAAGGGAAGGCACGGCACCAGCGGGCGTGAGAGCATCCGGCAGAGCAGCACCGCTCGCTGCGGCTTATTTACAGCATCCAGAGGGACGCCGGATGGAATGCTTCCTGGGATCGGCCAAGGCAGAGCTGCTCCCTAAGGTAGCAGTGACGGGCTTCAAAGAGCTGCAGCATCCCTGCCCACGGACTGGGCTCTTCTCCCAAGCGCACGCTTGCCCGGAGAGGAGCTGGGCTCTTCCGCCCTGGCACAGCCAGCAGCCACGTCTCCCTGCTCGCTGTGCCCTGCCTGGCCCCGGAGCAGCCCCAGCCCACCCAGGGCTGCTCCGGAGGAGCAGAAAGCTGGAGTCTCTCCCAGGCACAGGGAGACAAAGCAAGCTCCATGCTGGGCTGAGGTGGACCACTTTGCATCAGCGGAGAGGTCCGCTCACGCCAGCGTACCTGGGTCACTACAGCCAGCAGGCCATCGTCACCTCCTGCAGGTATCCAGAGCGCCACTCGGCAAACCTGGTAGCTCCTTCCCAGACAAGTGCTTCCTGGAGCCACGGGAAGGTTTGATTTTCAGTGCGTTGCTGAGGGACACAACAGAAAACAACTGTGTCCTGCTGCAGATGGAGAAGAGTAACATCTCCCGAACAGCTGGGATGTCATGTATTGCTCCCCCCAGGACGGTGGTGCTGACCAGAGAAACACGATCAGGAGGAGAGTTTGGATGGAGGATGGGTTTCTGCTCCAAAGATGCTCATTTTGAACAGGCACAGAGCTGCTCAAGGTGTCAGACACAACCAGGCTGCTGGGGGACACACAGACACTGGCCAGAGAAGGACAGAGGGGGAATTGTCAGTTGTTAGCAGAGAACCTCCGCAAAAAGATGGGAAAAACATAAAATAGTGCACAAAAACGCAAACGGTCCTTTAACAACCGTTGGATAACCCAGCCCCAGACCAGTGTTGTGTGTATAGCGCCTTGCTTGGCTGAGACAGGCCCCCAAAATCCAGGTACCTCTCACGTAGCTCCCCGACCACGCTCCTCTCTGTGCAAGAAGAAACCCAGATCTGCTCACAGCCAACTGCAAAAGCACAAAGAGGAAGACCACAGAAGGAAGGCTGAGAGAAATACTAGGAATCTCTGCAGACACTGAATATTTCTCTAAGCTTCGCCCAGAAAAAGGGCTCCGCGAAAAAAAACACGCAAAGCATCTTTGTCTGGGCTGGCGAGGGGGCTGTAGCGGAAGGGCTGACGGGAACGTCGATGCCAAGAGAAGACCCCGAGGAGGAGCCGAAAGGAAACCGCAGCAGGGCTCCCCTGCAAAGGCAGGGGAAGCGTGTGATGAGAAACACGAGCAGAACTGGCTGGCAAAGGCAGGACTCAGGACTGGGCTCCCTCGGGGTTTGCGCTCACGGAAACGTGTTGTAGCATGCTCAGAGGAGTCCCAACAAAGGACAGGCAGGCGTGCTCCAGCTGCCCATGGACCATAGCTTCTGCTCTGCGCTCTTCAGCCCTCCAGCCAAGGGGGAAAATGTAATCAGAGCAATTTCTATTAGCAAGAATATAAAGACTTGGAACCTCTGGGCTGTCTCTTGACAACTAATTAATTACCAGGTAGCATCCCCTTGAAGCTGCCAACACAGCATGCACAAGTTGCAGCATGATTTAGGGAGAGTGATGAACTTTACAATAAACTCTAGAATTTTACTTCATCTCCCGCCACCATCTGAGATCCTGGGGGAACAGGAAGGGGTGGCAAGAGGCAAACTCTGAAGCCATCTGGGATCATCATTAACTCATTCACTTGTGGCCTCTGAAACAAAATGCCGACTGCGCTGCAAGCAGCAGCTTCGAGCCAGATGAGAGCCCCTTGTACTCGCAGTTCTTAAAAGTTCTTCTGCCAGTTTCTGCAGCAGCGTGCCCATCCCCTTGCAGCCCCCTTGCCTGTCCCCCAGGGCTCCTGGCTTCGGCTGTCAGGGCAGCCAGTCTCTGAAACCATTAAGAGCAGAAACTATTTCAAATGGCTTTTGGTGACCCATACTTCATAAACAGCAACAAAAAGGAGTACGTGAAGAAGTATAGCAAGAAAGCAGAGAAAAGAAAAAGAAGGACAAGAGGACACTGACAGAGTGACTGCTGCTGACACAACTTTTATAGGAAAACACAGAAAAATCCCACAGTAGAAGGTGCTGTCTCTTAACCCCAGCGGCTGAGGTTTGAGCTTATTGACCCGGCTGGTGCGGCTGGGCAATGCCAGGCCCGGCTGGTCCCTCACCTCCGACCGCATCCCACTTCTCACTGTCCTCAACACAGCATCCCGTTCCAGCTGCTTAGTTGCCAACTATTAGATTAGCTGTGCACCTGTGTCCCCACACAACAACTACACCGCGCTGGAGGAAAGGAGTCTCCCTGCTCCAGGCAACCGAGCACTGCCACCATGAGCCTCTCCTCTCCTCCCCTCTCCAAGCCTGGGACAAAGGGACCCAAACCTCAGACCAGCCCAGCATCATTCCCAGAAGGACACAAAGAGGCAAAGGCTATCTGGGCTGCAGAGGTCGCCGAGGAGAGCAGCGGACACCACTAACCACCGCAGTGTGCCAAGCTTTGTCCAGACATCTCATACACAAGAAAAAAAAAAAAAAAGAAAAAGATAACAACAAAATACAGTTGAAGATCAGGATGCGTGACCTGTTGGAAAGCACTGGGCTTGGGCAGCCAGGCCAGAAGATGATTAAATGTAAGCGCTGTGGCAGCACTATGAGGTCTGAACTGGAGACGACACATGAAATATGGGGACATCCGAGGACAGTCATCCCAACGGTGTAGGACTTCTCAGGCTCTAGACACACAGGGAGATGGGAGACGCTGTTCAGCTTGGCACACGTGAGCTGAACTATCACTACACCAGGGAACAGCTCACAAAGTTGATTTTGTCTGCACTCAGGGCAGTATGAGCTTAACCATCAGCAGCATCCTGAACGGCACGTGGTGACAGTGCTACGCTTGAGGACCGCCTTGAGAAGACATTTTACACGTGACAACTCCCCTACCTCACCATTTGAGACAACCCTGGGAGCCAGTTGGTGCAGGCGGGCAGCTTTTGGGACCAGAACCCTCCATCTCCCTGTTCCAGGCCGCAGCTCTACCAGTGGCCATGGATTTCTTCCTTAGACACCAGGACAGCCACAGGTCATCTCGCTCAGGTGCAAACATTCTAGGCTAAGCCAAAACATTTCTCTTCTTTTGCAGACTTACTTGATGTAAATCCAAAAACTGAGATGACATCAAAGAGCCCATTGAGTAGATCCCCTCCAGAAACACACAGGGACTTTACCTCGTTAGCACAAACACAGTTCCCCTGCAGACTTCCTGGGAACAGCTGAAGCAGCATCGCACTTCAAAAACCAGCCTGCACATCACAGGGGCGGGGAGGAGCTCAGTTCTGGCCCAGGATTGTTGACAACCATTTCAAAGCCTGTGCAGGATCACACACAAAAATTGTCACAGCCCTTGGGGGGGTGGGGGCGGAAATTATCTTCGTCCCCAGGAGATGGGCTGTAAAGGCAATGGCAGGGCAGGAGCTCTCACACGAGGCTGTCCTGGAGGGCACACAGACTGATTTGAAGTAGAGCGAGAAAAGATTTAGATGATGGAGCAATTTACCCTTCCTGGAACTGGTCAGTGATTGTTTCACATGAGCTACAAAGAGGGATGTCCCTTCAGGACTTCAGCCCATCCTGAAAGATGGGCTTCTGAAAGAAGCCTGAAAGATCTTCTTCTGAGGCATGACAACTGCCAGCAGTTCTGTCCCTGCTGCAGTCCCCAGCTCCGGTCTGTCACTGGCTGGGGTCTGAGGTCACTTCCAGAGGGACGGAGGAGACCCGCAGGAGCCCAGGCTCAGCCATGGCACAGAGTGACAATCAGGAGATACGCTGCTTCCTGGAAGAGCTGGAACTGATGTGCAAATAATGAGAGAAAAATGTGGGGCGAGGGAGGGTTAAGGAGAGATTAGTCTGGGGCACACTCTGGGAGATACACAATGTTAAGTATGAGGGCAAAGGAAATGAAAACTGGAAACTCAAACATAGTCCAGAATCCAATCCCAGCCTGGGCAGGAAGTTTACACTCTGCTTCTAAATATACATGTTTTTAAATCAACAAGCTTTCTTGTTCCTCAGCTCTACTGTACAACTGCACAGGAGAGCTAACCGGATAAAGGCACTGCCAAGCTCTGCCTGTCCCCAAGTGACAAGGTACAGGCGGTGGAAACCCCTGCCATGCCTCAGACAACAGAAGCGAAGGCAGGATCCTGAAGAAGCTCCGGGAGAGCAGGATTTCCGGCTCCCAGCACCTTGCTCAGCGTGTCGGTGCCCAGTCCCTCGCAGACAGACTCTCCCGTGGTCTAAGTGCCATCCATGCCTGCAGACCACGGCAAGGAGAGGAAGCGATAACCTGTGAGCGTGAGTCGATGCGGTGCCTCTTTCCTTCCTGCTCTCTGGCCACTGCATTCACGCTCAGCAGTCGGATAGTCACATATTTTTTTAATTTGATATAATTATCTCCTAGAAATTACTGTACACAGCCTCTTGGGATCTAAAGCAATTAAGTGAAGATAAATTTCTTTCATGGAGCAAGCTGTCAAAGGATGAAGCAATTTCATTCCCCATTTGAAGTGGAAGCTTTGGGTCATGCATGGTTTATTTGAAACAATGCCATCACCTAAAGCTGCTGATCTTATCTGTCTCTCTCTGTCTCTCCATTTCAAACTGCTGAAGATGTGCAGCGTGGCACTGCCTGAAGTGATGACATCTGGCACCAGGCCAGCTACAGAAACAAGCTGCTCCTCCCCGAGCCTGAGTGCAAGAGGCCAAGCATTCCTATTAAAAAGGGGGAAACCGAGGTGAAATCTGGGAAGAGCTGAAAAGTGGGAACCCTGTCCAAGGGAACAGGAGACCCACGAGCTACAGGAGGAGCGAGGTGCCTGCAGGAAGGGGCGGCACTGCCCAAGACAGGATGGGAGCACGTAGCGCATCTCCGATGGGTAACAGTCTACCAGGCTTCCTCTTCATCACCAAACTGCCCCGAGGCCACATAAAGCAGGCTTCAAGGGTTTTGTCACGACAAGGAACAGCCCATGTGCTTCAGTCTGTATGAGGAGAGACATGGCAGGACAGAAATTATACCCTGTTAGCACATACACGCTAAGTCTCTCAGAAGTTCCAGCAAATTCTCTCCTGTCCTCACATTTCACCATGCCAAGACATTTCATTTTAGACCAAAAAAACCCCCACATAAAACATAAAATAACTCATTTAAATAAACCATTCTCCAAAGTAGTGCTTTTTATCTTGGGGAGAGGATGGCCAGAGATACTGTGGAGCAAACAGTGGCCACGATGAGGGCTCTGCTGTCTCCACAGGTTAAGCACTAAAGATGCTCAGATGCTCCCAGGGGAGCAAGGCATGGTCCACACCCCACAGGACACAGGCATCAGTCAAGATTCGTATCCTTGAGCAACCTAAAGGTGCCACCCTGCCAGCTGAATGACCTTCGCCTATCTATTGGAAACAAAAAGGCAGAGGACATCAAGAAGAAGAAGAAGGAATGGATCCTGAGGTCCTCCTGCGTATTGCCGACAGCAAAGCAATCCCACTTGTGCCACAAGAAGACAACACACCCCCAGAGTGCACCAAGGGCAGGGAACGCGGAGAGCAGTGGCTGCGTGCACAGAATCATAGAATCATTTAAGTTGGAAAACACCCTTAAGATCATTGAGTCCAACCATAAACCTAACACTGCCAAGTCCACCACTAAAGCCCATCCCTAAGCGCCATGTCTACACGTTTCTGCCATCTCATCCGGATCACTCGCGCAACCTTCAGCTGCCCTTGGCGTTGAGTCGCTAAACCACCCGAGAGCTACACAGGACTTGCACTGACACAGAATTATGCAGGTAATGGCTTGGAAATCAGGCTCCAACCTTTCCCCAGCGATGGCCAGTTATTGCACGGGAGATGGTTCCCTGCTGCAGAGGTCAGCAGGGCACTATGACTTGCTCGTACCTCCAAAGCTGCGAGCCCCTTGCTGTCCCCAGCCAGCATTTCCACCTCTTTGCCCACTTTTCTGTTTAGCAACTGCTCCATCTACACACTTCCAGTGACATAATCACCCAACGCATCCATACAGATATTCACTCCCATTCCCACCTACCCAAATCCATCCACACAACTCCCTTCCAGCTCTCCAGCCTACACGGATTTATCCGTATAACCCCAGCATCAACTCATCCATAGACATTTGCTCCCATTCCCACCTACCCAAATCCATCCACACAACTCCCTTCCAGCTCTCCAGCCTACAAGGATTTACCCATATAACTCCAGCATTTCCCATGTGATCTAGCAGGTACTGTGTACTTCCAAAACATGAGGTGTCCCTCCATGCTGACACCTGGAGGATCTCTCCCGTGTCAGGGCAGGCACCAGCAAGCTGACCCTCCAGTCGCAGGGAAGTCGGTGAGGATGCTCATGTCCAAAAGAAGGTTGAAGCCACAGTTGTGAGAAAAGGCAACCGCTGAGCGAATTCAGCTGCCATAGACTGGACTGGACTGGTAAGAGCATTTCATTCATCAGGCTTCTGCAAAGCTCAGATCAATGTCGATCAGAATTTTGTTCAGCAGGACAGACCATGAACTAAAAAAAGATACTAGTACTAGAGGGAGCTAACAACACAAGCTGGCAATGGGTACAAGTTCAAGAAGCATCTGGATGACTTAAGAACGCAAGTAGGGTCTTCAAAAGTGACTTCAGGACCCGGAAGGTGGTACATCACTGGCAGCTGGTAGGTTCCAAAAATGACTTGCTCCAGAAGCTCTGCTCCATGGACACTTCTCCATGGGAAACATCACGCGTGAGGCCAGATAACAGGTGAACTGACATAGCATTGGAAGGACATAGCAAACTCCATCTTCTTCTGTCTATAGACATAAACCTCTTTCCTTCAATACTAATGGATGCTGTAATAAACATGATGTCATTTATGCTTAAGGTGAACGTGGAACCAAAAGGTAAATGTGTTCCGCTGTTCACAAACCAAGCAGATCAGGCAGGCAGTAACTCCTCAGACCTCAGAAAACACCTTTGTCTTCATACTAAGAATTTGGTTTTATACATGCATCTACCCATCCCAAGTACAGTGAAGCTTAGGGAAAGTTGGTGGTTTTTTAAATAAAGAAAATACCTAGCAATATATACTACTATTGTCTCCCTTCATAATATATAAAATTACAGACAAATATTTGCTATGTAGTGGAGAAAATGCTTTATGTAAAATGTTGGTAGGCAAAATGTTATGGCAAATTTTGTTAATTTAAATAAATGATGGGGTTTACCATATATTTAAGTAAATACATGCAAATATTTTATGAGGAAAAATCTGATTAAATTATCTGGATTAAATATTCAGCATTTTTAGTGTCCCACCACAGACACAATTAGACCAGCAGCAGTAACGCTGCTCATGCAAGGCCTATGTTTGGGAAAAATTTTAACACTTCCCAGTGAACCTTCACTTAATACCTCCTCGTTTTCCTAAGGGACGCGGGTGGCCTGGGGCTGAGGCACCGGCCTGAAATCCTGGGTATCAGGGATTTGTTCTCATCCTGAAGCTAAGGCTTCCTGTGGGACCTGGGTCAGTCCCTCAGCCTCGCGTACCTCTGTTGCCAATCTCTAACAAGGAAATTGCTTTTCCTTCTGCCATAACGTGTTGTGGAGATACGTTCATTAATGCCTGGGAAGTGCTTTGACTTCAATGACGGCGAGAAAAGAAAACTATAAATAAGACTGTGGTGGTGTCTTCTCCTTCTGATTTGGGATGTGACAGCATG
Organism: Chionis minor; assembly: GCA_013398295.1. Classification (NCBI taxonomy): domain Eukaryota; kingdom Metazoa; phylum Chordata; class Aves; order Charadriiformes; family Chionidae; genus Chionis; species Chionis minor. The sequence continues at coordinate 95,601 of VZSF01005225.1, read as the reverse complement.
AGGACACCGAGGGTCACAGCTCCAGCCTGTGGCAGGAGCTGGGCTCTCCATCTTTGCCCAGACTCAGGCCAGCACTAGCAGACAGATTCAGCATCCACAAAAACAACACAAGGTCCGCCTGGGAGCAGAGATGCGGGGAGCAGACTCCAAGCTCAATGACAGAGGTCACCTTCCGTCTCCCGTAGAGACAGAGTAGATCCCCATCTGTTATTTGGGCTGACCACTCCCTGCATTCCACCCAGTCCACTTCTCTGGCAAGCTTCCCAGGATGTGGATCTTTCTTATTCAGGATAACAATGAGGAGTTATTAATTGGGTCTTTTTTCAGGTTTCCTGAGGTCCTTCCAATAGCCGCGTTGGTGGATACCACAGCCGTTGTCATATTCAGCAGGGATGTTTTAAGCATTTCACTTGCTCCAAGACAAAATGTAAGTAGCTGTGAGACAGGGTCACCCCCCAAGCTAAGGCACGGTCAGAGATGAAGCAGCGAGACCCAGGATGGAATTTAGTACCTGAGTGCAGAGTCTGAGCCATGGTGGCGGGTCCAGCAGGAAAAGCATGAGGCGAAGAGGCAACCCTGAGTCCCAGGGCCCTCCCGCATGATCAGAAGCGCCACATTAAGTCTCGAGCACCACAAAGATTGTCCGAGGTGAGGCCACACGTCATGCCCAGGGACCGGCTCAGCCAGCCAGAGCAGCGTTTCCATTTCCGCAAGGTTTCTCTGGGTAGCAATAAGAGATGGCTCATTGGGAGGGGATCCAGCATTAATGGTGTTTTAATGAGGCCTTTCAATATACTTACAGACTAATCAGCAAATTCCATGAGGTCTGGACTCTAATATGTCGTTCTGAGTACACTAAAGTCATGGTGAATACCTCTTTTATAGCCAGAGCCATGCACTATCTGGGCCTAACAGCCTGCCAAGACGAGGCAGGTTTTGTGCCGTTAGGGTGCCAGTGTGGTGGAAGGGAGGCCATTACCTGCTGAAAGCCCCCAGGGGAAATGATGGGCACGCGCAGCGTATGCTGAGGAGGTGCAGCACAGGAGACTTCATGCTTTGACTCTCTTTTCCTAGGTCACTCCACCGATGCCGACTCTGGGAACGTGTGGTCAGTGAGCTTCTTGAATAGGACATTTCCCGTTTCCCAAGAGGCCGTGCCGAACCTCCGGAGTCAGCTTTTAGGAGAAAAGGACTGAACACAAATAAGTTTTCCATCTCATTACATAAACCTGGTCTGATGATTGACAGGAGCAAAGATGTTCAAGCACGAGCGTCATCTGATCCGCATGAAAAGATCCAACGCCGCCTGAAAGCAGGCATGGGACAAGGCTGATTTATCCTGTCAGTCTCTGCCTTGAGCTGATGATCACATCGCACTTCCAGAAAACACTTTAGAAGAGCCTTTTGCTGACACCAGAGCCAAACTGTGCAGCGCTGGCTGAGGAACCGCACACGTGCTGGTACGTGTGCACGGCTCACGCGCAGGCTGCCTGATTCACTTGGAGCCGACACAGTGGCTAAAGCGCCCTGTCCAAGACGAGCCCCGAGGAGAGGCAGAGGTGGATCCAAGGCTGGGGGAACGCAGGGGAGGAAGGGATGGAAATGTCACGAGCCGCTCGAGCAAATTCCCCACAGCTTCCCCACAGACCGGGGCGTTGTTCACTCCCTCCAGGTGCCAGGAAAGAGGCATCTCAGGGGTAGGGAAGGTTGTTTCCACCAACTGCTGGTTCTTCCCTTCCCAATTCCCCCTGCCAGGAGATGGGGCTGCCTGGAAGGCAGCATCTCGTACTTCCCTGCAAGCCATGTCCAGACCACAAAGCCACTCTCACGCTCACTCACAGGCGCATTAAAAGAACATGTGTAACTGGATCTTAACACATTGGCAGGTGGTTCCTCACCTCGCAGTGAGACTGTGGTTCTCACACAGCAGCTCCTGGTTTCAGGACAGAGGCAAAGCAGCAGGACCCCAGCTCTGCAGAGGGGTGCTGGCTGGAGGCACCGTTAGATCCGTTCCTCCTGGCCATCGCGTCTGCCTGGCCAGGGCTACAGGATCTGCTAATGCTTGGCTGTGGCAAAGTAGCTGCACGGCTTTCAACTCCTGCTGCCTTCAACACCGTTTCTGCAGCTCCACGCGTCACCAGGCAGGCAGTTGTCCTCAGCCCGAGAGCTCCGCACGGTCGGGACGAGAGGACGTGAAAAGCTAGTATGCCCCAGAGACTGCAGTGCACAGGATACGCACTGGATTAAAATCTGGTCAACAGAGGTCTTAAAATGTCAGCGTAAACAGGAGGGCAGTCCTGGCGGGGCTGCGGGGAAGCTTGCTTGGGCTTATGCTGTTTAACAATAGGTTCAGTGACCTGGACAAAGAAAACCTTTACTGATAAAGCCTGCAGATTAGACACCGTCTCCCACCCTCCCCATCTTGGAAGACAGCAGTTCACCAACGGACAAAAAACACAGTCACCTACTCACGAGCAAACAACACGCTGTTCAATACAGCTAAACGCAAAGTTACGCCTCTAGGAGCAAAGGCTGCGGGATGCTGGGAGGGTCTGGTGGGTACAGAGGAGAGAGCAGAGCACAGTGGTCACCTCCTCCTCACAAGCTGGTGCAGCAGCTCACAGAGCAAGAGCCAGAGCCTGGACAGCCACAGCTCAGAAGCGCCATGAGAATGGCTCAGGGGATCCAAACCATGCCCAGGAGACCGTCATGTCTCTTGCTCCACCTATTCGGCTTATCGGAAGAGGATGGGGATGGAGGGGACTCGGGACACATTTACGTATCGGGGTTAGAGCAGCCACGGAAGGCTTCCCAACCAACAGCAAAATTCAATTAGTGGCAATTGAAACAAACCAAATTTCATCCAGAAATTATGCACCTTTTTAACAGCAATTGAAATTGGCTCCCGCAACACTTTGCTAAAGATCCCCATGGGCTCTCAGCCTTTCAAAATCAAGGCTGAGCGCTTTCTACAAGACCTGCTCTTGTTCGCTTGGAAATTTCCCTGTGGTTTCCAGAGGGAGAACAGACCAGAGGAGATGGCCACAGCTCCCCCAGCTTGCCAGCATCCGGGGTTCTCCCGGGCTGGGTTCCCCACTTCCAGGACTGACGCACACCAGCGTGGGCTCCTCTTTGAAGAGGGGGGTTTCTGACCTGTACATTCTTCCCAGAAGCTCCCTGATGTTCAAAGCACCTTGCTGACAGACAGGCAGGTGTGCCGGTGACAGTGGCCACCTCCCCAAACCCGGCGCGGGAGGGGTAGAGCGGCCCCCCAAACAGAGCCCTAGGCAAGGCACGGGGGAGTACTTCAAGCCCAGCTGTGACATTTCCTTTCACCTATACCTGTACAGCTGTTTCCTACAGGGCTGCAGCCTCAAGTGAGATGTGTGAGGCTTCTGTAGGTGCTTGGGAACAAGATGGAACAGAAACGCTTCACACCTGGCCCCAAAATTACAGCACGCTGGAAGGTGGCCAACATAAACTGGCAGAGTACCAGTTGCAATGGACATCAATTAAGAAGCCTGTCATCCTCAGACTGCAGGGTTTTCTTTTTGCGATCTGCATCGCTCCTTAAGCCTTCAGCAGCACCAGCGCTGGAGTTTTCCAGATGGGATCATTTCCCTCAGATTCCACTCGCTAGATTTATTACAGCTTTTTTTTTAAACCCACCCCCCTTTTAAGAGCCTGAACTATTATTCCACATTGCGGATTTCTCCAGGGCTGTATTCAGTGTCCTGGTGCAGCGCTAGTGCTTGTTTGCCATGAGTTCCTTTTACTTTCAGCTGGAGAAATGTCGTTTTAAAGAATAAGTTCAAAACTCTCTTAGCTTAAAGACTGATTGAAAAAGAAGACCAAATGATAAATGAGGAGAAGACCTCCCTGGAAGATGCCCTGCACAGCCCTAGGAGATGCAGCAGCACTCACCGGGACAGCACTCATGCCCATTTCTGTGAAGGTATGTGTAAAACAGCACAACAGACATCCGCGTACCCTCCTCTGTCACCCAGACCCGGGGACACAGACTCGACTTGACACTTCCCGCTGGGCTGATGACACCTGGCAGAGGCAGAGAGAGGCTCCCGTGGTGCCCACACACTCCCTGGCACTTGCCATTCAAGGGAACGCCAAGGATGGAGTTCAAAGCAGGTGATACTCTGCGCGCTACCTTCACGGTGGCATAAAATCCAGCCTCTCCTCCATCACCCAATGACATCATCTTCCAACATGGCCCATAATTTAGCCTAATTGCCTTTTACTATCCAAAGGCACCACATGAAAGGGAAGGTCGAGGCTGGGATGGAGTTCAGATACTGGTCAGAAAATGTAAACATTTCTAACTCCACCACCTCGGGACTGCCAGCTCCTGCCAAGTCCCTGCTCCGAGCAGGGCTGCCTATGGCAGGGATTTTTCACTGCCTGTTTGGAAACCGAGGCAGGCAGGAATGGAAGGAGTTTTTCAAGGATGACTCCTCCTTGGACTATCCTACTTGGGGCTCCAATCTCTGCTCACAGTTTCCCTTTTCCTCTCTGGACCAAACTCCAAGCTGGAAGCTCTTGCTCTCATGGGCTGAGTGCATTTTCCTGCCAGCTGGAGGGAGATGCTCAAAGGCTATGGAATGGGAATATGGAAAGGATGCTGAGAAAACAGTTACATTTGCTCACTGGGGTTTTCTCTCCGCTTACAAAGAGTTTGTGCTCTCACAGTCCTGGTCTTGCTACCCCTTCCTCTGATGCCTTGCAAGAAGTCCTCCCAAAATCACTGTAGTGTGGCCACTCCAATGGGGATTTCATCCTCAGCACCCCAGGAGTCATTGGGTCTCGGAAAGGACAAAACGCCCAGTGTTCAGAGGCATGACAGAGCTCAGTGACTCTCACAGCTATTCTTCCTGGGCTTTTAAACCTGGGACTGCCTTTCCAAGAAGGATCAGACATCATCGCCAAGAGATATCTGCGAGTCTTAAGAAGACTGAAATACCGTAAATAAGTGAATAACAAGACAGGACTAATTTTAGCCAAGCCTACTAGGAAAGGCTCCTAAATAGCTAATTCAAAGGCTACTAGCTCTGCAAGTCTAGAGCATGTTGGGGCAACTAGAGAGAGGGTCAAATTTGGACTGTCCACCTGCGCTAGACAGTACAGAGGAAAGAGATTTGTATTTTCTAAGGAGAACAAAGCTTGGATTTTAGGCTGTCTGCACTGACAGGTGAGTAGCGCAAATAACAGGAAGCAAGAACTTGTGGAACAAGAATGGCACCAAGTGCAGGAAACTAACTGGCCACCCTGGAGCTGCAGAAGCCACACAGTACCTGCTTTGTAGGTCTGGGACAGTAAAATATTGCTAGTTGTTTTTTCAGAGCCTCGCATTTTAGGGCTTTCATTTGCCTGGTGAGGTGAGGTATGGTTGAGACTAGCCGAGTGGTGAGTATCTGAGACAGTCCACTCCACACATGAGCATGCACATGAGGGGGGAAAAAAAAGTGCCTTTCTGTTTCAGAGGAGGGAACCACAGTGACTAGCCCTATAAGCATATGTATTAATCATGCACCGTCTGGTTTTAATCCACACACTGCTGATCCTGCGTCTCACTGTATTGTTATCAGGGGAAGGAGTATTTCTCCTCAATCTTATTCACCAGCCAAAAGTCTGAAAATGCAAAAAACACATTTGTGAAGTGCCTTCCCAAGGACCCTGGGCCCCGGACCTGGTGAGCTGGGGCTGCTGCCTTTTTATTGGCATTTAAAAACCTTTTATTAACGTGTGTCAGGGCTGGGGGAGGAGAGAGAGGCTCAGGTTTCAGGACCCCCCATGCAGAGAGGTTTATTGTGGGAAGGGACATTAACACTTTCTCCTCCACGTCTCCCTGGCTGGGGCATGTGGCAGAGCGCACAACGCAGGCACAGGCTCAGGCGATGCACACGTCAGGTCCCTGCAGAGCTTTGCAGGGATACGGGCAATCAGTGATGCCATGTGCCCATACAGAGAAGGACCACCCTACTCTGCTCCATGCTGGGCGATCTGCAGCCCTCTGCCAGCCTCTCCACCAGCTCCCATGGCACCACCACAGAGCAGGATGCTCCCGAGACAGCAGGGTTCAGTGAGAGCTCAGGAAACCTGGACACGTCCCAGGTTCGCAGGGCTGCACAGGAACAGACCCGTGCGCAGCACAGATGCACCACCACTAGGATTTGCTTTAACCTCAACACGACCCAAGTGGTTTCCATTACGAGTCCCCCAGAGCAGCCCCGCACGCCATCTGATGGATCCGCATTTGTTACCTTCCTTCTTTCTGCACCTTAACTCAGCCATGCTGCCATTCCCTGCTCTTGCCTCGGGTACAACGCTGGGCGAGCGAGGTCCTGGCAGCGTCTCCTTCGGCTGCAAACGCTGCAGACACGGTCTGACAGCTCAGGCACCAGGCTGCGTAGTTTGCTGTTGACTGGTACGTTCGATGGTGTTCCATCACACAAGCTGCAATGGATATCTGCCCAACATACGCCCAGGAAAACATCACCAAGTTATGCTCACCCCGGAGCCAGCTTTTGTTGGTTACAGCTTCAATGACAGTGCAAGAGACGATGGGAAGCTCTAAGTGTCACACTGGCTCCAGCAGGAATCTGAATGCACAGCTTCATGGCAACGAATGGAGTCAGAACATTTTCACTCAAAATAAGAGCCAGGCCAAACGCTCAAAAACTTGCTGAGAAACTCTGGCTGAATACTGCACTCCATCTGCTAAATGGGACGTGGAGAACAAAAAGAAGTGGGAAGCACAGTGTTTGTCCTATACAGCTTAAAAAACAACCATTCTCTTGGTGGAGCCAATAACCTAACACGATTTTAAGCCTAATACTCGCCAGTCTTGCCTTTCAACAGATTCCTTTCCTCCGAAATTTTACAAACTCATTAAAAAATTATGGTGCAAAAGCACAGGGTAAGGATTTGGAGCATCAGCAAGCAAGGTGAGACATTATCCTTGCAGTAAAAGGCCAACTGCCTCTTCCTAGCCATGGAGGTGACAGGGATGGTACCACAGCGAGCTTCCCAGAGCCACTCTGGCATACCAGAACCCTCCTCCCAGCCCACAAGACGTTCACAAAGTGCCGTATCAAGAGCAGTACATTTTCTTTGCCTCTCCAGCAAAGAGCTGCCAGGAACTTGGGCTGAAAACTGCACCAAGACTGAGAACACGAGAGAAAGAAATTGTGTATAGAAAAACGAGTCCCGCTAAACAGCGATGAAAAATCAGTATTAGAAAGAGCTCTTGCTGCACAGAAAAACCATTTCTCACCTGCTCGCAGCTCAGTCAAGCAGCAACCAACAAGGAGCAGGCAAATGCAAACGCTCCTGGACGTGCCAGGCAGAGCTGCTCCGCTGCAGTGCCTGCTGCCATCGCCTGACTGAGGCTGAGGGACAGAGATCCCCTTGTGCCACCACGCTCAGCATGGACCCGGCATCCTTCCACTGCAAACAGCCCCGAGATGCATCTGCTGAGGAGTCAGATTCATCTGGGCTCTGCACGCTACAAGGAGGGCAGGGAACAGATGGTGGACAGGGGACCGCACACAAGGATCCCCCGGAGAAGTTGGATTGGGGGCTTCTTTGCAGGGAAGTGCCGTTTTGTATCTTGCTCACAGTCACTCCTGAAAGGCACATGGGTTCATGCCTCTCAGTCGTACCTTCCTGGCTTGGCCTGCACAGCACCCTGCTTCTGGAGAGTCAAATAATTCACTTCATTAATACTGCAGAAGGAGAAGATTTGTGGAACAAGGTAGTCCTCTGACTAACGATGCAGCTGCCACTCCAGTCCCTTTCTACAGCTTCACCAAATCACAGCAAATGGGGTAGGAGCATCCAAAGAGGTCACTTTGCCTCCTTTTCCAAGGCGGTTCATCTCCACCCAAGTCGTACCTGAGAGAACCGCTCAGCCTGCTTTTAAAAATCTCCAAGGCTGAAGAGATTCTGCAGAATTGCTAAGGAGGCTGCTTTCAAGTGCTTAACTACCCAAAGGTATGAAGCCTTTCCTGAAGTCTAGTCTTAATCTATTTTGCTGCAATTTATGCCCATTCCTTCCCATGCTTTTCAGCATGGAGCTGGAGGACAGCTTGTTCTCCTCCTCTCTGCAAGACCTTACTGCATTTTCCCTGAATTTCCCCTAGACTGAAAAGCCCCAGCTCTTCCAGTCCTTCTTGGAAGTCAGGATTTTGAGATCTCTGCTCTGTCTCACTGGTTTCCCCTTAACCCTCTTGGGTGTCCTCTGCAAAGTGGACAGTAAGTCAGCAGTATACCTGCTGTTTCACCAGCCTGACCATTAACAAAGACACTGGTCAGTACTGGATGGAGAAGGGACCTGGCAGAACCCGTTGCTTCTGTTCAGCGTGTCCAATGGGTTCCTCCGTCCGCCTCCGTGGGATGTGTTTGGTGCCTAAGGCAGAGACCAGAAGATGGCAAGACACAACTAGCACACAACAGGGGCTCAGACCTGCACAAACACCAGCCAACATCCCAGCCTGCTGGGGGTGGGATCACAGTTCCAAAGTCAGCTACTTTCAAACCAAACAAGACCCACAGAGGCAGCAAAAAAAAAAAAACAAAAAAACAAAACAGGAAGAAAGAAAGAGTGGATGGATACAGCCGGGCCCGGCTCCTTCTCTCCGGGATCTGTGCTGCCTCTTCAGCAAAGCTGAGCTGGTACCACCGTGCCTGCTAATCCTGGATGCTTGGGTGGCCACCGCTGTGCTGTGAAGGGCACCAGCTCCTGCCAGTGGTGTTGTACAGTTTGTTTATAAAGCACCAGAACCAAAGGGAGCCCGGACAGTGAGAAAAATCAGCTGAGAAGCTCAGGTGTAGCCCCAGGACAAAGATAGTCTCTTCTTTTACACATGTGAGTGCAAGTGCCTGGCAGGGCAGGTAGATGGCACTCCGAATAAACTGGTGTGTGGTTAGGAGAAGCAGAGTTCAGGGAATACCGACCCCCTCCCACAAGTTAGGGGGCACCAGACTGAGCTGCTCGACCACCTCACCTGCCTGCTGGGGGCTCTGAAAAGTCCCTGCACAGAGAGTGGGGCATGGGGACCATCCCCAGCAGAACTCCTGTGAGGCCACAGCACACACTGGGCAAAAAGGCTACCTTAGGGCAACAACGGCAACCACATGCTTGTTATTTTAACCCCTTCAAATAGAGGCTTGAAAATCTTGTTTTTCCACAGTGACTTCCTGGACTAAGGTGTTTCCCCAAACTGGGAGAGTTTTACTGGGACCCCGTGCTCCTCTGCTGCAGACAGTGCTGTGAGCACGGGGCGGGCAGACAGAGAAGTGAAACAGAAATTCACACCTCTTGGTCCCTCTGCGACAAAGGTCCTAAATTTCTCACTGTCATTTCAGGAAAATGTCAAGAAGAAGCGGCACACAGGAAGGCACACTGCCACCGTCGCGTGCAAGGCTCTCCGCAGAAACCAGTCGCTGCATCTCCACTTCTCCTCCTGTAGCACCGACCGCTTGGGGAGGCAACGCCACGGCTTCCCAGATGAGCAGCGTTTCTGGTGCTGTGATTCTGCCTCCAAGCAGGAAACTGCTGAGAGCCACTCTTATCCTGCCGTGCCTCCAAGGGCGTGCAAAACAAATGCCATTGTGCCTCTTCCATCCCCCATCAGGTTCAGACACGTTATCCAAGTGCAGCCCCCAGGTCCCTTCTGGCCAGGTGGTGGCAGAGAGCAGACCCAAAACCCCACATCAACAAGGGAACTGATTTCATTATTCTAAAAACAAACAGCCAAAGGAAAGTTCAGGCTAGAATGGGCTTCTAGAGCAAAGAAAGGAAAATAGAGAGCGGGCAGTGGGGAATGCTTCATATTCCTAAAAGCCTTTTGTACGTTAACACATGGTGTCTGCTTCTCTCTAGTCACCTATTTATCACTCTCCTCTTTAGAGAAGGAAAAAAGTCCTGGCTGCCTTCCTAAGGCAGAGTTTTGTGGCCGGGGGGAGGGGGAGGGTGCTTTAAGCATGATGCAAACCATTTGGAGTGCACTGAGAGCACTGCCAACACAAGCTGCACTATTTAAACAAGTGAGGAAATGATCGTATATACAACATGCCAGCGAGCACACACACACCAGAGGAAGTCGAGAGGGGTTTTCATGACACAGAGCTGGATGTCAGCGGCTGAAAGGTCGATATTTTCCCTTAACACCCTTCTCAATGACTTAATCGTGTTCCGTTTGCACAGAAAACTTCCCAAGAATAAAAGTCTGGAGGAATCGAGGGGGGATGTTTGGCCTACTGCTGACCTTGTCCGAGGTCCTCTCCACGTAGCAGGGCTCCTGGGGGGCGACCAGCAGGGGAACGAAGCCCGAGAGCAGCCGATCCTCTTCCAGGCTAAGCAGGGCAAGGTCGTCATCTGGGTCCTTGTACAAGGGCACCTCCGACTGATTCACTGTGGTCAGTATGTTACAGAAGTCAGCCAGCGTCGCCCACACATCTACTGAGACCCTGGGAGAACGAGGAGAGACGTGAGCAATTCGGGGCTGGAATGCGTTGGGAGTTGCCTGCAATGCTGCAGCGAATACCAGAGAGGTGAGGCGAGGCGAGGCACGCCACCACCGCTGCTAACCTACCCCATCGGGAGGGCTCCAGGCGCAGCTGCGCTGGCACTGAACCCAGGAGGGCTTGTAACCCTCGCCCGCGAGCGCTGACACCGACCACCCGCTCCCCCTGGATGGGGACGGCTCCCAGGATCTCGCCCTTCCCGCTGCTCTGCCCACCTCTGCCCGCTCCCGAGCTGGCACATGTGCGGGAAGCGGCTTCCCTGTGCAGTGCCAGCAGGAATCCGGCTCGTTCCAGACGGGAGAAACGCTGCTTATTACTCAATTTCAAAGCCTGCCAGGAGGACAGAGCGATCCCCTGCGCTGCTGTCGGGGCAAAAGAGGCACCTGGGGGGCTGTAGCCCAGCCTGGGGCACCCTCTCCTTCACCCGGCTGCTATCTGCTGCAGTCGCACGCTGCAGCCACACTCTAAAGCACAGAGATTTTTTTAGTAAAACCTCAGCCACAGGGGGTTAAGCCACATTTTGCTTCTGGCCACAGCTTCAACACTTGCGAGTGACCTGCAAAGCTGCCTTTGCTGTGTCTCACCTTCCCGGAATGGCAGTGATGTACGGGCAGCCGTGTGCGAGCACAAGGCCACCGGCAGCCCCGGACCACTCTCTGCGCATCCCCATCACACATCCTCGTCGCCGAGCACACCCTGGGGAGGGCCCAGCACCCCAGAAAAGGCCAGCGTGGACAAAGCAGGCAACAAGCATGGGGGCACTGCAGCTGACCGGGCTGCCTCGTACTGCATTTCTTCCTCCTGTTTCTAAAAAGCACTCAGATACGGGATTTTTAGGGCATCAACTGGGATGAAATCAGGGAATAGGGGAAACTGCTTCTGGTGGCAGTAAGGAGGGCTGCTCCTCCACCCCACACTTCTGGGGCACTGAAAAACACAGGGAAACCGGCATCACCCTGGGCGCAGCAGTGGCCAGCGTGGCCCGAGGCAGCTCAGGGCTGGAGGGAGGCCCCCTGCTCTTTGAACTGCTCCAGGTGGACAGAGTCTGCACTCGGTTATTTACGGGAATCAATGTACCAGGAAAGCACACTGAAATGAAACATCTTGTTTTCAAGAGCGTCCTGGGAGCCAGGCAGAATGAGGAGCCATTAATCAAAGCCCGGCACGTAATCAGCACACATGTAACGCAGAGTCGCCCACGTCCCTGAGCCAGGCCCAGCCCGCACGCTGGAGGAGAAGAGGTCCTTCAAAGCCCTCTGCGCACAGACACCAGGAGCTGGGTTCATTCACAAAGCTCCATCGCTTGGCTCGGCCAGGTCTGGCTGTCAGAAATGTTTAAATATGGAAAAAAATAAACAGTTGCAACACGTTTTTCGGAGGGATCTGTCCGAGGCCCTTTTGTGATGTAATGGGAAACGCTGCGTTTGTGCTACCAGCTGGAAAATAAACAGAGCTGCGAGGGTTAAAAGGAACTGAACTTTCCACGACCCCTATCTGCAAAAGAAGAAAATAATAAGAGGAATGATCCACTGCCCCACAGCCCTGATAGTTTATCCTCCGGCCCAGGCTGCAGAGACAAGCACCGGATGTGATAGGGCTGCTCTGGGCCACCTCCAAGGCAAGCTCTGCCCATGGGAGATGCACAGGGCTTGGGAGGCTCAGCACTCCCCCAGTGCCCTGCTGGCAACTGGGCTCGGCTGCCTGAGCCCGGTCACATAGCACTGGTGGGGCCCCGCCAGCGTGGGCCACGATGAGGGCTTGGCTTGGATGCAGGAGATGCAGAGGCTGCAGGCATCAGCCGGGGAGAGGAACGGGGAGAGAGCCTGCAACCGCTGGGGAACGAACGCGCTGGAACGTTGGGGACCGGCACCGATGCAGAGGATGTTCCCAGGGGGCTGAGACAGCCAGGTGCATGGGGCCAGAGCGGAGGAGAAGGGAAAAAACCACATCGCAGAGAAATTCCCCAAGAAAGAGAGCTGCAGGCAGGGGATGGAGATGACCGGTGAGGGTGGGAGGGAGGCAGAGGGCAGCGGTAGGATGCTGGGCAGGACTGGGATCCACAGCAGGGCAGGGGTGGTAGCGGGGTGAAGGAGCAGCACAGATGAAGCACAGGGAGCCATCTCCTTCCACAGCGCTTGGCACCCAAAGTCAGAAAAATGCCATGCGAACAGCCACCGAGCTGATGCCACTAACACCCTTGCTTCCACCCAGCCTGGCGGCCCCCTCTCCTCTCCCCCTGCAGCTGCCTGCCCCCAGCCCGCAGCCCCTCGCCACCCCCTGAGCGCCAGAGCGGTCCCTGCCACTTCATCCCCTTCGTCCCCAGCTCCCTACAGCTTCCCAGCGCCTGGCCCACGTCTCTCATTTGCACTGGATGCGTTTGGTTTGCACCCTGGGCTTCCTTCGGTCAGACCACAGAGTGTGCTGGCTCCCCAGGCAGCACGATCTCGCTGCAACGCAACCCTGAGCAGCTCTGCTGCAGCAGCCGGCAGCCGGGCAGCACCCTCTCACGTACAGCACCCTACAGAGCCTTCAAAAAGCCACCAGAGAAGAAGGTGTTGGCATTTCTGCTGTGGTTTTTGCCTGCAACGCAGAGGCAGCATTGCAGAGAGTGGGTCTGACAATTTGCTGCCTTCCCCTCGGGTGCAGCTCCTCCTCTGCAGCGCGTCTCCCAGCACTGCCACCACCAACATCATCTACCGGCTGCAACGTACCGACAAAGCCAGTGAGGGCTAACAGCTCGTGCCGACACCGTACGGCTCTGTGGATCTCCTGCTGGGATACACAACCGCCCCAGGAGGTCACACAACACTCGGGAGCCCTGTCAGGAGCCTTCTCCCCACTGCCCCTTCCCAGGACGCTGCTGTGGCCACCTCCAGGCGTTTCTGGCTTATGTCACCCAACGGCGCAGCGGTGCCGGGGCCTCTCTGCAAAGCCAAGACAGTTCCAGGTGCCTGGAAGCACTGCGTACGCACAGTGCCACGGCTTCGGCGTCCCCCTGTGGAGGGAGGCCCCGAATTACTGACACGGAGCCCAGGCACGCAGCTCCCAGGTACAGGGACGAGGCTCCCAGAGCTTTTAACCGAGGAAGCGAGAAGGGGGTTAGCGCGAGGTCTTTCCTCAGAACGGGGGTTCATTCACTTCCCCACAGACACATTTACATTTGCTTATTCCACTAGGACAGGAAAAAAAAATAAGAGTTAATTTCTTTTTTATTGCCTCAGGATTCCAGGTTTAATGTAGCTGTCAGTGTGAGCGCAGCCCAGCTGCACGCCGACAGGACGCAGCCCGGCCAGGCGAGGGTGAGAGCGCCGCACAAGTGCGCGGCCAGCGCGCAGGCTGGAGCGCGGCGGTCCCGAGGATGCTGGGTCTGCGTGGGGACGGCTCCTGGCAAAGACGGGCGCCCATGACAGGCACGCATCACCGCCAGGCAAAAGGCAGGCACCCCAGCGTGGGGAGAGCAGAGGGTGCCGGGGCGAGCCTAATGCTCGCCGAATCCCCGCCGGCCACGGTGTTGCGTGGTGCTCCGGTGTGAGCCACCATCTTCACCGGGGGCGCGGGCTGCCTGGTGATTAATATCAAGCACAATGACCCCATGTTACGAGCCTGCGGGGGCCTGTGGAGGTGGCCATTTCCTGTGTAATACCAGCTTGTTTAAACACTAACATTCAAACTCCACAGCTGCAGAACAAACCCGGAAAGCACGGTGCAGAAGAAGCCCTGCATTGTGTTCCCTGGCCGCCAAGAGCCGCGCTGCCGTGCAGATGGCAAACGCCTCGGGCTCACGCGCTCCCGGGGCCAGGCGACACGCAGCCACCAGCTCCCAGTGCCCACCCCGGCTCCTGCACTGCCGTACCCAGGGGAAGCCAAACTAACAGCAACTCCTCTGCAAGGAACAAAAGGGGTTGGCAGTGAGAGCTCTTCCCAAAAGGCGTCTGCCAAACCTTGCCCTGGGCTTGGATACAGCTTCCCGGAGCAGGGACAAGGTGGTCACAGCCCCTCTGTCCCATGGCACCAATGATTTCCCCCACTCTGCCCTGCACGCGGCGGTCCCTTGGCCAGCCAGGCATCCGTAAACCCATTCCTCTCCTGGGACCCTGCCTTAGGAGTTAGAAGGATGCTCTCCTCCCCAGGAGAGGTGCAGTCCCCTCCCAGCCAGCCCCTGCTTCGCCACAGCCCCCTTCTCCATGGAGCCTTTTGGCTTCTGCTTCACTCAACTTTACCTTCATTCTCAGCCAGGTTTACACTACGGAGACACCTCTGAATCCTCGCTTTGATGTCTCGATAGGGAAACTCTGGTGGCCAGCATTACTAACTAAGGCTGCGATCTGCAAAAGGGATTTTCCGTTTAGTCTCCGGCAAACTCCAGTAAGGTCTTGGCACCCCCGTCCAAGACTCTGTCCATCTCTCCCAGTGGGAGCTGCCATCTCAGTGACACTTCTCCGCAAGAGCGATGTGATGAGAGCGATCTGGCAGATCTCTCTGGGAAGGTAAGCTCTCAAATGTGCTCAGAGCTTTTGGATTTAATTTAATACTTGGTTTAAATTAACCATTTTTAAATGCTTGCAGACAGTCTCCACAAACTAAGAGGCCCTTCACTCCAGCGTGGAAGGAGCACAGATTCACCAGGGTCAGCCCCGCGGCAGTTTGTCTGTCTAGCCAGTGGCTTCCCCATCAATTCTTGCGCTTTGTTTAGCAATGGATTCATTGCGGCAACAAAGCAGAGCAAGGAGAAGCTTTGCTCTCCTGTCCCCAGCTCTCTTCATCCACCTCAGCCGTATGTCCCAAAAGGAGATAGATCACTTGAGTGACAGCAGCCTCCTTGGAGATCTGCCTTTTGTCCCATCTGCTGCTAATATCTCTGCATTAGGAGATCCACCCTGCTCCCCTCTCCCCAAGACTCCCTGCTTCTCCCCACAATCTCTGCAAACTACTCCTGGGGCCAGCTGGTCCGGAAGCTGCTGCTCCAGCCCAGTTGCATGGCAAGGCCACTGCTCTAAACGACCGCCTGGTCAGACCTCAACACAAAGTTTGCCACGAAACATGCAGATATAAATTAATTTGAAGATGCAGGAGTGATTGTCGCAGCTAGAACACCTGGGAACAACCGGTCCAGACACACAATCCCCGAGCCACAGGACACTGCTGCTCTGAAACAGAAATATCCACGCTCAGGTTTAGCTCCTATCCTGGAAACACCCGAGAAAATAGCCACGGAAAACTCGCTGAGCCCCTCTCCCAAACAGGTAGAGGGGAAGGATCTCAGATACAGGCAGCAGCCCCAAGAGAGGGTCCAGGCAGCCTGATGCCTCTCCGTGGCCTTCTGGCCTGAAAACACATGCCAACGCATTCCCTGAGCCATGGTGACCGTGCAGGTGTGGGCAGGAGCTGGATGAGCTTGCCAGACCAAGGACACTGGTTGGGGAAAAAGGTGTAGCTTCTCATTCGGGTTGAATTCGGAACCGCTGAGCACCCAGGTAGGGAGAGGGTGTCTGTCAGGAGCCAGGGCTCATTCCCAAGTCCCTTGCCAAGAAAAGGGATGCCGAAGATGCAACCTCCCGAGCCTCCCAACCCACTCCGCAGAGCCCACTCCCGCATGGCTCGCAGCCGTGCGCCGGGTTTCGGCAGCACTCACCCTCACACCTTTCCCTCCGCCTCTGTCCAAGGGGGAAAGCAGCGAGCTGAGGAATTTGGTACGGAGGGTTGTTCTTTTTCCCCCCCCCCCCCCGAATTTTTTTATTGTAAGGACTCAAATCCAGCAGTGTGATAAATGCATCCGAGCTACAATTAGGAAGATATATAGCATCAGAACGCGAAGGTCTGGGCAGCGTGGTGAAACGCGGGCTCTCCAGAGCCCCGGCTATGTTTCCCATTATGTAACCCTGGTCATGGGCAGACAGCCAGACTCCAAATGAAAAAGAGACTCTGGCTTGGCACCATTTCTATTTTCCTATCCTCATTCGGGGTCAGCGCAGTGTCATACAGCTGCAGAGAAAGCTCCGGGGATTAAACCTGGGAAAGACTCCAAGACCAGGACCCGGGTTCAAGTACCAGCTGAAAGCAATAAACCAACTGCCACAGCTGGGCTGAGTTTAGACGTTCTCAAAGTCCCCCCGGCTCTCTTCCTTACGAAGAACGAGCCATCGTGAACATGGCGAACGCAGCGTGAGCAGAGGCCTCGGGATGTATAGCCCCGGCAGCCCGGGCTCTAGGCTCCGGTGGAGTCTTGACAAGCTGCCCCGCTGGCCGCGAGCCCAGGCCGTCATTCTGGCAGCAGCGCTGGCCCCAGACGAGCTGCACTTTGATGCAAGCTCTGGGCCAAGCCTTTGCTCCTAGTGGGCTGCCAGGTGGGTACGGGGCCTGGTTTTTTCCAGAAGCTCTAGCACGTTCATGGCATCCTTGGAGGGTGCTTCTGCGCTTCAGGGCTTGTTTTTACTATCCCTGTTCTGTGCCCATGCCGTCAGGCATGGGCAATGAAAGCGATGGCTGCGGAGCACTGGGAGGTGGTTTCAGCATGTCCAACCAGCCTCTCCACTGGCACCGGTGGGGACCTCGTGGCACGTCCCACCACCATGAGGCACAGAGCTCGTGTCAAACGGCACAGGCCCCTTATTCCGTTCTGCAACTTGGCATCTGCACTTGCTCCTCACATGCTCTCCCAGCTCCTGAGCTCACCCTGCCCGTAAACCTTGGCTTACTCCACCACGCCTGCTGCTCTGACCCATGTTTTACTTGTAAACTTCTTTGAAGCTGCTCCCATCTAAACCCCCTGACTTGGTGACTCTACCTGGTGACTGCCCAGCCCCGGGCCACACAGCAGGCTTGTGTCAATAGAGAGCTGAAACACTAACCCAGTGCTCCCCTTTTCCTTTCCCACTTCTAGGGAAAACGCTCCAAATCCCAGGTCGTGCCCAAGAGCAGAGCTAGTTCCCTGCTGCTCATCACTATCCCCACCTCCAGGGAAGCTCAGCTGCTGCTGTCCCGGAGTTCCAGGCCACCAACACCCAGCCGCACAATGCCGGGTCAACACAAGAAGTCTAGGCTGAAGGAGCAGCCTGTCTCCTAGCTGTGGGTAAGACGGATCCTCTGGGTGAGCCAAAGAGCACCAGGGTGGAGGAGGTGGGAGCCAACACGAGGAAGGCTGCCCATGCTCTAGTGGGGCATGGATGGGGGCTGCTCAGCCACCCTCCATGGAGAGGACAAGGTGGGGAAGCAGTTGGGCCTCCGCTACAAGACGAAGACCCTCATTCCTCCACCAAGCAGACCAAGACCTTGCGGAGTAGAGCCCCTCAACCCATACCCACTGCTCCCCAAAGATTCACGCCACGCCATGCCACGGGGTGGGCTGCCACCACCGCCTTCTCTGGCCTCGACGGGCAAGTGGGAGCCCACACCTGCTCCGGCAGCCAGGGGGGACGCAGCCCTGTGCCCTACAGGAGGGAGAGGCAGCTCGTCCCGGGGAAGGCGCCGAGCGCTGGCTGCGTGAACCCAATCAGAAATTCCATCTCGAGGCTGCCCGTCGCCAAGGGCTCAGCAGCTCCCTGCGCAGGCAGCGCGAGGGGAAGGGGGGATTGGTGCGCGTGGGTTCACGTGACAGATCCCAGTTTGAGTTCCTGCCCAAAGATGGGCAGCAGTTCACATGAGCAGGCAGCGGTCCCACACCGAGCAGCCGACAAACAGAAAACAGACTCCATCTCCACAAAATGAGGCCCAGAACTTCCTGTGTGAGATTTCCATTTCCTCAGCCAAATGAAAAAGAACTGGAGTAAGAGGCAATAAACTAGGAGAGCAGGACTGGACCTGACGCACGGAGCGGGGACCCATTAATGGTTAAGCCACTTTGCTGGATTACTCTTAATGCGCCTTCCCATCACCCTGGGTTCTGGCTCCCTTGGATTAACAATAAGACGTGATTTCAGGCTCTGGATCCGGAGTACCGGAGGCAGATGGAAAATCCTGCGGGAAAGCAGCTACGGAGCATGCTCAGACACTGTTTCGCATACTCCATACTTGGCCCCTTCACTCGATTTTCTGTCCAAAAATATGCAAATTGCCTAGTCCGCATTATGGACTAATGGGCTGGAATCGGCCAGTTTAGAAAATTAACCCTTTTGCATGTTGCAGGGGTAGAGACAAGCTGTTTCTGAAGCAGAAGGGAGGCGACTTTTGGAGCTCCAGGAACAGGCAAGCTGCTCCGGGCCAGCCCAGCCTGACCAAGGTTGGCCTGATTCAGTCAAAAAAAGGCAACAAAACGCTCATGCTGGAAAGGGACTTCCCTCTTGCGGAGGCAGGCCCTGCCTGTTCAGCTGGCTGGGCCAGCAGAGCACGTAAAGGAGACGTATCCCAACAAAAGCAGACGCACTTCCTAAGTAGAAGGTGAAAAACCAGCTCGTGGGACATTTTCTAACACACGGAAGCAAAGGGCAACCACCAGAGCCCCTCAGAGACAGTTCATCCCACCCAAGCATCGATGAAGAAAGTCACTGCGTCACCAAGGGTGACAAGTTCCCACCAAACATCCCCTGTGCAGTGAGCCTCTCGTGGGTGCCACAGCCAGGAGTAAGCATGAGCGAGGGGGCAAGGTGGCACGAGGAGCCCAGGGAGGGAGTGGACACCAGAAGACAGACCAGAGGATGCACGTACTGTTTGGGGAGCTCAAGAGAGGTCGGAGGAGGATTCCAGGTGTCCGGGTGGCCAAGCATCCAGTCTGACCAAACCTTCACACTGGGGAGCAGCTCCTTCAGGTCCTGGGGCAAGGCAGAGACCTTGATGTCGTCCTCCTCATCCTCCTGCTCCACCTCTTGCGGCTGAACTGCAAATACAAGATGTGAGAGCTGAGGCAGCTCACTGCAGCCAGGAGTCAGGCTCAGGCAAGGACAGCGGATGCACAACACAGATCCCAACATCCCAGGCCTTGGACGCACCAGGGAACAGCCACAACCCACAGCAAGCACAGAGACAGACCTGTTCTCCCTACACAGACTGGCCTGGGGGGGCAGGCTGGGACGTTTGTGATCCCTTTTATTGAGGGCAGTGGGGTGCCACTGCACCAGTCATAGAGATGGGATTCCGAGGTCCCAGTTTTGGGAAGTTTCCCAATAGCTGGCAGAAAGCATGCCCTGACTCCATCCCTTTCTTCCAAATGTTTCAGCCTGCACACATCAGGGGCATTCCTGTCAGGTGATCCAGCCATAACCTGGGCAGAGCTTGGGATGCTGTGGGAGAATCCAAGGATCCCAGCAGAGGGGAAGGGGTGTACAAAATAGCAAGGAACAAGGGCCTGAACCCCACCGGGCTGCCTCGTGGGCAGCTGCGTGGATCCTGTCGGTAACCCCTTACCTTGCACGCATTCTCTCAGCAGGTTGGTGCACCTCCTCACCAAGAGTGCAAACATGGAGAGCCCCAGGGCCGTGGCCTGTTCCTGGATGACAGAGCGGCAGTCTTCGGAGACGCACTCTAGGAGACAGAGAAAGGGTTCAGCGGGAAGCAGGTCAGATGCTCCTTCGTGCTTCACCTTTGCAGCCTCCCGTTCTGCATCCCGCACGGAGCAGGGATCTCTGCAGGGGCGGGCTGATTTCCCAGCTCACACCTTTCCTGGACTCAATTGCTCCGCAGAGGGGTGGAAAAGGTGATGAGTAGCCGCTCTGGAGCGGCAAGAGGCTGTGGTGACACTGCCCACGTCCTGTCCGATCCCACCTCGCGTGCTGAGCCAGCCCGGCCCGAGCCGGCACTCAGGGCTCCCAGCACAGAAGCTTGGAGCTGATGCCTTCCTCTGACGGAGGGGGATATGTTTAAGTGTTAAAAGGGTAATTAGCTGCATGTTTGATCTTTGTCCCTGCTGGAGTTTTAACCTCAGCAGCTCAGGAGGGGGCTCCTCCCATTAGTTCACCAGTCACACAACGGCTTGTCAAGAGAGCTTAATTGAAGCTGTTACTCAAGTAGATGCCACACGACCACAGCTCTTCCAAACAGAGCCGGCTCGGAGTGAGAGCAAATCCCCCCAGCACATCTACACCCAGCCAGAAACCACTTCTGAGGCTGCTGAGAGCAGCGGGGAGCTGGCTCGAGGGAACTGCCTGGAGCGGGGCGGGGGTTACATTTCCTGAGGCCGAGAGCACCGTGGGGCACGCCAGGCTGCCCGCCCTCGCTGGGGCACCGCGCTGCCTCCTCCCAGAAGATTTTTAAGCCTTACGGGCATCCTCTGCCCTCCGAATCCCCTCCGTGCCCCCCTCAATCCCCTCTGCCCTCAATTTACATCCTCCCTCAAGACACGGCGAGGAGCGGCTGGCCGGGAGCTTGCCTGGAGGGAGGCAGGGAAGCACCCTGGGGGGTGGTGGAGTTGCCACCCAGCGGGACAGGATGCACCCACACGGTTTGGGATTTTCCTGCCTGCCCGAGCCCTTTGCTCTGCGCCGGCTGCTCTGCCACAGCACCCTGCCTGTTCGCGCATCGCTCGCTGCAGGAGCAGGGCTTCCAGCCCTCGCCCTGCAGGTAGCCACCGTGAGAAAAGCTGCCGCAAGCCAGGCAGAGGATTTGCACAGTGAAGGCAAATATGTAGGTAATAACTCCGAAGCGGTGCCCGTGCGAGCAAAGCCCCAGCGCCGGGATGGGGAGCCCCCCCACAGCCCCGGCTCCCAGGCACCCCTGCCGCAGACACGAGCATCAGCTGCAGGCAGGCAAGGAGAAGGTGTTGGAAGCTGAACTCCCCTGATGTGGCAGACCAGGGATTTTGAGCAAAGGCCAAGAGGATTAAAGCAAGACATTGAGACCCTGTTCCAGCCGGGGCTAGCAAAACGCCTGAGGCGCAGAGAACAAACTTTGGGTTTTTAAGTGCAAATTATTTCAGAGCAATGGGCTGGGAGGTTAAAAAAAACCCCACCCAACTATAAAAAGACTAAAACACACCTAAGAAATACAGGAAAAAAATAGGAGGAAGATCTGTAGGCTTGATTTGGCTAGCTCTTGCAGTGGCCAATGAGTTCAGCACTCAGTGAAGAGACCACCAAGGGTAACCCAGGGTCGCACCAGAGATGCCTGGTAGCCAAATGAGGGTGTTCTGCTCCTGGAGCCAGGGCTGAGCTGATGCTGCAGAGCAACAGTAGGAAGTGCCATACTGCAGAGGCTGTCAACTTTTGGAGGAAACATAAAACTAAAGATGTGACCACTCTGGGACAGTAAATCTCTTTCACGAAGCCTTTCCCACAATTAAGAGTGTTAGTCCCAGCGCTCTGGCCACAGGCCAGTTGAAGAAATTGCAGTTATCTTCCCCGCGCTCCCTCCTCCCGCGCTCGGGTGAGATGCTGGACTCTTCACTTCTTGTCTTAAACGGGCACACAAGAAGACCAGAGCCATCGTGCTGCCGCACCTGGGCCTGGCAAGTCCCAGCTCTGGGCATTTCAGCAAACCCCCTCACACTCTGGGTGGGCAGCACCGCTGGGACTTTGGGTACTGTGCTTAAACCAGACTCGTAGTCACCCCCAAACTGGGATGGTACAAAAGCTAAGTCCTCCCCCTCCAAAAAAGGCAAAGATTAAAAAGGCTTTCGTGATGCTGAGCGTCACAACCACTGCACAGCCCTGACGTGTTTCAGAGATGGGCTCCAAGCGCTGGAGCAGTGCTCTGTGGTGATCACGGCCAGGCTTGGTACCAGGGCTTCAAGCCCTTCCCACTGCCACCAGCAGCTCTTCTTGCAGGCTACAAGTTCCCCATAAAACATTAAACACCCAAAGGAGAGTAAAAATGTTCCTTGAGCATGAGCTGTTGTGGGTACAGCTGTCTGCGACCTGCTCACTCAAACTAAGCACTACAGCCACAGCCCCATCAAATACCTTGTGTTGCCACAGACGTGGACCACACACCCACCGGCTCACACCCAGTTTACATAAAGCCATGGTGCTTCAACGTGCAGCAACGACGCTCAGTGCCCGAACAGCCCACAAAGCTGCCCACTGTGCAGGTAAGAGGAACAGGACACCCAAATTCAAGGGTCACTTCCCCACAGTTCCAGCTCAGCTACCACGGGTGTTACCATCTCATCATTAACTTACGCAAAACTTCCCCAGTCCCTGGCCAAGCTCATCAGCCTCATTCCAAGGAGGCTCCTCCAGCCCAAAAACCTGGCAGGGAAGGACAAGTGTCCAGGTGAGAGCATGGCGGGTGCTTATTCAAGACCGCTGAACGTACACCAGTGCTCCAGCTCCCAGCCTTGCCAGCAAAGCCTCTTAAGAGCTTAACTGTAGGACAAAAGAGGAAAGCACCATAAATCAGAAGAAACCTTCTCCTTGTGCCTTTTCACCTCTTTCCTCGGGAAGCAGGGAGCTTCGGCTTTCACTGAGCTGGGAGTCAAGCAACCACAACTGTGTGACCCAGCGGCGGTGGGGCGGCAGACCGCCGGCTACCCCCATCTGCCCATGCCACAGAAGACAGTCAAGGTGAGGGTACCAGCAAAGGGCAGAGAACTCATGACATGCGGCTGTTTAGAGAGTAAACTTGTGGAGTGTTTGGAGTGACAAGCAGTAGGAAACTACCTCTCCACATCCACAGCGAGGTCTCTCGCCCACAGCATGAAGTGGCTGAGCCTACCCTGGCACCAAGAGAAAACAACTCTGTAGAAAATACGCTGCAAGGGGTGCTGGAGCAACAAATCTGCTCTGGAGCTCACAGGGCGTCATTACCTCTGAGCGGAGCAATGGCCTGCGCTGCTGGCAAGGCACGATGCATTAAGACACAAACTTCACAGAAAGAGACGTTCTTGGAGGCTGGAGTGACACTGAGGTGATTCCCGTCCCTGCAGTTGAACAGCACTAGTATAAGCTGCGGACATCAGCTGCCACAGACCAACAAGTGCAGGCAGAGTGATCCTGACTGCCCAGCTCAGGGCAAACCCTGTGATTCCCAGATCTATTTTCCCAGATCCACAGTGGGTGCAGGAACTACGCCTCCAGGTCCACAGGCGATCCCACATCCTATCCCCACAGGCAGTCACCAAAAGCCTGGTGCCAGAGACACTTCCAGGTGGCATCGACGGCATCCCATCAGCGAATACTGCCACAAACCTGCACCCCATTTCCTCCCCGAACCCCCAAATTAGGCTGTAATCAAATAACCCTCCTGTACTCACACCCAGCCACGCCGCGCAGCTGGGCTGCGGTGCAGAGGTGCTCATGCAGACTGCGGACAGAAATTGTGCACAAGAAGCTGGCTCGAGGTCTCAGGCCCCGAGGTGGTCAGAGATGTGGCTCCTCTGTGCCACCAGCAGCCGCAGCAGTGATGCTCTGCAGGAAGGCTGCACCAACAACCACGTAAGAAGGACACGGACCTGTTAGAGAAGGTCCAGAGGAGGCCACGAAGATGAACAAGGGGCTGGAGCCCTCTGCTGTGAGGACAGGCTGAGAGAGTTGGGGTTGTTCATCCTGGAGAAGAGAAAGGTCCAGGGAGACCTTCTAGCAGCCTTCCAGGGTGTGAAGAGGGACTACAAGAAAGCTGGAGAGGAACTTTTCACAAGGGCGTGTAGTGATAGGACGAGGGGTGATGGCTTCAAACTGGAAGAGGGGAGATTTAGCTTAGATCTCAGGAAGAAATTTTTCACTATAGGGGTGGTGAGGCCCTGGAACAGGCTGCCCAGAGAAGCCGTGGCTGCCCCATCCCTGGAGGTTCAAGGCCAGGTTGGACTGGGCAACCCGGTCCAGCGGGAGGTGTCCCTGCCCAGGGCAGAGGGTTGGAACAAGATGATCTTTAACGTAGCTGCCAACCTAAACCATTCTATGATTCTATGAACCACAACACATTCCCCTCTTTAGCCTCTCCCCTTGCAACCAGGCAAACGTCCCTGTCAATGCCAGCACCAGTTAAACAGTTCCTGTCACCACATCACCTCTTGGCTCTCGCCTGCGCAGCCACCCTGCGAACCAGATCACGCGGCTCATTGGGGTTAGAAATGTCACCTCTCAGCTGGGCCACCTCCATCAAAGGCGCTGTGCGGGGGGAGCGGAGGGGGAGCAAAGCTGGCACCGCTACCTAAATAACTTGTTAAACCACAGCCTGAGGTCAGGGCTTCAGGACTCGCGGCGTTTGCAGCCCAGACTGACTGAGGGTGACCCTGTACCCTTGCCGCATGCTGCACCATCACCCACTGTACCAACACGCGGCCCGTGGAGCCGCGCTGTGGTCATGGCAGGGAGCTGAGCCGGCCTGAAAACCCACCTTCTGGGAGCTTTCTCAAGCTGGATCGGTCACTTGTAGCCCCACATCAACCATGCCAACAAAACTCTGAGGTACGTGCAAGGCTGCACAGGGCTAGGAAGGAGCAGGCAGAGTATTTTAAAGCAGGAATGTCATCAAACACTTTGCAGCCTGAACCAACAGCCTGGGTAATATGCATTACCCCACACTCCGTAGGCTGAATGTGCCTCGAAGATCTGCCTTTTCTGCACCCCAAAAATCAGCGAGAGCCCTGCAGCCCTCTGCAAACCCCTCGCGGAGGTTAGGGCTCCAGATGCTGGACCGGCCAGTGGGACATGAGCTCTGACAGTTTTTTGCAGGCAGGGTTTGAGCACTGTGTTACTGAGCCTGCCTGACACTAGCCACTCGTAAGACCCTTTTTTCCAGTTGGCTCAGACTTTTAACTAATCGGAGCTGAAGTTTCCATGCTGGGTGCCTGTCTCAGCCCGAATTCTTCCGGCGGTCTTTAGCCAAAACAGTTCGGCTACTTGTGAGAATAAGGCTAGGAAACAAGATAGTGGCTTACCCCTGTTAGAAAAAACACTTACAACCTTTTCCTTGAGCTAATCTAGCAACTGCAAATCCTGGAAAGGGGATTTGAGATTTTGCTGCAGAATAACCTTTTTAACAGAGAGTTTTCCTGTCCTACTAGAAATCTGTCCACACTTGGCCAAGCTATAAACATCTCAAATACAGCAGTTTTTCCATATTCAATTGGAATTCATTTCAGCAGCTAAAACCTTCTAAGATTTCACCTCCCTGAGCATGCTCCATCTTCCTACCTCCCTTACATCTAACCACCCTTACACCTAACCTGTGTTACACTCAACAGAGCAACTGCCCTGCTCCCATCCAGCACACGGGGACCCCCGAAAAAACGTCCTTGTACTAGTCATTGCTGCTTGCTGCGACCTGGAGATCAGACCTGGACTCCTCCAACCGGCGCCCAGGCTATGTGCTCTGAAGCAGAGCTCGAGAGCGGGAAGAGGGAAAAGGGAATGGGATGGAAAAAATGCGAGCTGATGAGCATCGGATTGCGAGCACAGAGAAAAAGCAACTGGGAACCAGGGACGGGAGGTTTTTCTGAAGATCATGAAAACCCTCTGAGCTGCAGAAGCCTCCTCCTCCTGTTTCTTCGCATGTAGGAAAGAGTTTTTTCTCCAGCTGAGTACTGGTCTGCTCCGAGAGCGCCGTTTTTCTACCAGGAGTCAGTTTCCTTTGCAGAGAGCCTGGGGAGAGGGGTGGGTCGGCCAGCACGGCTGCTGCAGCGCCCTCTGCGAGCATCTACCTGGGCTCTGGCTGCGTCTCGCGCAGGGGCTGTGAGCTTCGCTCCGACCCAGCTGGCAGCAGGATCCGACCCAGGCTTTCTGCAGTCATAAATCTACCTGCTTCGCAGAGGGAAGGGTGCACGGGGAAGGGGGAGAGAGAGACAGAGAGAATGGGGACTTTTGTAACGGGGAGAAATTTGTGTTTCTCTGAGAACATTATATTCATGGAAAACATAAACCAACTGTCGTCAAAGTCGTCTGAGCTCAGGAAATGGAGCGGCCGGGAGAAGGCTGCCATGTGGCCGGATGTTATGTATTTCTAATTAGTGCTATACATCTTTCAGCAGCGAGTGTCCTTTTGCTGGGAAACACAACGCGCTGCCCTTGTTATTGTAACTGTCAGAGAGTGCTTAAACAGATAATCTCCAGGAAAAGTGATAAACACATCCCCTCTCCCACTAGGGTGTGCGAAACAGCAATGCCAAACCTCTATTAGGGCAATGCAACCAGCCACAGGAAATGGGAATGGGAAAAGAGCAGGAGATGCAAGGGACAGCCACCGCCGAGGAGAGGGATTTGCTGGAGGAAGCTTCTCGTAGCCGCTCCGAGTGCCATGTGCCGAAGGAAATCCTGCACGGGACAATCAGGGCAGAGCGAGCGCAGGCCACGTGGCCTCAGCCAGGGGGACACTTGTGGAGATTGGGCAGGGGGGCTGGAAGTCAGGGCTCCCAGCTGCTCCGCTCCGAGCGTGCTCTAGGCAGCAGTGGAAGTGAGCCATGGCAACCCCCCAAGCTCACAAGCAAGCAGCAGACATGCTCCTGCATCCACCCCAGCTAAGACAACACCAGGAGCGCTGAATCTTTCGCAGTTAAAACAACACCAGCCAACAAGCGTTAGAGTCTCGAAGGAGACCAGATTCCTTTGATTCAGGCAACCGGACTGCTCTAGCCAAGGGTCGGGAGGACTCCAGTGAGTTTCCATGCTGGCCTCCCCGTCCTAACCTGAGCTGTGGCTCCAGGCAGCGGCGCCGGCAGCAGGCGGCCCCAGCGCAGGCAGAGAGAGCAGCAGCAAGGGACGTGCTTTGCTCCCAGGGAGCAACAGCTGAACCCACCTTCCCCGGCGACACGGTAAAGGATCATACGCGAAGGCAATCAAACAAACGAACGGGTCTCCTGACGCAATCCTGAGGAGGACATAATGAGCTGGCCAGGGGACGCAGGAGGTGGAGGAGCTCGGTGAGCACGGGGCTGCAGGCCAGCTGTGCCTAAGGCACCCGGCTGATGTGTCAGCAGCTCGGTGGCACAGACAACTGATTCACCAGCCGGCTGCCGCCCTGCAGGGAAGAAGACAGAGGCTGGTCACCTCCAAGCTGACACCACCTGAAGGCAATTCGTTTTCTCTCTTATCACTCAGGCAGAATGGTGTTTTCCCCGTGAGTCACCCGCCGCCAGACGCAGTGTTGGCAGGGGTACAGGGCAGCCCACCAGGATGGGATGGGGCTGTCTGCAGGACGCGGGTAAGGAGAGCCACGCTGCTGATCTAGGCAGCTGGTCCCACCACCGCCTGCCCACGGTGGAGACTGCACACAACCGACTGGAATATAAAGCAGGAAAGTGAGGGGGATGCTCGCAGCTGCAGGGCATTTCCCCGACACCCCCTCGAAGAGGACCTGTGAGTCACGGGCACTCCCAGCTCTCCACTGGGAACTGGCGAGTCACACACGCACTCATCTGCCCCCAAAAGAGCCTGGGAACCTGGAGGCACTCGCTCAGCCCTGGCTAATACCCTGCAAAGAGCCTGGGAATGATGGGCAGCCTTCCTGGAAAGATGCTCCCCAACTCTGAATTTCCAGGCAGCAGACACCATGGCAGCCCCAGCGCTCCCAGCACAACCCTGTGGCCAAGCTGAACACCACCACCTGCAGCACACAGGGCTGAATCTCTCCCAAAGCGACCTTCAGATTGCAGTAATAACCTGGATGCCCCCAATCCACCTGCCCGTACTGACCTCTCCCTGCAGAGAGGCAGGAAGGACCGGGAGGGGTCTCGGACGCAGCACTCAGACACACAGCAACACTGGGGAACTTGCTGCACGTGTTCCCAAACTTCCCAAAGCAGCCAGGGCCGCCCAGGAGCCCACGGCTCCCTCTGCTCCGTGCTGAAACCCCGTCTTGTCCAAGGGAGGGAGGGAGGGAGGCTGAGGAGGTGAGGAATGCCGGGGGCCTGGGGAGGATGGAGCAGCTCTCCCTGTGGAAGCCATTAGATATTCAACACTTCATTTGTTTCCAGCCGTTCTGGACTGCAGCTCTGGGCTCTAGGACGGGAGGCTCTTCTCTGACGTAACCAGGAAGCAGCTGCAAAATTAAGGAATCCCTCATGACATCATAAAAAGGGTCGATGGTTTACAGGGGAAGGTATAAAAATTAATGACATATTCCCACCCGAAGCAGCAAGCCTGCTGGAGAGCCACAGGGGAAGCCGTGCTCTGCCCGACACGAAGGGGCTGCCTGCCCAGGACAGCTCTGTACTGCCAACTCCCTCCAGCTGATCCGGGAGCTCACCTCCGGCTCTGACCATCCTCAAGCCCAGGATCCATGCGCAGGGCTGTATCCCTGCACCAGGGGTGCGATAACCAGCTCAGCATATCCTTCCTGACCCCAACAAACAGAGCTTTAGGCTGGGCAAGGGAATGACTTTAGAGACGGCTTTCTTGTGTACTTGGGACTGGCCAGCAGTCACTGACAAAGAACGTCATTGCGAAGTGACTCAGGGAGAGACAGTTATTCCTTTCCACAGCGAAAGCAGACACACACACAGAATGCCCCCAGCACCCCAATTTCTGCTGCCCTGGAAGACCCACAGGTCCTGCAAGAGGAGGGCAGGGCAATGGCACGCTCTCCCTCCCCACCACCCAACCCGGGCTAGGACAGAAAGAATGACATTAGCCTTGAGGACAAGCACAGAGCCATTTCCACTTGAAAAGGGAAAAGGATAATGGTTTAAAATTAACTGCAGCCTTTTCCAGGAAATATCAGTGGAAAGAAGCAGACATTTTTAGAAATGTTATTCTCAGAAATTTCCTGAAAAGACCCATCAGTCAAAACACAGATTGAAGCCATTTCCACTTGCACTAAGCAGCGCTCAGAGCTCTCCCTCCACGCTTGGGGTGCCTGACCCAGCTGGCAAGGCCAGGATCCTGCTCTGCACTCCTGTCCCCAGCAAGGCTGTAGGAGACAGTTTTGGATGCGAAACACCCCCACGCAGCGTCAGAAACACTCCTCCTGCGCGGGGAGCCACGTACGTCCCAGCTTTTGCTAGTGATATTTGCACCGAGACGCTCCGCTCCCAGGCAGACAGACCGTCACAGCTGGGGCGACGGCACCCACCATCTCACCCACACTGGCAAAGCCTGGAGAATCGCCAGAGGAACGATCATTTCTCAGCACTGCCTTCACCAGGGCCGCTCCGAGCGGGTGAGCTGACGCTAGGACTTACGACACAGGCACAGCAAAATCTTCCCTAGCCTCAAGGCTCTGCGCGGTCTCCGGAGGCGCTGGTTCTGCTGTCAAGAACTGACAGCTACAAGAATTTGACCTGTCTGGCAGCTAAAAGGCTGGCAAACCCAAACGTACGTAACTCCTGGCCAGCTCGTAAGAAAGTATGTCCCTCCAAGCTGGCATGGCAGCTCATCAGCATGTGTATAGCTACAGACCAGCCTGGCACCAGCTGCCTCTTGCTGTGGAGGGAATATTGCTATAGGGTGCACGTGCTGGATGGGACTGAAGTGGCTGCAACAGCGCAAGGGTCCGAAGGTGAGCAGGGCTCCATATGTGCAGCGGGCATCCAGCTAAAACAGGGAACGCCGCACCGAAAGAAGAAAAAATGCGGATGATGGAAATGTAAAAAGGCGTTAGGAGCACTGCAGTAAGGCAGGACGACGCAGCCCTATACAAGAAAAGCCCTGACGGCGCATCCTCTGTCTGCACAGATCTTTCATCCTCTCCTGAAGGAGCTATCTGCACAGCCCGAGCCCGGAACCTCACGCCAAAAGGGCCAGCGAGGAAATCGGGCTCCGCAGCACATGTGCTCGCGGGAGCACACTGCCATGGGAGCCTGGCTCGGCGCTACGCAGCAGGCATGGCAAGCTGCTACTAGCATCCCACCCAGGAGCTGCATGCGCCCAACCATAATTGTGTCAGATGTTATTTACAACAGGGGAGGAGGTGTGAACAGGGCTTCCCAAGAGATTTACTCCAGCCCAGAGTGAAGTTTTACCAGGACAATCGCAGCAAATAAAAGGCAGCCTTTTCCACTCCCCGCCTCGTGCTGGAGGTGGGCATGTCTTTGGCAGCAAATGCAAACAGACAGCCTAGAACATGCCTCCTCTGGTGTGAACCTCGGTGAGCGCTTCAAGCCCGGAGTAAAAGTTAATGAGAGAAAGCGCCTGCAGACAGGCGCATTCGGAGAAAGCAGCCTTTGATGGGGCAGGAACAGCGAAGTCTGGAGCTTCCGTTTCAACACATTCACTCGTTTGCTGCTCTTCTTTTTACAGCTCCCTGAGGGACCAGAGCGCCAGTGTGTCAGTTTGCAAAGCAAATGCCAAAATGCAAAACGAAACCCATACACCCCCCCTTGCCCCCCGCCACCGGCCATTCCAGGGAGGCAGTCAATCCCAGGGCCCTCATCTGATCCCTGCAGGCCTGAGCTGCCTCCTCACCTCCCACTCCAGCCTCTGGCCACCTCCAGTGCCTGCTCAGTCCCTCCAGCCTCCCCGGCTGATGCCGGTGGCACCCCCGGCACCAGGACACCCCTCTGAGAGGGGCACAGCGCAGCCGCTGTGCCTACAGTGAAGCTTACCTAACACTTTCCACTCCAAGACCCTGGTTTTAGTTCTTAACAACTTTGCCAAACTTTAACCATTTAGGCTGCGATCCTTCATGCCAAAAGCTTTCTTCAAGCTAAATTTATTGGGAAAATTTCATCTACAAAGGCTCAGCCATTTGCCAGAATGAGGTTAGGGAAAATATATTGTTCTTCTCAAGTTAAAAATTCTTCGACCATTTCAGCGAAATCCCTAGCACCTTCACACTTTGGAGCAGGAACCAGAAGTTTGGCAGGGGACGGCGGCGGAGTCTGGGTGTGCCTCCTGCCACCTCCGTCCACCCCTGCTTTGCCAAGGTGGGGGCCTATGGAAATCTGAGCCGTCATTATCAGCCAGCTCTCACGTGCCACCGCAACCGGAGCAGCAGCTGGCTCGTCTGCTTGGGTAGACGAGGGAAGAAGAAACGAAGCCAGGTGAGACAGTGGAGAGGGAAAGGCAGGTAGAAAAGGGGGTGAAAGCAGCAGAAGCTGGGTGATGGCGTAGCAGCATGTTCTCCAGGCCCCTCTCCCCAGTGCCTGGTGCCCATGGAGGATAAGAGCCCCGCACGTCCAGTGTTCCTGCTGTGGCAGAGCCTTGTGTGGTGCATCTACCTTAGATTTACGCGCCAGCCGAGGATCCCAGATGAGGTCAGTCCCGTGCCATGGGGGGAGCTCATTTTTCTAAAACCGATGGGAATTACACGTAGAAAAACCATTACATGAGCACAGAGTCAAGTGCTCAAAGGTCAGGAACACCAGACTTAGAGCTGTCTATGCAACTTCAAGTTAACTCCATCGCACGTACGCATTATACGGTCGTCCTAATGACCTTACCACTTTTTCTCCCCTCAGGTTACCATTTTCAGTCAACACAGAAAATCAACAATCAGTAGAGACCCCCCTACCGAGCTTTCTGATGTGCTGAAACGTGCATGCACTCAGCAAGGCTGAGGGCTGTAGGACACGGTAATGTTTTGGGGATTAAGACGGCTCATAGCTACACTGGGGAACTAGATACTGCCTTTTCTTTGGTCACGGACTTCCACTTGCAACACACGTGGTCAGTATTTGTGTCTCCCTCACTTGTTGTCTGGCCACAGCAACACAGAGGGGATGAAATCGCCACTGGGCACCTCCGCTTTGAATAGGAACAAACGCAGTTCCTGAAGGACTACGTTTTTAGGAGAACTCCATCTCCTGCATCTCAAGGTGAGCATCCAAAAAACTAGAAAACCTGTTATTTTCCTTAAGCTCAGTCCCCCATCTGTACGCATTAGGGATACCATGTAGAAAGACATCCAAACCCGAGATGCTTTAAGACAGAAGCCAGTGAGTTTACGCTATCCAATTATTTGGACCTGAACCTTCTCGCTCTTCCTATGCTCCATGCGGCACCGAGCATGATGATAACACTTAATCAGCGACTCCTCTGCAAAACTCCCATATGAAGGGAAAGGAATTTTACAAAAGACAACAGGGAAATTGAGGCCAGGATCTCTTTGCCACATCATCATCTCATCTATCACAGGAGGCCTTATCTGCATTACACCACACCTCAAGCGCACGGAAGCGCCGCCGAGCACAGGCTTCAAGGCTCGCTGTGTTTGGGAACAACCCCTCGCAGTGGTACTCCCGAGGATACAGCCAGATTCACCCACCCGACCTCTCGTGGCGAACGGGGGCTGTGATGTTCCGTGGAAATGCGGAAAAAAATCTGCTCTGAGCGGTGCCACACAAAGGGGGGTTCTCAGGTGTCAAGTGAGCAATTCCCTATGGGAAGGGCTGAAACCACAGGCACAAACCCACAGAGCACAGAGAAACCATTCCAGGAAGTTTAACATCCGAGCCCCCATATTAGAAAATATGATCTCAGTGCTCCAACAACTTACATGTAGCCGGAGCCTCGGGTCCCAAAACCTCGGCGCAGACTGCAGCACACGAACACTCACACCGGCTATTGAGCCCCCCCTGCCACGGGACTCAGTAACTAAAAAGCCTTAACCTTCTATACTCATTAACAAGCATAAGACATAACGGTTTTACGCCAAATTCCTCTTTTCCCCTGTGATTTGAGATAGGGTTGGCATGACCGTGAAGTTCCCTGCAGCTACCGTTGCCGCACCGCTCCCAGCGGGACCATCCGCAGGGAAAGGCTGCACCCGAGGGTGGTGAGCTCAGCCCCGGGGCGCCCCCACACCCCCATCGTTTGCTGCAACGTCTCCTGCCAGGAGGGCACGAGGGAGCCGCGGGCTCCCATACAGCCAGCGCCGCTACGTTTCCTGCAGAGACTTGAAAACCTGTTGCAGTTCCAAAGCGAGCTTCGATTTCACTGTGACCAGCAGCTCGGAGACTCATAGTTACTATACAGCCGAATAAAATATTTTTTCATAAATTTAACGCCAGCATGTCTGTGTTTGGAAACTTTGAAAATCCATGTTGTATGGTTTACTGCACTGGAAAAGGTGCCAACAGAGTTTCAAAGGAAGGGAAGTGTATAACTGTTTCCTTTCAAATGCATTTTCCAATGGGATCCATTGAGGGAAAAGGCTGGAACTAACTAAAACATTATTAAAAACTGTTATGAAAAGAGACAGAGAGATGGAAAAAGATAGACAAAAACTCCAATACACAGCCGAAAGGGAGGGAGGGAGACAGGCAGCAAGAAAAGGGATATGGGCAGAAAGACACTTTGGGTGGGGAAAATGGGGCGAGACGGGGAGTTTTAACTGGCAGTCACCCTTCGTGGTTTCATCTTGTTGCAGATCAATTGATCAGGATCTCAAGTGCTGCTGGCCCGGTGGCACAAGGCGAACCACAGAGTTGGCTGCACGCGCAGCACTTGCGAACTGCTGACCTTCAGTTTTAAAACCAAAAATATTCTTTGGGAAAGAGTTACACCGGGTTCCAGCCCAGGCTGCCAAGCGAAAAACAAGCACTACTAACCTGAAGTAACACCCCCAACCCTTACACCAAAGCAACAACCAGGACTAGTAACCTGAAGTAACTCCCCGGTCTGATTCACCCAGCAGTAACCCAGCATGACATGTGTGCAGGGGCTTGGCTCTTCCTTACTCCCTGAGTGGAGCGGTTAATTCTCCAATCGCTGACACCAGCCGTCCTGATGAGCGCGCAGGATACAGGCATCAGGATACAGGCATCGGCTCCCGCTCCGACGTCTTGGCCACCTACAAGCTATTCGAACAAAGTCTATAAATACCAAAGCGATCGGGTCCGTATAGCGCGGTCACAGCCCCGGTCCAAAACCACCGCTCCAGCCCCGGGGCAGAGCCCCGGGTTTGCCGCCCCGCGAGGGAAGGGGGAACCGAAAGGGGCTGAAAACATACTTTTTGTCAAATACTTCAGTGCCCTGGACATCAGGAGAGGCTGCCAAGGTCGGGGCCCGACTGGGGACGAAGCCGGATCTCTGCTGCTCTGCCAGGCTTCAAAGAGCCAGGCTGGGGGTGGGCAGAGCTCGGCGTGCGCCTGCAGAGCTCCAGGCCTGTGGTTCTGCGGGGTGCAGTAACCGTGGGCTGTAGCACACATGTCGAGGGATGAGGGGAAAAAAATAAACAGACAGACAAAAGAATGAGGATGCTCTGCCAATTCCAATTGTGCAGCTTTTATTTTAAATGCTTATCAAGCTGAGAAAGAGCAGAGTTCTTGGAA
This sequence comes from Chionis minor, assembly GCA_013398295.1. NCBI lineage: Eukaryota > Metazoa > Chordata > Aves > Charadriiformes > Chionidae > Chionis > Chionis minor. The sequence goes on along the minus strand of VZSF01005225.1, from coordinate 61,049 downwards.
AACAAGGTTTCCTTTCTTCCCATGCCAGTGTCAAACACCCTCAAGGACGGGTACAGCACAGGCGCTCGCTGCCGGCCGCCCTCTCTGCAGCCGCCGCCGTCCCGTCCCGTCCTACCCGCCTCGGGAAGGGTCTGCAAGTAACAGCCCTGGCGTTTCTGGTGAAAAGATCTCTGTGATTTTTTTTTTAAATTTTTTTTTTTTTTTAGTATTATTTTTTTATTAATCTCCAATCTGGCTGGCTTCAAATTATGGCCAATTACCCACCAACACTTCTCGCTAATAAAATAAATTTTTACGGGCCCTAATTACTGCTTTCGCTGAACTGCTCTACAGGAAGCCGAGAGGCTGCGGCTCTCCAGACGGCAGCAGACAGCAAAGCGAGGCACCCGCGAGCGGAGCGGCGAGTGACTCAGAGGAGACAAGCCGCCGGAGGGGCGGGTGGCGGGGGGAACGCTCTCGCCTGGCTGGAGCGCGAGACGCGTCGCTTCATAAAAACGCTGCGTGCCATGCGCACGGCGCTGCGGGACCGGCCGTCGGGTCCCCCCAGCAGCGGCGGCACCCGCTACATGTGACGCAAGGCTGGTCCTGGGGGGTCAGAGCGACGGCCGCGGCGCTCCCCCCGGGTATCTGCGGAGGCGAAGCGGCGAGCAAACTGAATTTGGAAACGGCCGCATCAATCACAGGCGGCAGAGAGACGGAGACACCTCCCGTCGCGGCTTGGGGGTCCCCCCCAACGCCGGCCGCGGGGAGGGAGGGGAGGCAGCTTCTCAGCTCAGCTCCCACCTTTGCTTCTCCCCGTTACAAACACAGTTAATTGGAGGCAACAGAAATAGCAGAAAGGTAGAAAATTCCTCTGAAAACATGAAGCCTCCAGCCCGCCACCAGCTACGCACACACTCGCTCTCAGCAGCACGGCGTGGCCCCGAAGGGCTCCCCGAGCACGGAAAATGAGCAGGAACCCACCGGGTGACTGCAACCCGCGGCCAGACCCTCCCAGTTAACTCCACCAGTCCGCGCGGCAGCAGGGAACACCCTCCGCAGCAGGAACGCGGCGGCAAAACCACTGTCCCGGGGCGCGCTGCCGGCCCACGCCAGCCCGGGGCTGCTGGAGTCCCTCAAAGCAGAGCTGCCACGCAGGTATCCAGGCTCAGCTGGGGAAACGCGTCTCCGCGAGACCGATTAATTTCCCCCCCCCCCTCCTTTTCTTAACCAGGATCACTTTAATTTTCGAGGCCTAATGGAGTCCAGCTGCGACGGGGAGGCAACGCCGCAGTAGTACAAAGACAGACCTTTACACGCTGGTGCAAACTTGTACAACATTCAGCACACACACGCGCGCACACAAAGCCCTATAAAAAGGATGCACTGCAGCGGGATATTTTTAGTCTTGACAATACAGCACTAAAAATACGACTTTGCTAATACATCACTACAGAAATATTCCCAGTGTCCATTCAGGAACGGTTTAAAACATTTATTTTTGTTTCCTTTTGCAATGGTCAGAGAGGAGGGAGAAAATAGAAACTCATTGATAAGAGGAAACGAGAGAGACATGAAAAATTGAAAACTACCTAAAAGCTCATGGAGAGGTTTATTTTATTAGTTCTTAATAAATATCTTGCAGATTTCCTCAGGAAATACACCAGATCACATGTAAAATAGTTTGGTACTGATGTCAACTGTGTCAGCATATGAAATCTATTAGGGTGAAGCCACAGCAGGGTGATCAGCGTGCTGAAAAACTGCACGGCACCGAGGCGAGGGGGGGGCGGGGGGAATCTCACGGCCCTTCCAAATTCTTCGAGAGGTAAAAAAGTCAGCCAAGACGCAGAGAGAGAGAAAAAAAGATCCCACATCCTGCTTTGCGCTGCCAGCAATGTGAAGTGCCCAGAGATTAATTCTATGTCTGGCCTGGAAATGTGACTTTAAAGCATTGGAGGGAGCGGGGAGGAGGAGGAGGAGGAGAGAGGAACGAGAAGGCCAGGCGAACCGGGACTGGCACCGTGCCACCGACCCCCCCCTTAGCCCCCCAGCCCCGTCCTTCCCAAGCCGTGTTTCAACGTAGACAGCAGTAAACCCCAACAGACGGCAGCTCCCAGGGCTGCCAGGGCCTCGCACCAGCTGGGGCGCGTCTCCCCGCTCCCCGCGCAGATGGGCCGCCAGCATCACTTCCGCTTCGCCTGCTTTTAAAGACACACGAGCCCATGTGGCAGCGTTTCGCCGCTTCCCCGCACGCCGCTGGGGCCCCCCGGCTGGGATGAACCCCACTCCCAGCACCAGGCACGAGGTCTTGTCAGACCTTGGCTCCCCGGGCCCCGTTCTGAAGGGTTTATGCTGTTCCCAACCCGCCTTTGGCAGCCGGCGCCTCCTTCTCCGTCTCTGTGCCATTAACCGGAGAGCAGGCGCTGCTTACGCAAGACTCCCCTGCTCGGCTCCCGGGTCCGGCGGAAAAGCACCGGGAGTTCACCGAGGCAGGGTCAGGGGACCGCACGCTCCCGGGAGGGACGGGAGAATGGGAGAGCGAAAAAAAACCCCAAAGCCAAAGCCATCCCTGCTGGGCATCTCGCTCCCACCCCATGGCAATGTGCTCCCGTCTGCCTCTCATCCCACCCCGCAGGCTGGGGGATCTGAGAGCGCGCGTCGGAGACCCGCGCCAGTCTCAGGGACAGACAAATCGCTTACGCCCTCTCCGTCCTGCCCTACGAGCCAGCCCCGTGGTCACATTCAACACATCAATCACCGTTAAAAATCAGCCTTCACTTAGAGAAGGACCACGTACCTTCAGAGCCATCACCCAGCCAGGGTTGAACCGCCCCGCTCTGCACTGGCTGCGAAGCCGGACTGAGCGTGGCGTTAGCCAGGGCGACTCCTGAAGGTCAGGATCAACAAGTCTTCACCTCCCTCCTGCCCACTGACTAGCACCGGCCGAGCCACCGCCTGCTGCACGGGCACACGGCAGCCTCGGGCAGACCCTCACCAGGGAAAACAAAAGCTTTCCTTAGTCAAACCTGCACGGCCTCAGAGACACGTGCGGGTAGAAACACAGCCTTGACCGTGCCACCATTCCCAATCTCAGCACTAAGGCAGGAAGAGATCCCAACGAGCCCCCAGCACCGGGCACACGATGCACCCGAAGGACAGCAGCTCATGAGCACATGGAGGCAGGAGGGAGCCGGCAGGGAACGATCCCGCGGGAAAGCCCCCGGGAAGGAAGGTACCCTCACCGAGCTGGCAGGCTGCACCCGAACCTGCACAGGGCACGGGGCGGGCAGCCCTCCCTGCCTACACCTGGCAGGCCATAAAAACAGCCCCGCAAGCTCAATCAAGAGTTTTACAACTTCACAAAGCACCATAATTAGCCTAATTATGCAATGTTCTCTCAGAGAATTAAACAGAAATACAGTAATTGACTCGGCGCTGCTTAGAAGCAGGAGGAAATCAAAGGCGCAAGGCACATTAAAGAGTCAGAAACAACTCTCTAAAAGCGAGAGGATTTCCTGTCACGGTGCAAACATCTAAAGCTTCACCAAAGCCGCTGCACCTGGTGCAACCCCGCTCCGGGTCCCTGGCACCCCCTTCTCCACTGCCGAAGCCGGGGTGATGCAGAGCCCTGGGACAGCTGCCTCGGGTCCCTCCTTTCTCGTTTCACAGCAGGACGGATGGATGGACACTGCGTGCCAGCGCTCCATTTCCTGCCTTTCGTTATATACAGCGACGCTGCTGCTTTGTCGAAACAGCGGTTTTGTTTCAGCGTCCGCGGGGCTGGCCCATGCCTTGGTGGCACCGCAGCATGAAAGCCCCCTCCAACCTGACCTCGCCTGTCACCAGCTCTGTCCCAACTTGCTGCTGGGGCTGCTGAAGCTTGGCTGTGAAGCAGACTCGAGCTTTCTGATTACAAATCATTTCCCCTCTATCTGTCGCCCTGAAATCAGATCTCGGTATCACCCTGTGTTTGGTGGAACAGCTTCAAGGGCAGACGTAAGGATGTGCTCACGTGACAGGCAGAGCGGGCAGAAGCCCCCAGCGAGCTCATCCGACACGGCTCGACGGGGACTTCTGCCGTGCTTCGGCTGGAGGGCAGGACCGGAGAGTCTGACACACCAGCAAGCACTTGGTTTCGCTGGAAACCTTTCCCTTCCCTGCCACAAAGCCCCGCTCCGATCTTTTGCCTCCCAAGCCAACATCTAGATTTCAGAAACCTGAACTGCAAGTGGAAATTCCCTGCAGCACGTTGATTATGGCATCTCCTGCTGGCACTTGTGGCAAGGGGAAAAAAGTCACATGGCTTTCTGGACACACGTTTCGCTGAGGAATCTTGCATCAGAGGGCAGAAGCCAGCAGCCAGGAAAATAACTCCAATTACGGTAAATAAATCCCCAAATATGTGACAATCTGCCTTTTAAACAGGAAACAGAGGGGAATAAGCAAAGGAAGACTTTGGTCTAAACATTGCTGCCACCAGGCTCAAGAGCCCGAGAGCGAGACTCTGAAGACGCGCCTGGGCCAACAGTGTTTTACCTGAACTTTGCTGATGCATCTCAAGACCGAGACAGCTTCCTTCCCTGAAAGGAAAGGCGCCGACAGTTCCCAGCAACTGTGCCAACCTCCAACACTCCCAAACGCTCAGAGAAGATACTCCGGAGGGTCAGCTGCCACCTCCGGACACGTACACGTCCCTCAGGAGGCTCAGGATGAGCGAGCAGCTCAGCGCAGGAAGCTGCGCCGCTGCCGAGATGAGCAATGAATACATCACGCCTCGCTCCATTTTGACCCCCTGTCATGCTACCACAGCCGAGGTCCGGGCTGCGCCTGGACACGGCGAGTAGCAGACATCACTCCACAACGGGTTACGAATAAAAGCTCTTTGTCCAGGCATTGACATCCCCGCACCTGCTTGCTCCAGAGCCTCCGTGCAAGCCTGGCAGCACAGGGAAGGATGGACACCAGTCCCAGCCAGCACTCCTCTGGGTTTCCTCTCCTGACTACAACTCAAACCCGAAGCAAATAAGAGTAGCAACACAAAAGGAGGGGAAGGGATGAATTTAAAGCCAATTCCTTCAAACTCACGGCCTTGGGAAGCGTTATGTCTTAACAACACCTCGCTAAAGACAGCACTACCCAGTCTCACAGGGAAAGGCGCGCAGCGACTGCCAGGTGCACACTGGTGATCTCAGCACAGACACTTCAATCCACACTTGCTCTATGACAACCAGAGCCAGCCCCTGCAGCCCTGAGAAAGCCAGTTAGGAAACCGCTCAGCTCCATCCTCCTTGCATGGAGTGGGTTGCGTTTGCGTTACAAAACCGAGACCCCCAAGCAGGTGGACCCCCTCAGGGTCTGGCTCTCAACGGGGCACAGGACTGCAGAGGCTCAGCCTCCCCACGACGCAGCCCTGACATTGTCAGCACTGAAGACATCTTCATCAATCTCCCTGTCATCGTGCCCAAAGCTGTCATGGCCCGCAGAGCTGCCAGCTCGAAGGTGCTTCTGGTGAAGCACTTATTTACTGGGCAAGGAGGGGAATTAGGAGAAAAAGATTCAATTCTGCTCCCCAGACAGGGGAAGATCAAGTTGCTGCTTCTGCTATCTACAGCCTGAGGTTTATTAAGCTTTGTTTTGTGCCTAATTTTAATACTCCACCAAACCAAGGCAGCCGTCCACAGCACCGCTTTATTTTTAAACTCACTCAAACACACCGGGCTCCCTTGTGTTTGACTCCCAGCACCTTTTGTCTGCTCCAATATGCAAGATGTGGTTAGAGCTTCTTGAGAAGCCATTGAGATGCGGCTGCAGCAGAAGAGCAGTACCTGCTTCCACCCAGTCTTTTTCTGATGCTGCAGTTAGGTTTTTGAGAAAAGCTGTGTCCGAGTGTCAGAAACCAAGCAAGAACCGTGGAGATGGTCAGAGCTGAGGTTCTGCTGAGGGCAGACGCCACCAGCCTCTGCAACGTCTCCGTGGATATTTTAAGGGTTCATGCTTTAGCTTGCAAGCCAGAGCAGCTGCGGTCAGCAAAGCGAAACACACTCTATCCAGCGCAGGGCTGTGCGCTGTGGCAGGAGGGCAGCGGAGCAGGCTGCTGGTCACAAAAGCATAGGCTCATTTCAGGGGGGTCCTTTGCATTCAACGTGTCCTCTCCAGCCATGCTAGGGCGTCGAATGCACACACAAAAAGGGAAGTCCTGTACCAGCTTAGAAGTTGCAGTCGATTTGCACTAACCTATGGAGCCTTTCTTATGTCTACCAAGAAGACTCGGGTGAGAGCAGCGTCTCGGAAGCTGGTGTAGGTCTTCAAGGAGCAAGCAGGACCATGCACATCAGCAAACCCTTGCAAAGGCTGTAGTTAGCAGACACTCACTGTGTAAGAGCAGTTCTCTGCGAGCCAGGCAGAGTATCTCTACACCAAGTGGCCTGTGCAGTACTGACCTACTCTACCGAGCCCTGAGGACACTGGTGTGGCAGTGCAAAGGGGACAGACGCTGCTCTGAATTTCCTACAGGGAGTGGGGCATGAATTCTCCCTTACTGCACGAGCCTTCAAGGTTTCCAAGCCAACCCTATCTCGTACAGAAAACCCAACCGTGTTCCACTCGAGAAGACAGAGGTGGGAGGGCTGTGAACCAAAGCCCAGCCTGCCCCTGCCACACTGGCTGCCTCCTCAAACCCTCCTCACGTCCCACATGAGCTTTGGCAACGCGATTGCCCTTCAAGTAGCGGCTCTTCCTCCTGATCCAACGGCCTCGGCACAGCAGTCGCCCTACAGACTGGTCACTCTGCCCTGCCGTAACTTTTCTCTGGTTGAAACACAAGCCACTTTCCCAATCCTCAGCTAAAGCGCTTGGCCAGAACCTCCCCGTGCCTCTGTGCCCTGACTCTGCTCAGCCCCGGGGGATGCAACTTCATTCCCTACATGTGCTGAGGATGCACATATGGCAGCCCCCTCCCCTCTCCACTTCCACCTAAGCCCGACCTCCTAACAACCTCCACACGGCACAACGCGACCGGCCCGAGAGTGCCAGAAGGCATCCAGGTGCTGCAGCCTGATGCTTCACACCCGCAGCCAGGCAAATTTGCTGGGATTTCCGGGAAGTGTCTCTAGGGTGCCCCGCGCTGCTGCACCCCCACTTTGGTGCGCGCTTGTTTGGAATGCGGGGCCGTCGGGGGGAGAGGGGAAGTTATTCTGGTGGTGGCCTATGAATAACATCCAGTGATTTATAGGAAGTATAATCCAATAATACAGTAAAATAAAACAGTGTGTCTGAGATGGGTTTGATTCCAGGAATTATAAAACAAATTATTAAAGAGAGAGAGAAAGAAAAAAAGCCTCAGAGAGGCCAGATCGGAGTAAATTGGGCACAGATGGGCTGGGAGGGGGTTTCTCTCTCTCCCCTCACCGAGATGCCCCTGCCGCAAGCACGGCTTCAATTAGTCTTTTCAGAAACCAGAGTTTTATTTCCCCAAATTACAGAATTAAAAAAAAATTAAAATTCTTGGAGTGTTTGTGGTTGGGATAAAGAGATCCAAACTTCTCTCTAAGTTGGTTGTGCAGATGGCTACCAAACTGTTAAATGGGCCACCCCACAAAGGTCCCACCCCAGCTGGAGCTCAGGATGGCCCAAGATGTCGGTAGTTACCTACATCCCATGATGGGAAGCTCCATCAACTGGAAGTTGCTGCCATGTAGAGCGCCCTACTCTCTCCGCCTTCCTCCCCTGGGTGGGCCCTCCTTGCCCCATGGTTTGAGGTCTACAAGAAGCTTTTTCACACCTTGAACGCTCCTGACGGGAGGCAGCCAGAAGGTCAGAGGGGCCCTTGCTGGCTGCACGCCTCCGTGGACAATGGGGAGAGCGGCTCACTCGGAGGAATACGCCGTTTGATGCCGAACAGCAGGGGAAGCACTTCATGTGGGAATTCTTTGGCTTCCTCTGTCAGAGAGAACAACAGACCAATCCATCTCCCAGGGTCTTCCCAGTGCTGCCCGGCTGCACAGGCAGCTGAGACCAGCTCCGGCGTGCCTGGTGCTGCCCCCGGGGCGCAGGCACAGCTCAGCTGCCCTCACTGGGCACAGACCACAGGGCTCTGCCTGCGCTCGCCCGAGCCCTGCCGGGCCACACGCTGCAGGGTCGGGGTAGCCGGGGACCGCAGCAGTGACCTGCGTGGGAGGAGGCCATGAAACACCACGTGCCACTCACAGCTGGCTGGCTCTGAAACCGGCTTAAACACCCCACTGCACCCCAAAACGTCAGCAGGCCAGAAGAACACGTGACTTTGCACACACTGATTTACAGAAGAGTGGCAGCTGCTAGCGGGAGGACACATCAAAACCGCCATAGGGGGGACCCATGCTAGGGCAGGGACACCCCAGAGGGACCACGGCCGACCCACATCGCAGCAAAAGAAAACAACTACAAAGCAAAGAGCAGCAGATATAAACCGGTACGCACAAGTCCCCAATCTCCTGTGCTGCCTGTTGCCCCACTGAAGGAAATGGGACAGACTGACCATAATCTGCAGTGAAAACAGGGAAAGCCGAGACGGGGATGGAGCAGGATACATGTTTGGTGTAAGCCTGAGGAAGAGGGAGGAAAGGTGTTTATTACAGCATTTGATTGTTCAAGGTTCGTTTTCTCAATACCAAAATCTGTGATTAAAAGTTTGTGTTCACGGGCATAATATTTTGTAAAAGTTCCCCACGTCGAGCCTGTTTTGCCGGTGACACCGCCCCACAACTGCCAGCACCACTGGATCCCAGCACAAGGGATTCATTACACACCAGACACAGGGCAAGCAAGGAAGTTTACAAGTTTCTCAGGAGGAGCTGGGGCTCCAGAGACCTGGAAATACTAGGCGGGGGAAGGAGGGAGGGAGTAGCTATCCCCAGCGAGAACTACCCCCGGACAGCAGGGAAGAGAGGATCTCAGACAGACCTCCCTCCCCGGCCCCAAACCCACAGATCTCCTCCCGCTACTGAGAGCTCGCAGCTGAAGGTCAGACAGGCCCGTGTGATGGGAAGGACACAGACACGCTCTGATCCCAGATTTGCAGAAGGATTTCAGTAGGAGGAGATCTCTGGAGGTCGTTTGGTCCAACTGCAAAGTTAGATCCAGCTCTGCAGAGCTGACGCGGCCAAGCTCTGACTACGGCGAGCCCGGCTCACAGCTCCCCAGTAACGCTTCCTGGCAATTGGGATGCAGGCAGGGTGGGACTGTTCCCTGCGCCCTCTCAGCCTCCCAAACGCCTGCAGGGGCGGATCGGCCCCCTCGCACCCGCTCCTGCCACTGCCCATGCTACTGCAACCCAGGGAGGTGACTCATGTGCTGGGAAATGGAAACCCGCACCTTCCCGACAGCCGTTTCTGCCATATGCTCCAGCCAGTCCTCTGCCCACAGCAACCCACACGCTGGGGAAGGAGCCAACACCCTCACTCCGTGCTGGGCACTTGGTAATAATTCAGCAAACATTCTTGCTTGCCTTTTAAACTGCAGGCCCTTTGCTTTTTTTTTCCTCCACCCCCTTCTGCACCCAGCTCTTCTCAGTATCAGAGTGTCGGCACTGAGCCCAACCTGGGCTGTGCCAGCACTCCGCACATGAGTGCTCAGAGACCACCAGGGTATTTGCGCTGACAACAGGATTTGCTTTGCCAACAATAGTCTCTGCGATGTTTTAGGGTCACCAGAGCAAGGAGCCCTCAGGAAAATCCCTGAAGGGCGCCAGGCATCAGATGGCAGCCGCAGTGCCATCCGACCTGGAGGCATTTCACGAGCACCGCCACCTGCTCTGCGCAGCCTGCAGTCCCCGGCAGGAATGGGTTCGCTTTCTCCAGAGATCCAAAAGCTGGGAGCAGCTGGCAGTTACCCACACAGGAGACAGCAAACTCCAAGATACTTATTTTTCACATGAGATAAAAAGTGCTCCCTTTCTGTCACTCATACACATCCACAACTCAGCTACGGATGGAAGAGCAGAGTCCAGTGGTCTGAGAGCTGGGATTGCTTCCAGCTCTGCCACATGGGGTTGCTGTACAGCCCAGACAAATCTCTTCCTCTTTTTACCACCAGCTCCCGTCTGCAGCACAGACACCACTATTAATATACCTACCAGGGGGCTGCACAGAGGCATTTGCTCATAATCATAAAGTACTTTGCAGCTCAAAGATAAACACACTGTCGCTGGTTGGCATCTAGCAGGTGGGAGGGCAAGGCTGCCTCGCCAGCAGGACTGACAGTTCCCCCAGGACTTCCCCCGGGAGAGGAGGGTGCCGGCGAGGCTGGCCAGGCAGCAGGCACGGCACACGGGAGCCACTTCCCAGCCCTCCGGCTGACGCCGGTTCAGCTGACCTCGGCCACTAACCACCAGCCTGACAAGTGGCCAACTGGCTCACGAGGGAGAAATCTTCCAGCAGCAGCTCTCTGGGGCTCAGCCTGATCGCCCACAGGGTGGCTTTGACTGAAATCCACCAGCTGGAGGCCTCCATCTTTGGGATCTACGTCCCAAGCCATCGGCATGGAAAACGCTGCCTCCTCCCACCCAGGGAGCGCAGCCCCATCCCTGCTCCCAAACAGGCGGCTCAGGAAGATCTGGGCACCTGCTGCTGTGCGTGTCAGGGGGCCACAGGGAAAGGCATGTCCCCCGAAAGCACCATTTCAGACTCAGTAGAAGAGACTCTCATTTGGTGGCATCTCTGCAGACCAACCTGACAATGGCAGAGACCACTTACTGCCTCGTGGGAGGATGAAGGAAGCGGGGAGGATGAGTAATACTTGATCTCAAGGTGTCTTAATATGGGCAATAGCCTCCAGCCTGGCCTTTCAGAGAGCAGCACCTGCCACCACATCACCCAGCTGCCTGCGCAGACACAAGTGGTCACACTTGTGTGGACCACACACAAGTGGAGACAATGCCACTCTCCCAAGAGCCGAGGCCTCTGAAATCCTCCCAGCCCTTCTGGAGCCAGCGCGGGCACTGAGCAGGACCCACGCTAAACGCTGGGAAGGCAGAGCCATAAAGCAGTGCCTTCCTTCTGTGCTTGATGACTCGGGCTCCAGGGAAATGTGATGCTGCCTCACTCCTCAGACGCCTCAGCCAGCTCCACCGAGGTCCAGACAAGGTCCCTTTGCTGTCCCTACACACGCCGACACCCCCAGGCATCCAACCACCGCTCCGCTTCCCCATCCGTCTTTTGCTGTTGAGTCCCCCCCACCCTTCTCCATGAGCAACTCGGCTGTACAGAGAGCGGCGGATCCCCAGCCCAGTTCCCCTAAAGCAGCACATGGTACCTTTGGGCTGGGAGTTGTACACTGCAAACATGTTGATTGCCACAAGCTGGAGCATGCGGGTGCTTCCGATTGGAGGGGGGCTGTGCTGCAGCAGGACCTGGAACTCCCTCAGGACCTCCTCGGCCACCGCAGGGAAAGTCTCCATCCTGCAGACAGAGAGAGAGTCTGTAGAGCGCAGGCTATGCCCCGGGGCGCAGGGCGGTCAGTTGGCACAGCTCACTCAGTGTCACATCTCCCAGGGAAGGGGGACCCCCTGGGGTGCTGTCTCCCGTCCAGGAGCTGTGGGGAAGGAAGGTGCAGGCTGCAACGGAGGCAGCTGAAGCCTTCCTTAGAGAGGGTAGTGAGGGATTGCTCTGTGACCGACAGGCAGCATTCCTTTGGCAGGAAAACACGGCCTTTATGAGTCATTTCTGACCAACCATTTTTTTCTACTGACTTCTACCAATCTGGGAGAGGTGCCAAGAGGCCAGCAGCTCACTTGGACCAGGAGCAGCCCATGGGACTCCCGAGAAACCCAGGCTGCAGCAAACTGCACACACTGGTGCCACATTGCGGATGTGGCAATTCCAGTGCATTGAACGTTGGCCAGAGCGTACTTCCTCCAGAAGAACGGTGCAGGATCAGATCCCATGGCACCAAGCCCCGTCCCCCCAGGCTACACGCTCCCTGGCACTGTGATTGAGCCCCTAGAACTTCATCACTTAGAGGCCCACAGGACAGGGACTCGCAGACTAACGACTGGCCCCGTCTAGCTGCTGGAAACGTCAAAGCTGGAGCTGGTCCCCGCAGCACACAGCGCTGCTGTCACTCATCAGGACACAGCAGCCAGCGGCTGCAGTGCCACGGCTGGGGATGGGGTGTGCTTTCAACACCGCTCACAAGCGCCCACGGAAATCTGACACATTTATCCTACTCTTCATCTGCCATCGCTGAGGGAATTAGCCGAGGTTGCTTATCAGAGCTGTTGGATCCTCAGCAACCACCCAGCTCAAGCGGGGTCAAAAACTGAACCGATCGCAACGAAGAGCACAGTCAGTTCACAAAAGACTGAGACGTGGTTGCCCACAACAGCCCTCCCAAAGAAAGTCCGCACCTGGTAACCCACGAAGAGAACTTTACAACCAAGAACCTGTGAAAAACATTGGAAACTATTTGGGATGGGGGGGATGGGATGGGGCGGGCTGTGGGAGAAGGTCCTCCTGTCCCATTGCCTCTTCTGCCGAGCTTGCTGTGTGTGTGACTTCTTGCTCCTGCGCTAGAAAAAGCCACAAGTAGACCCAGCAAGAACAAGCATCTGTCTCGCAGCAAGTGCCCGCTCTGGTTATCAGTGACATTGTACTACTGTGCCCACATGGGAGTGAGGCAGCCAAAATCCACAGGGGGCGAGGCATCTGGAGCCAGGGCAGGCAGCCTCAGGGGCCTCCATAGCGATTTCCTCTATCTTCCCCCAAGAGATTCAGATCTCGTGATATCAGCACGCTGCAGGCTGGATTAGCAAGCCACTTCTGGTAACCCACATGGGCAATTCTGCTGGGCTTCCCCAACAGACTTTCAGGACAGTAATAGGCTCTATTTTTAAAGACAAAAATGGCTTTCTTCTTAACCATATTTCACGGATGCCTTTCAACAGGCGGTTCTGCCTAGCAGCAGGGGCACCCTCTCACTGGGCACTGTTTGCTGGAGCAGTTCAAAGTCTCTCTTACCTTCCCACAAACACGGGCTGTAACAAACAGGCCCCTTGTACTTTGTAGCTGTGCAGAACGGAGCAGCTCCGCCGGTACAAAAGCACTGCTCCCCCTGGAAGAGGTAACTTCCCTGGATTTGGGGCACAGCCAGGAAATTAGAGCAAACTGATTGCTTCTAAAGACTTCCTAATTTTGAGAAATCTCAGACCACATCCAGCATTATCCAGCAACATCCTCCTAGGGCAGACAGGACACTGAGGATGGAGGAGCCCTTTGCAGGATGGGTTGTTACTGAGGAGATGAAGATTATTGCCATGGAATAACAACAAGGAGTGAGGGCTTTCTTGGCCCCGCCAGCTGTGCTTTGATACCGCAGCACATCTGGAACGGCATGCAGTAACCCCACTGAGCTCAGAACCAGCAGGTCAGGAGCAAAGCGGAAGCTTTTAATAAATTGCTTACCTGTGGTTTTAGGAGCAAAAGAGTCCAATTAGGGCAACATCATCTTTTCCATACTTTTTACAGATAAATCACTGAAGATCCTGCCCAAAGAGGGCTCAGCTATTCCTCACCTTTTACCTATTTTAAGCGCGGAAGCTGTTTAGCAGGGCTGGACAATTTTCTCTTCCTGTGTCATGGTATTACTTTCTAGTTCCCTTCTAAGTACTTCAGGGGATATTCTACCATTAAACATACTTGGGTTTTCTAAATGACTGTCCTGGGAAGCAACCGCCTCAAATGCTGCATCTTAATTTCACAAAGGTCTCAGGAGCCAAATGTGCAAGCAATCTCTGCAACATCCCCATTAATCCCCCTGCTGGCACACGTTCAACTGGAGCTCGGCCGCGAGCACAGCCCCACAGAGCTGAGGACCAGCAGCTCCCTGGATGCTCTGCCCTCCGGCACAGACACGCTGCAGTTACCAAACCTTTCGTGGGCTCTTGAAGCTTTCCTCCTTTTTTCCTGCGGGCAGGAACATTCAGTTCTGCCTCCTCACTGCAGGCCAGCCCGCTGCCCGCAAGCAGATAATCGGTGCCCTGTGACTCAGGGAGAGATAACAGCCCTGGCAGTGAGCAGATCGCTCTGCCCCTCGCCCTCAGACAATCGGATCGCCAACAAGTTGGCCAGCACAGCTCCTGCTTCCCATCGCTTTACGAAGGGTCCAAAGTCAAGCACGTGCCACTTCTGACTAGCCATCCCAAAGAGCACGTCGGATGGAGCGAGCGCTGAGGCTTCAGGCTGCATGGCAGGATGGGTGCTGTGTCCTGCACTCCTGTGCTTCCCTGCTCCAGGAGGGAAAGGGGACAGGCCCAGACAGAGGCAGGGAACCACACACAAGTCAAAAAACCCAACAGCAGCGACAAGGCGCCACTTTGCACCCGCACTACCTTTATTTAAGTGGCCTGGAAAAGATCTCTCAACCCTGTAACTTGCAGCCATTAGTTCCGCAAGTTCAGCGGGCTCAAGCAGAGACCACCGGTGCCAGGGACCATCTGAACCCACAGGAGGTCTCACCACAACAGCCGCCCCATCACCTGACAGCAAGGGCCAGCCCGGATCCGGAGAGGGCACAGCTCCACGGGAAGCCGATCGGCTGCGAGGGTGAGCACTGCTCTGCAGGTCAGAAGGATGTCCCTCAGGCTGGGATCTCAGCCCAGGCCTGAACCAGGCTCATTTTGCTTCAAGGGTCGCTGTTCAATGACTTGAAACCCGTTTCTGACAGACATTGCCAAGGGCACTTCATATAAACCTGTTCCCACAGACAGGGCAGCTCTCAGCTACGAGGCTTTCACTGAAATGGCAGCGAGGAGGCGAAGGGCAAGGCTTGTCTCGACACGCTCTGGATGGCAGCTTCCAGCCACTGCACGGTTCTGCCTTGATGGCTTTGTGCTCCTCGCAGGCAGCAGCCACTGAGAGCCCCCCAGAGCCACCCCTCCACTGGCTAAGACAGGGGGGAATGGGAGAGGGGGGTGGCAAAACTAGGAATTAAGGGGGATGGAGCATGGTTGGGCGGTGGGAGAGAGAGAAAACAGCCATTAGTACCTCCCGTGCAAATATCAGCTGGCTGAGCTCAGCCTCTGCCAGAGGGTCCCGGTGCACAGGCAGGAGTGGGCCTTGAGGTGGGGGAAGAAAAAGCCCAAACAATAACCAGTGTGGATCGGAGGGCGGGTAAGGAGAATAAGAACCAGGAGGCTAGGCCTGCAAGAATTCACACCCTGTGCCCTCAGCTCCAAACACAGCTTAGTTGCTAACAATATTAAATTCCAAAAAGACTTGTAATGTAGGAAAATAAAATAAACATCCTGCACACTTACCCAATCCTGGTAAACAGCTTCCCATGGGCATGGAGAAAACTGAGGATGAACCTTTTGTTCAGCTGCATGGGAAAAAAAAAAAAAAAAAAAAGAGAGAGGAGAAAACAATTAAACTCTCTCCGATTTCCTGTGAATTAAGAATGTCCCCAGTGACAGAAGAACCTGGCCTGGATGCTGGGGGTGGCACTGGAGATGGGAACCAAATGGACATGCCCAAACTCTTACAAACATCATGCTCACAGACACAGGCAAGTGCCAAACAGCTGGAGCTGGAGCTGGGAGAGGCGGTGGAGACACAGCACCCTCTGCCGGGTCCTGGGCTCCCTCGCAGGGCCACCGGCCCGGCGGGCACCGGCCCCGGGTGTCCCAATCCGGGCAGCTCTGGCTGCCTGTGGAGCAGCTCTTGGCCGAAGGGCTTCTCCTCTGCACCCCGTGAGCCCGAAGCGGAGCCCAGCCGAAGGGCTCCTGCAAAAGGGGCATTGTGTGTCCCGTCCCCCCGCCGTGCAAAGGCAGCATTTCCCACCAATGGGAAAATAAATAAATAAAACAACCAACAGAAGCAACTTGTTCAGTGCTCCGCAGCGCCGGCGGCTCTGAGCAGCCTCCGGTCGACACGGAGAGGGAGCGGGATGTCCTCACCAATGCTCTTCTGCAGAGAGGCCACCACAGCGCCTTCAGCAGCAAAGCCAGGAGCGGCTTTCAGAAGCAAGGGGGACACTGGTGTGATGCTGCGCCCTTTCGTTTAACCCCAGCTTTAAGCAGCTACAGAGAGGGAAGCAGTGTTGGGCTGCATCGGAAAAGCCCCCGAAAGCTTGCGGCAGCGATGCTGCTACTGAACTGCCAAAGCAACAGGGAGCTAACGGGATGCAGGGGAGCTGGCTGCGGCACGTGGTGGGCTTTCTGCCCTCCTTAGGGTCCAGGAACTCCAAAACCCGACTTGAAAAATTACTTACTGTCCTGGTTTGAGGTAAAACAGGACCAATTTTGTTCTGTAACCTCACTTTTTAGCTAGGCCTCTTCTAACTGCTGAAATTACCAGCATGTTGTGCAGAAAAACTGCTCGCTCTCAGAGCGATAAGACCCATGTTTATAGCTGATGCCAAGGCATGGTATGCAGAGAGGCTCTTGCTTACACTTATTGCTATAACGACCAAGGCCAACCAACTTCGTTATTTGCCCCGTTGGAGGGTCAGAAGCAGAAAAGCATAGAGGGGTTGCACCTGCAGGGAGGAGCGGAGAGGGCAGGTGACCCAAACCTGACCAACAGGGTATTCCATCCCCTCTGCCTCATGCTCAGGATAAAAGGTGAGGGATCAAGGGCATTCTCTGTCTCCAATGGCCAGCGTCTGAGGAGGACTCAGTCTGTTTGTCTGCCTTTGATCCTGATCCTGAATCCAGACCTGGGATCCAGTTCCCACCTATCACCGAATCCAGTCTGGGACTTCCCCAGCATCTGCCACTGACATGATCGTCATCCTGGGAGCTTGATAGGTTTTTGTATATATTTCACTATTTTCTTTTTATTATTAATATTTCATTAAAGTAGTTTAGTTCCTTCCAAACTCCTAAGTCTCTTTTTCTCTCTCCCTCCTCTCCTTGGAGAAGAGAGGTTGGGGAGAGCATCTGTCCTTCGCCTCAGTGACCAACCTGTCCCAAACCACGACACTTACTACTGCTCCAAGCCACCTCTGCTAGCTCAGCAGAGCCCTGGGCTTTCCCAGTCCTTATCTAAAGGGCTTTGAAGAAGGTTGTGGGTGGGTAAGTAGTCACTCTGCCTGGCCCTGGAGGTGGCTGTGTCATGCTAGGAGAGGACTGGCTTCGCTCTTACCTTCTCCACAGCGAGAGGCTTTCCTCTGGCGCCTGCACAGCCTCAGCGCGGTGAGAAAAGCCAGGCTCCGAGCACCACGCGGGGAGACGCTGACCAGAAGCGACCCAGCCTGAGCACCACCGCTGGGCTCCCATTCGCACCAGATTTTTATGTCTTGAACCCCTCTGTCAAGGTCAGCGACGCCACTTGCATTTACAGGGGGATGAGACGCGCAGAGGGAGGACAAGGACACCGGGCAGGGCTGTGGCAATGCCCGCCCAGGTGCACGACAGACGGCCACCAGCCAGCACCTCCAGGCAGCACCGAGCTCCCCGTCAGGGATGGCTGCAGGGGACGGTTATCGTGGGCAGTCCCAGCTCTGGCACTACCTGCCACCCTCGTTTGCTGAACCCCTCGGCTCACGCCATGACTTATGCCAGCTGCTCCGCAAGGTGCGATTGCTCGGTTAGGTGTAATTAACCCGGGCTGCATTCCCGGCGGACCCATGCAGGAGAATGATGCCCTGCTGCAGCGTCGCTCCTGGGCCATGTGCGAGTTTAAACATAAAACCTGTCTCATAAAACAAGCCAGACCAATTAAACTGGCCCCCGCAGCAAGGGGTTCTTGCTTACTCACTATTTTACTGCTGCCCTAAAGAGCCCTTTCCACTGGAACTCGGCTGTATTCGCCACCATTTTATTAACTCTGCAGATGAAACCTAGAAGAGACTGGGGAATACTGGGACAGCCCAGCAAAGCCCTCGTTCGCCCTGCCAGCAAATTTTGGACGTAGATGCGTCTCTACCGTCCTCCTTAGGACACCAAGGCAGCTAGGAAGTGTTAATGTATTTATTTCTTTTCAGGCAACAGCTCGTGGAGGTAGAAAGCTGGTTTGCGACCAGCTCTGCGGCTCCAGCTGCAATCACATACCCTGACCCATCTCTACTGGAACGCCTACTGCACCGCCGACTGGCAGCCTGCTTGTGAGGGGAAGAAGAAATTGGGGCAGAAGTTTTGTTGTTTTTTCCCCCCCCAAGGCCCACATTTACCCACAGCCCCAGGAACGCTCAACCTGCAATCCCCGCACCACTTTACTGGCAGCGGGGGAGTACCAAAACTCCCCACCTTGAATGGAAAGTGACGTCCGTGCCCAGCGGGGACGTGCCCAGAGCGTTCCCACAGAGACGCCTGGCTCTGGGAGGGTTTGCCAGGACCTCGGCTTCGCCCCCGTCTTCTCAGAGCAAGTTTCACGCTCAGCCTTTTCACTTACAATCCCAAGGCCTAACCAGTCACACTCCACAGGAACCAGTGCTGAACTGGATCACAGATACGTGCATACATATATATAAAATATTTTTTTTAAAGGAAGCAGGATACCTGCCTCTAGGAAAGAAGCATATTTCATAACTCTCGCCAGCTTATGCATGAACCCAGCAAGCCCAGGCAGAGACCTGTGTGCCCCAGCACTGTGGCATCTCAAGCAGGCAACTCTCACGCTTCTTTCACCACTTTTTCTCTCACAGCCTCAAGGTTTTGATGAGCTCATCACTTAACTTTGGACCTTTCATCTCCGAGTTCACGCTAAGGCCACGGGCTGCTTTGACTGGGCTTTTCTCTGAATGACTCTTGCTGTAGTGACTCACCTGTCCCTCAGTCTCAGGGAGCCCTCCCTGCTCCTCCCGTCAAACACAACTTCTCACGGCCAGAGGGAAACAGTGACTTCCACCGAGCGTCGCAGCTTCAGGGCAGGGAGAAGGAAGTCCCATCATTGCTGTTCTGCATTTGCACGGTGGAGAAGAACACTTCCCCAGAGCTCTACTAGCGCGCTCGCTACCCTGACAGCGCTAGCGTGAGACCTGCAAACTCCTTGCCTTCACCTCACTCGCTGTGCAGTCCGAGGGTCGGACTGCTCCAGAGGTTTCCCAAAAACGGTCCTTATTCCGATGTCAGGATGCCAGGGGAAGACAGGGCTCTCTGCACACTTACATCACAGCCCTTTGCGGGCAGCTTTGCTCCTTGAGCTGGGGAACCAAACTTGGCCGGCCCCAGTTGGTCGCTTGAGAAGAGCCCACCAAGTAAGGCTTATACAACAACGAAACTATGTCAAAAAATGGATTTTGGCCCTTCCAGTTGAAAAGCGGGCATCACAGATATGGAAGTTATGAGCATATAGTGAAGGCATTAGTTATAAAAACAAACCAGCTGTCAAGAAGAAGAAGGGGTCCCTGCACACAGTAGTGCCTGAAGCTGAAAACAGCTGTTTCAGCTGTCATGAGTCAGCATGTGCAGACAGACTAAATCCACCTGGGAAGAGGCAACCTCACCAGAGGAAGCAGCCCACTGCTGCTTGGGGAGCATTCACACACTGCACCGCCAACCAAACTGGATTTGTTACCATGGAAGAGATCAACAGTGACTAACAACTTCTCGCGGAGTGGCTAAGTGCAGAGATAGCAACGGTCCTGGAACAGCCAGCTCCAATCACCGAGAGGCCACGAGGAGTACATCCTGACAACACACAGAACAGAGGTGGTGAGACAGCTTCAGGAAAGGTTTGTCATGTCTTGAGCCAGAAGAGAAGAAAGCAAGACCCAACCTCAAGAGACCGCGCGCTGACCAAAAAGGGTTGAAAACGGTGTCTCCCACCCCGGCACAGGAACACTGGAAATGCCACCGGGGTGTGCAGGAAAAGGAGTGCTACGAACCAGGCTGGGAAGCAGAGCTGCCACGCTCGAACCCAGAGTGGACCCATTTGGCTCACTGCGAGGAGCTTACAGAGCTTTGGCACCTGAGCATCAGTCCCAGCTGTAAAGGAGGCACCAAATAAGGGAAGGATTCTGGAGCAGCGACTCCTGGGGAAAAAGCGTTTCAAGTTAAAAATTGTTACTTCAGGTTTGGAAGTAAATTTCAGGATCTGGTCTTTATCAAGCGAGGCAAACTTTCTTCAACATCAGCAAAGCATCTGTGGAGCAGAAAACGGTGTCAGCGTCAAAATAGGCTGCAAAAGACAAGTCCATTAATCAAGAGACCAGATGCAAAACTGCCTGTAAGAAATGCGCGGTCTCCACCAGAGTGGAAGGGACTGGAGCACAGCGGGACATTCTCCTGAGTTTAGGGGTCTCCTCAGCGACAACGGCCTGGGATACAGACCACAGAGCCACATAGCTCCGCTCCAAAACACGTACCACACTCATCCCAAATATTTTCAGGGTTTCTTGGGCAGCCAGGCTTTTCCAGGCACAGCTTCCTTGCTGAGAACTGTGGGAAATAACATCCGGGCACCTAAACCATGCCATGTTCTTACTACCAGCTCAAGGACTAGATGTACCACGTTAACTATTAAGATTATTCCTCTCTTCTGCAGGCAGCACCTTCAGCGCTTTACACCACCCAGTCCAAGAGCAGCAGTGAGCCCGCCATCCCCCTGGAGACGGCCTTCGAAATACAAGCCTGAGCCTTTATCCCACGCCATGCCAAAGGAGCAAGGCACAGCTCTGCCTGGTGTTTTCCATGGCAGTATCTCGCTCAAATAACACCGAGCACCAACACAGAGCTCCCTGAAAAGCCCAAGATGCTGCAGTGGGATCGACCGGTGAGACACCAGGAGGAGGTTTTTACTGTTACAGGTGCAGCGGCAACAAAGTGCCGGTGGAAAGTGCTTTGTGCAAATGGCTAGCTACATAAAGTAGAGAAGACAAAAGGGCTATTAAGATTGTCTGGCATTTTTGCAGTATTTACAAGATACCCACAGAGCTACGGGCAAATTCCAGCTGGGCTAATTACCATAATCATTCCTCTTCATATACCACCTGCAACCACAAATGGATACTGAGCTCGCCTTGGCTGCTTCTTGCCACGTGTTCTTGCGCAGGTTTCTGTTTAGCAGTCACAATGACCTGCCCCAAAACGGATTAATTTCTGTAGCGTTAGAAGCAATTCCAGTGAGAATCCTGATACTTAACATCAGACATTGCACAAATGTAAAATCCCATTTGCTACGACACAGAAGAAAGAGGGAAACCTGATGTATTGTGGCCTTGAGGCATACAAAATTAATTTCCAGGCAAATAGACCTTGAGACACTTCTGCAGCTTCCCGATCTTTCGGACTGCAGCAGCTCCAGCTCCCGGACACATCTCATGGCTATAAGAGCTGCAAGTCAAAGAACCCAGCAACAGACGAAGAGGCATTGAGGAATTCCCCCAACAAAACCAATGAGCTTTTCTCCCTTCATCACTGCAGGGAGCAGGTGGGACGAGAAGCATAAGCAAGAAAATTGTGCACATCAGTAACCTAAAAATCAAGCAGTGGTAACTCCACTGGCTCCGAAACAAACATCTGACCTATAAATGAATTTAACATTATTTAATAATGAATTTACGCTTAGAAATTTCAATTTAAGGAACCCAGGTCAAATAGAATATTCATATGCGTGTTATTTCCTTTTCAACTAAACTTGTATCTAAGTTTGGTTTCTATAAATTAGTAATATGCAGCATTCTTGAAAAAAAATATTACCAGTAAATACATTAAAAATTGATTAATTAACCTCTTAAAAAGCAGCTGTCTTCAGGGACCCTCACTGAACTGGATAGAAAGAAGCCGGTAGAGACTCACTAGCAACGTTCTTAATCAACGAACTGAAAACAAATTCTGCTGTCAAACTGCCTGTGACACAAAGGCAAATGGAGCAGTACGTAACGATGGCTACAGCGCATTCACACAAGGTTATTATAATCACTTCAAAATCTCGGGTTTTCCAGCATCAAATGTCATGTTATGCATCTGGGATCATGTAAAATTAAGTCTCCAGGAGACTGTGCCCGAGGCAGCTTCTCCGGAAAGGCTCTAGGGACTACAGCGGCTAAGTTCCCAACGCAATGTCCAGTAAAAAGGGTTAATCCATCCCTTAGATGTACAAGCAGAGAGCCGGCACTGGACAGCACATTTACATCTATATACGGCACTGGCGAGGCTGACACTGAAATACTGCATCCAGTTCTAGTGCCCTTATTTTTAAAAGGATGCTGAAAAAATTGGAAAGGGTCCAAAAAACAGCCATAAAAGTGATTCAAAGGCTAGAAATGATGTCTCGAAGTGAAAAACTTAAAACAGCTCAATCTGTTTAGTGTATCAAAAAAGACTGGGAAGTGATTTGATGGCAGGACGCGAAGTGCCTCCATGGTACTTAAGGGCTCTTTACACTTGCAGAATAGCAAAGCACAAGAACAAACTGGAAACATTTACTCTGGAAATAAGGTATAAGTGTTTCAGAACCAGTGCAATTATCACTAGAATGAACTCCCCAGGAAAAGGGTGGATTCTCAAGACTGGATGTCTTTCTGGAAGTTTTGCTTTAGCCAAACACAAGTTATTTGGCTTCATACAGGAGTAGCAGGGTGAAATTTAAGGACCTGCGATATACAGGAGATCAGACTAGATGATCTAATGGTCCCTGCTGGCCATAAACTCCATGAATCTATGCAAACATGCCAGAGAGTCCTCAGCTGAGATATCAAGTTAACTTTCAACACAAAACTTTTCACAAATTGGCTCTGGTGCTGCAGGTCGTTCAGGATACAAGCTCAGCTCTTCAAGGCTGCATCTGGTTAAGCACTGAAAGGCAGATGACCCAGGCAGAGCCGTTCTTTGTCCAGCAGGTAAAGAGGAGGCCATGTGCCATGCACCAAAGCAGCCCCAACCAGCAAAAAGGCAGCTTATACTCAAACACAGACTGTTTGCCAGGAGTAAACAGCATTCCCTTCCTGCGATAGAAAACCGACACCAAGAAACGTGTGATGAGTTCTGGTCATAAGAGATCTCCTGTTGGTGTAGCTCAGGGTGTTGTCAGCCTTCTTCACTACTCCCGAGGAGATTATTTGCGGGGTTAAAGCATGAAGGAGAAAGATAATATGAGAAATTAAGAAAGGTGAAGACTGAAGAGATCTAACCCTGAAAGGCTCGGGATGGAGTTAGGCCAAAAAAAAAAAAAAAAAAAAAAAAAAGACATTTGGACAACAGGCTGAGCAGAGACAGAGCCTTCCAGGAGGATGACAGCATTATCGCACGCAATCCTCACGCTCCCGCTCTCCCAGCCCGGCTCACCGGCAGGGATAATGGCAGCTGCTCACAGCCAGCCTGTGCCCCATGCTCCCACAACCTGGAGGCAGTTGTCCACTCAGCTGCATTCCCGGAGTACTTCCGGAGCCTTCACTTTTACCTGAGCAGTGTCACATAGGGCATGAAAGCATCTCCCTCTCCACTTTGAATCACACAGCAATGAAATCTGCTGGGGAGGAAGAGTAGAGCCAAGGACAGAGGAAATGACACAGATTCCAGCAGGTTCCACTCCCTGATCCTCCGGAAGGAAGTTTCTTTCCTAATACCCACCTCCACAGTGGATACGAAGCCCGTCTGGAAATGGCTCATTCAACACTGAAGAGAAACAAACATTCCCCATGGCAGAATTAAGAGGTTTGGCTCTGGAACATGAGATGCCCATCCCAAAAAGTGTACAACAGACAGCAGAAAAAGTTGGCGTGGGCCAACTTCAGACAGACAAAGATCAAGGTTAGACTAACAAAAAAAAAAAGCTCAAGAGAAATCACTGTCTACAGCCTTCACCCTGCTCTGGGAAATTTCCCAACCCTACTATTAGGCATTTTACTTCCTTTACCCCTACTGCCAATTTTGGCAGAACTCTTGTGTGAAGTGCAAACTCTCCCTCCCCAAATCACCCTGCAGTGCCTGGATCATCAAAACCACTGCCACGAGAAAGGACTAATGTGCAGCAGCAGGAGGGGCTTTGGTTACACACAAATCCCTGGCTGATCAGCACCAGCAGGAGAGGAAATGAGGAAAGAGTGACTGACAGGGAAAGGCGGTTTCTGGATGATTGTACTTGGTTTTAGAGTATGAGAAGCTTGTTGGAACTTGAAGTTTCACCCCCCTCACCGCAGCCTCTCTGAGCACTGGGATATAGCAGAGCCCCTCACACAGGCATAAGTTATTCATGTCCTTGTAGTGCTCCCACCTCTGATCCACCACGATACTTCTACACACATTAGCACCAGATGCCTTTACCGGAAGGAAAACATGTCGGTGTCTCTCCCGTTCAAGTAACATTAGTCCCTGCCTTGTTCTTCACAGTTAAATAAAACCACCAACATGGTCTAAAAAGAAAAGAAAAAAGATCGACACCAACTTCTGGAAACTCTTACCGATAGCTTAGCCTTCACTTTCTGGGTAGTGACAAAAGGTCAAGTTGCGCTGAAAAGCAACATGTGGGTTCTACACGACATGCGTGCACAAGACTAAATCAGTAATCAGGCTCTGCGAGCTCTGCTGAGCTCTGGGAGCTTTAGTGGAGCAGCACTGAGCACCTATGGAAGATCGTGAGCCCGGATAAGGTGTGACAGCATTTCTGGTTGGACTGCTAACGCAGGAACTGCAGCTGAGAAGGTTTTTACCAGTATTTTAAAGTGAAAAACAGAATTTATTAAAAAAGTGCAGGGAGGGTGCACCACTGGCGGGCAAAAAAAGCCAGTGCTAAAGCTGCATGGCTGAATGTCACGTCTCAAACCCAGAGAGGCTAGAAGTGTGGTTTTAGTGTTTAACCAGTTTCAACTGCAGCCTGGCACTCTTTTACTTCCTCCACAGAGAAGTCTTCTCACTGCTAGGGGAAAGAAACCAACCTTACCACGCGAAACCAAACGGCTAGAGTAAAAATAAAGCCCCAAGGTGGTTTGGTGACCGAGGTCGCATTAGGAGGCGGAGGGGTTGCAGGCTGGGGAAAGCACTCAGAAATACTCATGCTGCCAACCGAGAAAGAGATTACAGAAAAGGAGGTAGGGCAGAGAATTAACACGAGTCCAGCAGTAGAGAGGCTGAGAAGGCTCTTTCGCACGCCACCAGCTCCCCCATGCTCAAAACAGTTTGTAAACCGTTTCCTAAACAGAAAGGAAAAAAACCCCAGACCTAGTCCTGACCTCCACGAATGAGTAACCAAACCCAACAGCTTCCTGCAAGCTTGCAGGAGTGAGGGAAGGAGACTGCCCGGGCAGGGCAGAGGGAACTGCAGGTTTCTTCTTCTCAACTCCTGCTCTGGGCACAAAAAATCAAGGATGCAACACTTCTTGTTGCTTTTTTGTGTGGGTGGTGGATAAAGGACAGGAATAAGGAGGGGCAGCCTCTAGCTAGTGCCAAGCATTCCCACCCCACAGAGCTTCTCTGCTCGTTTTTGTGCCGCAGGGGAGGCTCAGCAGAAGCTCGCAGCACTGCAAAGTTGTGGGTCAAGTACAGCAACGAGCAGCTGGCCAG
This sequence comes from Chionis minor, assembly GCA_013398295.1. Lineage (NCBI taxonomy): Eukaryota > Metazoa > Chordata > Aves > Charadriiformes > Chionidae > Chionis > Chionis minor. The sequence continues at coordinate 35,653 of VZSF01005225.1, read as the reverse complement.
AGGGGAAGCACTGCCTCCCCTTGACAGCAAGGGCAGACCGTAATGCAACAGACCACAGACAGGTTCGCTCATGTCAAATACTAGAGAACACCTAACCATAGAGGAGACAAACTTCCTGACTTGACACAAGCCACCATCCTGTGACAAGGTGCTGATGGCAGCCTGACCCAAGGCCTTGCTGTAAGACCTTGTGTGTATCCCGCTATTGGCTCATGCGCTGAGAAAAAACGAGGGGACGCTCCCTCGCGTGTCCCCTCCCTTTGGGGACACATCTACGCCACCACTCTGGTGCAGCTCAGATTTTTAACAGGCGTGAGAAATGGCTTCCGCAGAAAAGCCGGTTGGGCGTTTGCAGTAGTGGTTTCCATACCCTCCGCTCTCGGCACAGGCATATACATACGGTTGGGTAAAAAAACCCTGAAAGCACACAAAAATGAGCACAGGCTTCCAGGGCACCGTGTGCAGCCTGCAGGGTTATCCTTTTGGGGAATCATATCTCCAGCAGCAGGGAGAAGGCAGGCAAAATGAGGGAGCCTTGTACTTCATCCAGCAGGGATTACTCTTTAAGAGTCCGCATGGAAGAGAAAAGATCAAGCCTCATTTTCCACTGTCCCGAGAGGAACCCCCCAGCCATGCTGGCAGTGTGGAAAAAAGCTCCCACCATCCCGGCAGCAAAGGGACATCCCAGAAACAATGAGTTTCCCAAGCAGCCTCTTACCCACACATCTGCACGGAAGACTGGCCATCGCTATAGTGATACATCATTTCCAGTTTTGCCTGTCACTTATTTCTAGTCAAGGGTAATGGAAAAGAGTTACAAGGTAGGAAAAGAGCTGAGGGTGGAGGGAGCCGCTCTGAGCAAACAGGTGCGTCTCTGCGGTATATTTGCATGAGCAAAGCTGGGCCACACTCACAACACAACAGCCTTTAAACAAACCAGACGCTCCGAGGACCGGAGGGAGTGACAAAAAGGCAACCCCAACTCTGAACACGGACCACTACCACTCCCCCGTGCAACTGGCCCAAGCACAGGACAGGCTGATGGAGCAAAACGGCCAAGAAACCCCCATCAAAACTGCTACTAGACTAACATGAGGTTTTATCCCCCCGCTCTCCGGATGCGGAGCCCCAGGGACAGCTCCCCCAGAGGAAAAACCGCACCTGAAACCAGCCAGGAGAAGGAGCCAGCCCATTCACCCGAGGGGCTGCTGCCCAAGAGGAACAAAGGCACAGAGCGGAAACAGCAAACACCACCAAGGAAAAACGGATGTGAAACATGCAGAAGCTGCCTAGGACAGTGACCCTTTTCGCTACGGACCCATGGCCTCTGTTGGGGCAGCCCAGAAGTGCCTTTTCCAGCCTTGGACCACACAGCATCATGGTGCACGGGCGAGGCAAGAGGAGTCAGAAATAAAACTAAGCAGGCACGAAGAACTGAGAAAGACAGAAGGTGAGAATGCTTGGAGATGCCTCGTCTCAAAGAAAAAAAATCAGAGTGAGTTGTGAAGACAGCCCCAACTAGGCATTGTGTGGTAAATTCCCAGTTAGCCGAATCCTGACCTAGAGGGAAAAAAGCAGGACAGCTCTCCCAACCTCCGCTGCTTTGAGAAGACGGTGCAGAGGACCATCCAGCTGCAGAGGACCATTTCCCTGCGTGTGTGGCACTCATCTGATTTTCTAGGACTTGGGAGATGGAAGAAGACAAAGGGGTCCAAAAGAGACCAGCACTACTCGTCTGAAAGAAAATACACAAAAGCACCCAAAGATACGCACTGTTTACAGCTCCGACATCACCATTCTGTCCCCTGGTACTTACACCCATTCCCAGCACAGAGTGACACCTGAACAAATAATAAGCTTCCAAAGAAGAGCACAGTAAGCAATAAAGAAGAAACACAAAAGTAAGAAACCGTCTATCTTCAGCCTACTGAAAGAACTTTGTCCTCTTGTTTTTTGGTAGAACTCCTGGTAGTATTCACTGCTCACTTGTGGAAACCCTGATGGACTGTCCATACTCCCTGCTGCTCAGACGAAAGCCTGTGTAAAGAAAGGGAGGTTAAAACCTGCTCTGAACTCAGGGATACTGCTCAGGGTAATGATTCCATCACTGTTTCTCTGCTGTTGCGAAGGGGTTGTTGCTCCACAGCACCTAGCACCAGGCAAACGCAAAACTTCTGGCCCTAAGCAGCAGGCTGGGGGGAAAACAGGAAGGCTCCTGCAGCTGATGCGCAGGGCTGAGACAGCAGATCTTGACACTGGCCTTAGCTTCCCTAGGAGCTTTTTGGGTGGCCCTACCAAACTTTTGATGGCTCTACAAGACTGCCCTCTCACAAAGAGGCCAGGAGACTTAATTCTTTAATGATGCTGAAGTATTCAGACATCTGGAGAGAAGTATTATTCAATTACTGTTGTGCCAAGGGAAAAACTCTCTTCCCTAATCTTAGCTGCAGCTATGGAGTATTCTTTATTAGTGCATGCACGCTGCGTGATAACACAAGGAAGTATCTACAGCAGAGCACAGGCAGCAGGCAATAACAACTGTGGGAACCTTAACTCAGCATTTCCTGACAGGGGTGATTAAAATCTCAAACTCAGTGTAATATTAACACTTTCTCAAGAGACTGACAGCACATTTGCCCTGTTTACTTTACTAATTCACAGTCTGCGCAGTAAGCTGCTGTCCTGGTTTGAGATACATACGGTACTATCAGATTTAGGATCGATACAGAGCCATGGAAAACGAAACCAGTGGCAGAGAAGAAATGGCAGAGACTCTGCTCTTAAGTTCACTTCGCCCTATCCAGTTGTTTTTTAAAAAAAGCAATACAGCTGTTCATTGCTTCAACCTCCTTTTTTGCATTTCTTATTGGAATCCCACATAAAGCGACCTGATATTGTCAGGTAAGCAGGGCACTTTTCTGCCACTGCACACCTAGAAACATGCAAGGTGTGAGAGACCAACAGAACACAGTCATTCACAGAATGAAACCCCAAAAGGCTGTGGGCATAACTGACAAAACCCTAAGCACAAAACAGCCAGGCTGCAACCCAAACACTTCTTCAGCTCGCTTTGAAACCGTCCCATGCCCTCCATGCCAGCAGTGCCAAATCCAGCTGCAGCAGAAGGCGCCGCAGGGAGATGCATGCCCATCGGTGCAGACAGATGGTACCTTCTTCCCATTCTGCATCTTCCCAGAAAACATGATGTAGCAAACTGTGAAAGAAACAGCTATACCAAACCTTTACCTAAACACACAGTGCCAAGACAAATTGCCAGCTCTGCTTGCCACCTCCTCTTGTCACAGCGGCAGCTGCAGTGTGAACTGGCCTTCTGCAGACTCACCATCACGCTTTACTAACTCCGTACAGCTGGCTCCTAGCCCTGAAATAAAGTAACGGTGTTTGTGTCTTTGTACGGAGCTACAGAAGGAAAAATAAAGTCAGCACTGGAGGGACACGCAAGCACGTGCTGAGCAGGCTCTGCTCGCTGATGGGGCCGGCGTGCACATCAGCAGGTCCTGGGAGAGTCATCATTCAGCATCTCCCTGCCAAGCGTGCCACAACACGGGACTGGCAGCTGACCACCTGCACAATGAAGAAAGCGACCACTGAGGACAGAAAACATCCCAAATAATTTTCTTGTCACCTGTGAAACAGCCAGCACCTCCACAGCAAAAACTCCAGTCACCTTTGGCTCGGGCTGGGCTTGAAGCAACATCCTCCCTTTGAAAGGCAGAAGGAGCCTCTCTCCCACGCTTCTACCCAGTACACGTCCAGAGCTGTTCGGATCTATACTTGTGGTGTTATATCTCTTTCTGGAAGCAGAGCACTTTCCTGTTTTACCCTGTAGAATCCCCTTCTCTAGCCCAGAAACAGCTGCCATGAAGACTGATGCCCAAGGAGCTACCTGCAGAGCACAGCCATCAGTAGAAATGAAAGGACACGGCTTGCCTCAGCCTTTTCAAGGGCTAAAGCTGGCAAGGAAGGGACCAAGAAGGCAATGACACAGTTTAGACTCATTTCCCCAAAACGACATGTAAGCACTGGCACACATCCCCCGGGAAAAGAGCTGTTCCCTTCCGCCCGGCTGGGGGATGTGGGGCAGAGGTGCTGCCAGGATGAGCGCGGGCTGTGCCTGCCCCTGGCGCAGTCAGGGAGGGCCCTTCCGAGGCCAAACAGTGCCACACAGTGGCAACACACGGGCTGTTCCTCTCCTCTCCTGAGGAGGAGCTGCAAACCACCCAAAAACGCAGCGAGGAAGAGGGTAAGAGGCTACAGCTTCAAGGAGCGAGGAGTCCCGAGCTTCCCGAAGAGCTGCTGTCTTTATCCAGCCCACAGCTTCAGAGCAGGGGAGCTTTGGCAGCAGCACAGATTTAAGGTTTCCTTTTCACCTGGTTATTTTGGCGACACGGCCACAGGCACAGCCCCATCAGCAGTTGTGTCACCACAACCAGGCGCAAGCAGCCCGAGTACAATCCCAGCTGCCAAAGCAGCAGTGCCCGAACCTGCGCTCTCAGCTCCCCCTGCCCCTTTGCCACGGTATTTCTGACCGTTCGGCCTCCCAGCGTAAGCGGGGAAAGCTTTCCCCGAGCCAACATTTCAAACAGATGAAGAAATCAAGACTAACGGTAGTAATCAGACACACAATCTGTACAGGCGTTGCCAGCAACCTGCGCTTCGGAGAGCACGGCCCCCCGCTGAACAGACCAAGGGCAAGCACTAGCAACGAGTGCTGTGCTGGAAACAAGACATCACTGACCCCCGCTTTGCCAGCGGTTACTCTACCTCACACGGGAGCGCTGCAAAAGAACACCTCAAACCCACTCACAGCATCTTATGTCAAAGCATCTTCATCAATGATTTATGGAGAGGCTAAAGCTTGGCACGTTCCTTTCAATGATGCTGAGGAAGCAAAGGCCTCCAGAAGAGAAGCTGAGAAGAGGGAAAACAACCAAGGGCAGTAACGTCTTAAAAATGCTGCAGCTACGTGCCAGAGCTTATCTTTCAAAGCTCCAAGACTTCACCCCAGTTCCACCCAGCTGAAGTCACAAACTAGTTATAAAAGTGCTATTGCATCTGAGGAGCTCCGGGCCCCGCAGTACACGGAGAAGGTCTTCCCAGTTCTGCTCAACTCACATCCTTAACAGCCATTTTAGGACAGGCAGCCCAGAGCTCCCTGGCAAGCTCTCCTGCAAACCGTATGTGCCAAAGCAGCGCAAGGATTCCTAGAGGATGAGCTCCCAACCACCACTGCCTTCGCCTGCATTCCTGTGCCTGACAAACAGAGTTCACTCGGGCTCCTCTTGCAAGGTACAGAGCTCAAACAGACTCATGAGAGGTACTGTTAGTCGATTATTTTTTTTATCCTTGCAAAAGAAAGGCACTGGTCTGGCCTCTCAGCAGGACGAGTAATGGAAATATGACACCTACACTGGCAATTAAAACCACGGTTTTCACGTTCCCAGTGCAAACCTCCGATGATCTGGCACTGGGACAAGTGACCCACTTCCCAAACAAGCCTCAGAGCTGACAGGGTCACTGTTAACCCTGGTCTTCAGCATCTGACCTCATTTCCCACCAGTAACCTCACCCAACTTTGAGCCCTCAGCAGAGGCATTTTGCAGCATCTTCTGCTTGTGCCTCTCCTATTCCATATCAGCCACGCCAGCATGTGCTGCCAAGAAATGGATGGTAACAACATGCCTTAAACATGAGAGGCACGAGGTCACCAGCTCCTCAGCCTGACCCAGGCACAGCTCCCATAGGGGAAGCCAAAACACTGGAAAATTTAGCAACAGGAAAGCAAAACAGATCCAGTGTCATTCCACTGCATTCCAAACACATGACACCAAAGCCAACTGCTGCCTCCTGCAGTACTCACGTCGCTGGGGCTGAGGTTCCCAAGACCGTTGTCCTGCTCAGAATCCCTGCCAGACTCGTGGCCCTGGGAGGAGCGGGGGTGGGAAGGATGGATCCAGATCTCCAGCCGCGTGGCATCATCTCCAACTTGTCGCAATGTGGACTTCTTGCCCTTCCCCCGGCGACTGGGGCTCAGATCCAGCACCTGATGTTTCCTCTGCTCCATCTGCTCAGCCTGGGCAGACATGACAGATCTCTCAGGGATCAAAGTTGAGACGTACGTAATTTTATTTACACGGAGAAATTACCGCTTCCCCCTGTTTCAGAACCACAGTAACTCACTGACAGGTCCAGAATTTGGTTTCTGACACTACAGGACAGTGCAGGTGAGAGGTTTTCAACTCCAACTATCCCAGGACAAGAAAAGCTGCGTCCGGTCCTAGGAGTGTGTGACAGCCAGTGTGCTGCATCTTTGACTTGGGGTGACCCTCTCGGCACAAAGGGACGAGCTTCTCTTGTCCACCCCCAGAGATGTGGGGCGCCTCTGGGATAAGGCAACGATCATCCTGTGTGCCAAGGCCATGCCGCAAAACACAGCAACCTACAGCTCTTGCTGAGCTCGGCTGTTTTACAGATTGTGACCTAGAAACGAGATATTCAGCTGCCCAAACAATCCCAAAAGCAATCTGAGGAGAGGCAGAAAATGACACCACCATTCCAAAGGCTGTGTCTTTCATCTGACTCCCAATGTGGAATTTCTTAGAAGTACGACTCCAAGTCCAAAAGCCACCATCATCCTTGTCTCTGGACCACAGCTCTCCAGCACAGGAGAGCGAGGATGGGCAGCTGCAGCATCCCACGGCCCAGCTCCAAGACTCACCTTGCGTTTTGTCTCTTCAAACAGACTCATGAGGCTCTCCTTGGCGGTGAGGATGGGATTGCTAGCAGCCAGACTGCGCATGTAATAGTAGACAGCATCCAGCTTTCTCCTCTGCAAAAACACAACCAGACTGAGAGCTGCCACGCATTCTGAGGCACTCAGGGCCAAGTCCCCATACACTTCACCTTCCCTGTCCGTCAATACACGTGCCCTCTTCCTCTATACTGCCTGGGACAGACAGACATGCCGACAAACAGCGTGACAAGCAGGACCTCGAACTCTCCATCCACATTCACAGCTACCTACAGCCACCAGCACAAAGCACAAGCCCTTTGCGCGGGGTTAGGGTGCGCAGATGACTCCACAGCCTGCAGACTCGCTTGCTCGAGCCCTGAGGCTGCTACAGAAGCCACCAGCCCAGAGGCTCACACAAAACAGCCTCTCAACATCATGGTAAAAGAGTATAAATACTGAATTCCTGACAGTTCAGGAAATAACCCTTTTCAACATTACCGTGAATACGGAAAAGATGCCACATGAGTTTTACAAAGAGCAGAGGTCCTGAAAGACCGAAGGGTTTGCCAGACTTCTGCCAGCAGCGGGGCAGGATGCGCCCCTCATCTCTGCCTGCCGCTGGGCTACCATTCCTGCTGAAGCAACTTCTCGGCCCCTTTTCTCCCACAGGGAGTACCACGAGAAGGCACACCCCAAGTCTTTATGTTACCATGACACACAGCCATTTAGGGTGTTGCCCACGTGCTGTTGGCCTTATAGGCCACCACAGAGGACAGGACACGACACTTTGCTGCTCCAAGCTCCACACTGAGAGTCAGAAAGGGCATTCCCAGCCACAAAGGAAATGCTCTTCTGAACCCTGCAGTTTTGAACGGCTCTGCTTTAAACCAACACCTTTCAGTGTTGCAAACAGGCAGATCCCTACCAGCCCCTGTGTCCGACCCTGATGCTTCCATTTATCTGCCATCAAATCCTTCTCAAAGCAAGTTTTCCTGCATGGCTGGAGTAGCCAGCCAAACTGAAACCTAAAAAAGTCACCTATGGGTGTCGCTTAGACCAGCACTCACAGGTTCAACGAAGACATGGCAAACAGAAACAGCATCCTCATGACAGCAGTCTTGAGCACAAAAATCTCATGCAAAACTTCAAACACAACCCCCTTTTAAAACATCTGCACTCTCAACAGCCCACAAAACAGTCCCCAAAATGCCCATAGCCTGAGGGAGCAGCGTGTATCTAACAAAGCTGCCTGAGGCCACAGCAGCTGGAACCCACACAGCACATCCTGCCATCAGCTTTTTTCTTTTTTAATAAAAAACCCAAACCACCACAAACCAAAAAAAAACCACCTAGGAGCACTGCCCTAAACAATGCCTTTCTCCACCAGACGGAATCTCACAGCCATCCCAGAGGCTCCCCCTATGCTTGCTACATCCTTGCATGATAAGCACCTTACCGTGTAGATGGCCAGAAGCGCCAGCTGGTTGTACGGGCGGCCATTTTTGGGAGCAATTTGCTGAGCCTTCAGATACCAGCTGAGGAAGGGAAGAACCAGAGAAAGAGAGAGAGTTACTGAAAGGACGTCAGGTTGCCTTCCTTGCTGTTAAGGGCAGAGAATTCCCCTCGCAGCACAGCCTTGGCAGTCCCACAGGGAACAGGCCCTTTGCACAAGTGCCCTCTGCCTGCAAGAGCGTGCACAGGCAGTGAGCCTGCGCCCGGCCTGGGGAGGCAGTTGGGGCACGGGATGAGAGGGGCAGATGGAGCTGCAGAAGGAAATGTTCTTGGCTCAGCCTGAAGTCAGACCAGCAAGCACTGTCCCCCGTGAAGCCTCAGGCACAGAGAACAGTTTATTCAGCAAACTTAGTCCCTTTTTCAGCTCCATGGCAGCTAGGACCTTCTTGTTGCTTAGCTTGTTCCCAATATTTTCAAGATACTTAATCATCCCAAGAGAAGAGGCCCCCTTTCAGCGGCAGTCCATTCATCCTTCCATTTTCCTCTCTACTTTCCCTCTATTCTATTATCCACTCTCCAGCTTATATCATGCCACACAGATCCATCAACACTGTTCACACACATCATGAACCCACTATGTTCCCCCCAGCCTCCCTGAGATACCAGCATACTCCACGACATCCACAGTCTCCAAAATGGACAGCTTTTCCTGCCCCATCCTCCTAAGCGCTAAAGATTTCAGGGCTCCATCCCTCTTGCTGGGCTCACTTGTCCCCCTACTAGTCTTTGCTCCAGAAAAAGACAGCAGAAAAACAAGAGCGTCAGGAAGCAACAAGTGCCAGTAACTCCTGATGCAGTTAGAACATATGGGCACATATGGGAACCTCTCCTAGCTGAAAAGCTACCAGAAAATAAAACAGCCATTCTGCCAGCCTCAACAGCATAAACCCTCCCTGCTGTAGGATCAGCACAGGACAACTTCCACACTAGATGGCTGGATCTGTTGGCTTGCTCTCTGGGGCAACAAAACAGTCTAGGCTACATCCTTCAGCTTCACAGGACTCCACCACAATAGAGAGGCATGAAAAGACTCCTTTGGCTACAGGCAAGTTTACGCATTGAAATGAGATACATTCCTTGTAGACACAGGAAGAGCTGCGCTCAGCGCTACAGTGAAGAACACAATACCTGCGTGCCTTTCCGTAGTTGGCGGTGTCATTTGCTTGTTCTCTGTATCGGCAAATGTCCCCTTGACAAATCATAGACCTCTGAGCACTGATCAGCGCGTACTTCACCTGGAAAGAAGCATTTAATACATCATGTGGGACCTGGGCAGCCCTGGCTCACCTGCAGTCCTGGTGAGCACACAGGGGCTGTAGAGAGCTAAGAGGAGGTCAGTGACACACTGAAGGTCTCACAAAAGGGCAGCAGAATGAAATGACAAGGCTCCATGGCATTGGTTCAGCATTTGTAAAATCAAGCCAATCCCCTAAACACCTCCCCTCTTACAACAATGTCCCATCTCTCTCCAGAAGACAGTTGTTCAGTCCATGACCAATTTGAGGACAGCTGTTAGACAAACACATCTCTCTGGGAACGGAGCTGGACTAAAATATCCTTTCCCAGCTGTCCCTCGCACCTGCACTCACAGCTCAGGGCAATACAGTGTCAAGTGTCAGGGAGGCAGCACAACTGTTAGCCTTCCTTGTTCATTATTCGGGATTCCACAGACAGAAATAAGAGATGTTCAATGTCAAAGGCAAAGCCAGGGTACTTTTGGATACTTCTTTCCCTTTGTTAGCCCTGGTCACAGAGCCGGTACAAAAAAAGTTGTTCTTTGCAAAGGCAGCTAAGAAATGTTGACGCACCAGAGTTGGTCCAACAAGTTCTCTAACAGCTGAGAAAGATTCCCTGCAAACATACCGACATCTGTTCAGAGTACAGCTGCCTACCTCTTGGCAAGAGCAGCACATTGAGTTCAGCATGTTGGCTAAGATTCACAGGATGAGAACTCTCCAGGAGGAAGCCAACCTACCATTTTCCTCAGAGGCTTACTGCGGATGGCCATCCCGTCCATATAGTCCTCGAGCTTGAACTGATATGACACCTGCAGCTTCTGGAGTAGACCATCAAAAAAAGCAGTGCCCTGCAAAACACACACATACTTGGATAGCACAATCTTTCTGATGACAAGGACAAAATCACCACACCATCCCTGCCACGTGCAAGAAAGAAGGTCTATCTCCCTGAGGGAGAGAGTGACAGAGGCTGTTTCTCTTCAGAAAACAACAAGGAGGCTGGGGGATCTCCAGGCTCAGAGGTTTTCAAGACTGAGCTAGACAAAATCAAGACTGACCTGATCTAGTGTTTGAGGAACCTTGCTTTGAGCAGGAGGTTGGACCAAAGCCCTCCAACAGTCCCTTCCCACTGACCTAATTCTATAAAACATGTCCTCTCAGATCTGTCAGCGTACCTTCTACAAAGAGGAAACTGAGCCTCACAGTTTAGTGGAACAACTTTTAAGCAAATCTGATAAAGATGGCACAAACACCTCCAGGAATGCTTCTGGTTATTTCCACTTCAGCACAATCATTTCATTTTGGCTTAAACCAATTTTTAATTAACATAAAACACACTGAAGCAAGCCTACTTTAAATTGTAACAAATGTCTACCTGAACCCACACCTGCCACACTAAACCATAATCCATCTGAGCATCCTCCTTCCACAAGGATGGCCTAAGGCACACAGAGATATCAATAGGATCAAGAAGGCTACTTGCTCAGTTACACCATCCCATTCTAAACAGCAGCCAATCCCACCCAAAGGTTTAGTGGAGTTTAGGGATGTTTCTCTCTTCTTACCTCATCTAGAAGCTGGAGCAGTTTGTTCCGAATTTCTTGGGCATTTTCCCCCTGAGGATCCTTGAGAAGCTGCCGGAATTTCTCAATCACCTGGTAAAATGCGTTCTTCCACAGCAGCTGGTCCACGTTCTGGGTATCGGAGAACTCAATATCCATCAGGATACACCGTTCGTACAGCTGCAGCATCTCCACCCTACAGTGAAACACAACCGGCAGTCAACACAACAGCAACTGCCCAGCGCGGACCTGAGCCACCTGCCGGTTTTCATCCACCAAGTGTGAGACATCAGCAGTTCAGCCAGCTCGTACATTATGGAGAATCGATGCTTCCACATGCATCCCAAAGGGAGATGGAAGCTGCTGCAAACACCCACACTTCCTGCTCTAAGAGGGCAAATCTGAAAGGATCACCTCCCTCATACCAGAATGGATCAGGGCACGGCAAAGAGCAAGGAGCTCTGCTACAAGCTCCGCCACTGGAAAGAGCAAGGCACAAGTGTCGCCTGACACACAGAAAGAGCATGTGCTGCCAGGCTCCGCTCTTTCCGAGCACAACATCTGGCTACTACGGGCCAGGAACAAACACATGGAGAACAAGAGGGGCAGGACAGGTCTTGCCGTTAAAATGATCCCCACCTCCCTTCCATCCAACCAAAACACACAGCAGAAACAGAGGCCCTGCGTCCTCAACAAGGAATGAGAGCTGGGTTATGTCACACCTGAATGAAATAAAGCCTCAGAGTCCCAGAAATCGCATTCCCCTCGCCAGCTATCTACAGCCTTACCCAGATGCTGGAGCAGAATTCCTCTGCTGAATTTAACAAAATAGTTGCAGGCTAGAAACGGCTCCACGATATGCAGGGCAAGTTTACGGTAAAGGGGATCCTCGGCTGTCACTGCGTTGGCAGCCTTATCCCTTGTAACGCTTTGAGCCCTGCACAAACCAGCACAACGGTGTAGACGGTAAAGCCTGGAGCGAGGCCAGACGGCAATGCCTGGAAGAGCCTGACAGAGTAAGAGAAGGATGCTGGCAGGTTCCCGTGCAAAGCGCAGAGCACGGTTCAGAGCAGGGTTCAGCTGCCCTACCCCACGCAGTGCCCAAACCCTGCACACACAGGCACGGACAGCACAAACACCGGCCAAGAGAAGCAGACTTTTCTGCAGATGGACATTCGATAAGCAGCATTTGCACCCAAAAGCCTCAACACAGCTCCACAGACAGTCTAGCAGCATGCACCCGTGCACAGGCAGGGGACACTCCGAGACAGACGGACGCTGCTGGCAGGGACAGGGCCAACCATGCCCATGCTCCCAGGGCAGGGTGGGCTTCACATGGGCCACAGCAGCATTGCACAGTCCTTCCTCTCCCTCCAGACAACAGCTCTGGGTGACCTCGACACCTTGAGGAAGACCTGAAACCTCCAGTGCTGCTTCAAGTGCAGACATATCCTACCCTGTGGTCTACAGCGCAAGTCCCCAAAAGACAGAACAAGCCCTGAAATGAGCTCCCCTACTAGATTTGCTGCCAGTCAGCTCCAAAAATAAGTTTCCAGAGAAGCCCCAGGGACACAGAGGTCACAAGTAAACGTGAAAGATGCCAAGTAGAAACTTGCTACAGCCGTGTTAACTACCCTCCAAAGCACCAGTGTCACCTCCCTCTCGCTGGTGTCACCAGGCTACTCCCACTGGACTGCCGCATGTCACAGGGTTGAGTGGCGTCAAGAGCAAAACTACCCGGCACTCAAAAGGCGCTGTCACTGTTACACAGCATCAGGAACCCACACAACACTTTGCGAGCACACCCCGACAGTCGCCACCCCTGAAGCCCACAATGCAAATCAGGCAGCAGATAACAGAGGACAGGTAAGAAAGCAGAAGTCCGCCAGCAAATACCGAAAGCGCCTGAGAGCACTGGAACTGAGATAGACCAGCTCCAGCAAGAGCAAGAAGAACCCAAAAGCTACGTGCAGCGGGTGTTCATCCTGCTCCCTCACATCCCTACCACACAGGCAAGGCATTCCGCAGCCACAAAAAGCCACAGCTTAGCTGCCAGCCGAGGGAAACAGTGTCTTCACCCAGTTTCCTTCCAATGCCCACACACCACTGGCACATGACGAACAGTCCCAGCACTCCAAAAGCTAGCCAGCCACTGCCCCACCTCCCAGTCTCCGAGACATCAATGTCTCCAATATAGCACATTCCCAAGGAGACACCATTCTCTGGGTAACAGTTCTGGTAGCTGTTTGCCCTGGAAATGACTCGGTCACGCATCCCTCTACAGCACAGCCACAAACCTCAGCTGGGCCATCTTCTCCAGCCCCTCTGGGCTGATGCGGTCTCTGGAAAGCAGATTGCTGAGCTGCTGCTCCTGGTTCCCAGCCTCGCGGAGGAGTTTGCTGAGCTCCTGCTGCTGCATGTTCCGCATCTGTTGCTCCATCTCGGGACTCAGAGGAGTTGGCGGCAGTGGGCTGCACATGTACTGCCCTGCCTGGCCAGGGTATCCAGGGTAATAGGCTCCTGGGTACACACCATTGCTTGGACCCATAGGATACTGCAGGGAGTACCCGCCATAAGGATACTGGGGGCCTTGACCAGAGGCCCGAGGGTAATAGTAGGGGTTGTCGGAGTTTTGGAACTTGTAGTAGGACGTCTGGGCCTGGCGGGCTTCCCCCCAGGAGGTGGGGCTCACTTCATCATCCGTATCTAGGAAGTGAAGCTGAGCAGTTTGGCTCTTCAGAGCGGGTTTTTGGTCCGGGTTGTTGGGGTCCCACAGCCTGCGAGCGGTGCCGCCTCGGCCCCTGCTTCGGGGGCCTTTACTCCCAGCCCCACCGAGCAGGAGTCTGGGCCCAGGGTGACTGGGTTCTGGGGAGCCTGCGGTGCTGGCAGAGAGGTCCGTGTTGGCAGGCAGGAACAGAATCCCACGGCCCCTCCCTTGGGGCTCTCTGCTCTGGCTCCTCGCCTCCGAAGCCTCTGAGTCATTGCAACTAACAAACGCCTTCAGGGGCTTTTTTTTATCTGTATCTGCCAGACTGATATCCCTGTTCATAGTCTTGCTGTCAAATGTGACTCGAAAGTGTCCCTTGACTTCCCTGCCATTACTGTTCCATTCGCTTTCACTCCTAGAAGCTCGACTCTGCTCTGAACGCTTTTTCTTGTCTGAATTCCTGCTGGAGACATATGCTTCTGCCTCATCAATTCTGTCATCGTCCAAGGAGTCAGTGGAGGACGCAGAGAGCTGCTTCCTAGGACGTATTCTTTCTCTGGCACGCTCCTGCCGCCTCTCCACCCCGTCCACGAGTGGGGCTCCATCTACGCTGTTGTTGCTTCCAGCCGAGCTTGTGCTGCAGGTGCGGTATCGGCTCCGCCGCTTGTCGGAGCGGGAGTACCGTTTGGTAGAGCCCAGCTTCCCCTGCAGCACCTCATCACTTGTTCTCCTGATCCTGTCACTTCGCTCCATTCTTCTTCCTTTCTCCCCCCTTAAGGCTTTCACTCCTTCCCCTGCCTGGCTGCCCTCTCTATCCTCCTTGCTGGATTTGGTTTTCCTGTTATTGTCTTTTCCAGTACCTTTCTCAGTCTTTTCATCTCTCTCAACTTTCAGCTGCTCCATCTTACTGGTGACTTCCTCGGTAGCTGACCGCAGGGCCGGTTCTTTAGCAGCTGAATGCAGGCGTTTCCCAGGCTGGTAGATCTGCTGGTCTGGCTTCTTAGTTCTCCTGGTGGTCTTGGGACACCATTCATCTGGAGCAGGCTGCTTGGACAAATTCTCCTGGCTCTGAAGACCATCTTTAGTCTCTATCTTTTCATTTTCCTGCAAAGGACTGTTTTGCTTAGGACTGTCATCTTTGTCGAAATCCCCTGTGACTGGTGTGTCTCCTCCTGAAGGGCCCTTATCGCTGGCACTCTCCTCCTCGGCTCTGCTCCTCTCCTCCGAGGCCTCGTGCTTTGGCAGCACAAGTTTGTTTCTCAGCCGGGAGAGGCCAGGCTTGTAAATCTCCAGGTCTGGGCGCCTGTTGTCTTTGCGATGCCTCAGCTCCTTCACTTCCTTCATGTTTTCTAGGAAAAAGTGAGAGAAGAAAGTTATTCCCACCACAAAGCAGCCAGGGAGGGTGGGGAAAAAAAACCAGACAAACAAAAAAACCCCCACCAAAACAACAAGACAAATATTCAAGGAGAAATATTAAGTAAAAGCAAATAGTCTAACGCCCTCAGGGCATCTCCAAGAGACCAAATCTGAAACTCTCCAACAAGAAATCACAGAGCACGAGTAGGAAATGAGAAAGTACAATAAATCTGATCAAAATCCTTGGCCTGAGTGAGTTACAAAACACATCCCACAACTGTTCAACTGAAGAGCCAGCAAAATGAGAAAGTGACAGATAACACACAGCACACGGCTTGAACGCTCGTACGCAAGTACCGGGGTGAAAAGTTTTAGCGTTACAGGATCCAGCAGCAGCTGCCTGCCTGCTGCCAGCACAGAAGGAGCCTTCCTCTCGGCAGGTGCTGCCTTCTCCGGCAGCCCCCTGCTCTGCCCACCGATCCTTGGGAGTCAAAGATGCATTTCCCCCCCCCTGACTCGCTCACAACCCGGTGACGTTTCTCTGCTCCTCTCTGTAAGTGTATTTACACAAAACCTCGTCAGAGAACACGGCCCGGACAACGCGTGGTTACACGTTTCACCGAGCCAGGCTGTTACACGCAGTGTTTCCTCAGCTTTTTTCCCCCTGGCAGTAACTCGCACCAGCCCGTACCGCCGAACCTCAGCCAGGCCAAAGCCACCGCTACTAGGGGCCGGGCCCCGGAGGCGGCAGAGGGGTCCCGGGGGGGAGAAGAGGGGCAAAGCCCCGCCGGCTGCCGCTGCCCTCCGCGGGCGGCCCTCGTTCTCCGCACGTCGCCGTCTGTGTGCTCTCACCCCGGCGACAGCCGTGTCCGGGGCGACGCGGCGACCCCCTACCCGAGGCGGGCGGTGCGGCCGAGGGGCCCGGCCCGCCCCCAGGCAGGTACCGCTGAGGGGAGGGAAGGGGGGGGTAAAGGGCCCAAGCAGCAGCAGCCGCCCCCGGCTCCCACCGCCGCCGCCCNCAGCGCCGCGCACATGGCCGGGCCGGGCCTCCCGGGGCTGGGCGAGGTGCGGGCGGCGGCGGGGCGGCTGGACGGGCGGCTGCACCGCACGCCGCTGCTCACCAGCGGGAGTCTGGACCGCCTGGCCGGCCGGCGGCTGCTCTTCAAGTGCGAGCTGTTCCAGAGGACCGGCTCCTTCAAGGTGCGCGGGGACGGCGGCACCACACGGGCTCCGGGGCGAAGGTCGCTTCGGCCACCGGCCTTCGAAGCGGAGGTGGCTCCTGCCACCCTGCACGGGGGAGGAAGCGCTTCCCAGGGCACAGGGGAGGCAGCAAGGAAGGGGAGATGTAGGTTAGATCTCAGGAAGAAATTCCTGCCTGTGCGGGTGGTGAGCCCCTGGCCGGGGTTGCCCGGGGAGGCTGTGGCTGCCCCATCCCTCGAGGTGTCCAACGCCAGGTTGGACGGGGCTTGGAGCAACCTGATCCAGTGGGAGGTGTCCCTGCCCAGGGCAGGGGGTTCAAACCAGCTGTTCTTTAAGGTCCCTTCTAACCCAAACCAACCTGTGATGATTCTACGCCATTCCCCACCTGCCCGCAGAGCCCAGCACACACTGGCTCCCGGGCGGCGGCACTGAGGGTGCTGCGCTCACCTTCCAGATCCGCGGTGCCCTCAACGCAGTCAGGAGCCTCGTGGAGGAAAGCGAGCGGGCTGGAGCAGAGCTGCCCCGGGCCGTGGTGACACACAGCAGTGGGAATCATGGCCAGGCACTTGCCTGTGCTGCTCAGGCAGAAGGTAACACGCACCCCAAGCTCCAGCTCCATCCCCGAGAGCGGCCGCGCAGCCGGCACGAGGGAAAACGCAGAGCTGCTTTCTGGGCAGAGGCAGCTCCAGGCACCCAGTTCTGTCCCCCCGGGACATAAGCAGGGGTGTCCCTCGCCTGAACAGGCACAGCCCAGGCTGCAGACACGTCGCTCCTGCAATGCTAATTGGCTGCTTGCAGTTTTTTGGCTGTTGGATTTGCCTCCTCTTTCATCACACAGGGAT
Source organism: Chionis minor (assembly GCA_013398295.1). Taxonomy (NCBI): domain Eukaryota; kingdom Metazoa; phylum Chordata; class Aves; order Charadriiformes; family Chionidae; genus Chionis; species Chionis minor. The sequence continues at coordinate 18,482 of VZSF01005225.1, read as the reverse complement.
TCCTGCCTACGTCGTGGTGCCCCGGACAGCCCCACGCTGTAAGCAAGCCGCCATCTGCGCCTACGGTGCCACGCTGGTGCCCTGCGAGCCCAGCGACGAGGTAAGGCACAGGGGACAGGAGCCAGGGACACAGCCCAGCCGGACTGGGAGACGACCATCTGCACTCTTTCCCTTAGTCCAGAGCCCAGACAGCAGCACGCGTAGTCCAGGAGACAGGAGGAGTCATGGTGCACCCCAACCAGGAGCCGGCGGTGATCGCGGGGCAAGGCACCATCGCCCTGGAAGTGCTGGAGCAGGTGAGGGAAATGCACAGCCTGGCCCAGGGCTCCACTCCTCGCAGGCAGGGGCGCAGCAAAAAGGGGGTCCCTGAGGTGCCAGAAGCACTCACGTTTCCTTTCTGCACAGGCGCCCGAGGTAAACGCAGTGGTGGTTCCCGTCGGAGGTGGAGGAATGATTGCAGGAATAGCAATTGCCATCAAGGTAGGCAAAAACTCAGCTAGGAAGCGGTGGCTGCATCTCCTTGTGGGAAGGGCAAGGCTTCCAAAGACAGGCAGCAACTTTTCTCTTTAGAAATGCCGAGACCCCGCTATGGAAATCTCCGGGTGCCCGGGTCTGCACAGCAGCAGCAGGGGTGTACTGGGCCCCCCTGCGCCGGCAGCAGCAGCAGCGCACAGGCAACGCAGTCGTTTAAACCCCTAAACTGCTCCCCACAGGCTTTGAGACCAGATGTGAAAGTGTTTGCTGCCGAGCCGTGCAATGCAGATGACTGTTACCAGTCCAAGGTAAGAGGGGAACTGACCCCCAACCTTCACCCGCCGGACACCATCGCAGACGCAGTTAAATCCAGCATCGGCCCAAACACGTGGCCCATCATCAGGGATTTGGTTGATGATGTCCTGACAGTCTCAGAGGAAGAAATCAAGGTAAACGCTCCCGGCTCCCTTCTCACGGGAGCTGCCAGTAGGCAGCTGCCTCCATCCGCGCTCTGCCCCTCCACTCTCCCCCCTCCACTCTCCCAGGGCAGCACAAGCCCCTGCGCAGCACCGCAGCTGTGCGACACCCACACTGTCTCCAGCTGGAAAGGGCTGGCGGAAGCTCTGCTCTCCCTTCCCAGAGCGCTGCAGAGACGTGCACGTGCGGTGCCCTCCGCAGCCCTGGAGCAGCCTGTACTTGCTGCTGGGATGACAGCTGCTGCTCTGTCCCGACAGCGAGCAACGCGGCTGGTGTGGGAAAGGATGAAGCTGCTGATTGAGCCAACAGCGGGTGTGGGAGTGGCGGCCGTGCTCTCGGAGCGGTTCCAGGAAGTCCCCCAGGACGTGGAGAACGTTTGCATCGTGCTGTGCGGGGGAAACATGGACCTGAGCTCCCTGACCTGGCTCACAGACATCCCGGGAAAGCGGAGTGAGAACGGAGCCATGGCTCAAGCGGCAGAAACCTCACTCTGAATTTGGGACGGTCTGATTTGCGCGCTACTAAACACAGATGAACGACCCCAAACGTCTGAAAGTTTTTGTGGAGGGATAAGGGAAGCTGGTGTTGGTCTCTACAGCACAGAGTCATTTGGTTCCAAAGCAAAGGGTCACTACTCAGGGGGGAGGGGGGGCTTAGAAGCAAAGCACTGCCTGTTCTCCCCTCCCCAGCCGCTCTGCTCTGGGACAGGCCTCCAGTGAGCTGCACCCAGTCACTCTCCCCAGCTGCCACTTCACCTTTCCTTCTCGGCATCAACAATAACTCCCAGCAATCTCCCGACCTTCATGCAGCAAAATCCCCTCACCCACTGCTATGGCAGGGCATGAGGAAAGACAACAGCCCCCACGGGCTAAGGGTTTCACAAAGAAGGGGTGCACACAGCCTCCCCGTTTGGCCTCCGCAGCCAGACACCACCAAGACACGGGCACTTAAATGTTTCTTAAAACGTTTTCCATTAAAATAAATAGCTGTAGCTGGTACCTGAGCAGCAGCTGGTGAGACAGCCGCCCCCGCACAGACCCCAGCAGTAATACAGGCAAGACATCAGTGCCGTCCTTGCTGTGCACGGGCTGAGAACAGCATCCGGGGAGCTAAGGCACAAACTGCATTTGGCATGCTGGAGACTTATTCCATTTCCACCTCCTGCACCGGCAGTGCACTCTCACTCCTCACCCACGGCACAGGCTCCGGGACATGGGGGTCGTAAGTCCATTTAGGATAAACACGCTTGTAGAGGTTCAGCAGCACAGTGTCCTGGGACTTTAGCTGTCCGTCAAAGTGACACTTCATGTGACCATGGGTGCCTAGGCAGAAAGCAGAAGAGGCCATTAGCTGTCTCTCCTGCCCTGGGGGACCACCTCCTGCCCAGCATCCCAGAGATAAATACAGAAACAAACCTACCCAATGGCTCTTTGATGTGTCCTCTACGACCCCACTTTGTCCTCAGCTCCACTGGCTTAAACCACATCACATCCTCTGGAGATCAAAACACAAAAGGCAGCTCAGAAACAGGCTTTGCTGCACCAACACAACCACCCCCCGGGGAAGTTAGTTCTGCTTCCACATCCCCTCTTCCCACCACACAGAGACAGGCTGTACCTCTGTTGAAGAACATGTATCTCACGACAGCCGTCTTGGTAAAGATCTTGAATGGATGGCCACTGAGCACCAGCCGCTTGATGACAATTCTGTCCGGGTCCACAGAAAGCAGAGAACCCGCGGCAATGAGGTCGTGCATTCCTGCAAGGCAGAGTCACGAATGCACCCACGCAGCACCACACAGGTGCCTCCATCACCTTCTCCCCCACCACAACCCCTTCCCTCAAATGGTTCCAGGCCCAGAGCAGGGACAGATAAAGGTGCCAGTGACACCGCGGATGGAAACGTGTTAATCTGCTCTAACAGCATGAAGGGGACACCTTTTTCATGTCATACTTTCTGGATAGATGCACTTTCAAGTAGGGTATGGGAAGGGCCTGCTAACTTTTGTTTCCCAGACACCGCTTCCTCAGCACTTACCAACTTACCGTTACTTCTCTGTTTAAAAAGCAGCACTGAGGCAGGAGGGAAAGTGATGGGGGCGTAAACAGTCACCACCAGGGCAGCATCCAGGCGCAGGAAACGCTCCAGCTTGTGCTTATCAGCTAGGACAGAACAGCAATGATCAGGTTCAGGCCAACAGCAGCCCTTGGAGCTCTAGGAAACCCCACTGAGCCCATTCTTCCCTGGCAAACAGGCTCTTGCCCTTTAGGAAAACATGTAATAAACACCCCTCCTCTCCTGGCACAGAGTATGTGGGAATGAAGGCGATTCTCTGAGCTACCAGCTCACTCTGCAGAGCCTGCCACCGCCTTCCCTGGACCAGGGAGCCACCTCGCCCAAGCCCTTCCACTCCCCTCCATTTAGCGCCTCCCCTGGAAGCCTCAGAGCCTAGGAGTGAGTCTTCAGAAGAGTCCTTCAGCCAGGTTCAGACACCACGGCTAAGACATCACAGGCTTCCTGCCCTAGAAACCCCATCCCCACCTCCTGGCGTACCCGTGCCCACCTCTCTGCTCCCTCACAAACCTGAGGTGTGCTGGGAGAACAGGGGGGATGCTCGGAAGCGCCTGAACCCACAGTGAAAGATCAGCTCCTCCTTTGCCCTCACTGGCTCGCTGTTGCTCGGATGTCGCCGCACCAGGAAATTCAACACGGACATCTGCAGGAGAGGCAGCACTGTGAGGGGCTGACAGCAGGGTTGGCAATGGTGGCCAGAGCAGAAAGCAGTGGGATGTTGCAGCAGGGACAAATGCCCCTGACAGTGGCTTTCCTGAGGACCCCTGATCACCAATGCAGACACCTCAGCCAGGTTCAGACATTCCAGCCTAAACACCCCTGGCAGCTTCAGCCTGCTCTAACCAAAGGGAAGGTCCCACTTTGAAACGTGGGGAGATTTCAGCCCAAACCCTCGGCAGTCAGAACCTCTCCAACCCATGCAGCCTGAGGGAAGCCGACAAGGAGCTGCGCACCTACAAGATACCAGCCGGGCCATACTCAAGTCACCTTTTGTTCGTGGGGAAGCAGTGAGAACAAGACTAGGGGCTTCCCTTCTTTGAAGCTCTCCATCACTGAGACCGGGACATTGCAGACATGAAGTGTAACGTACCAACCAACCTGCCAAGAGAGGATTGGTTGTGAATATTTCTCTCAATAGAAAAGTGCCAGAAGTAACATACACCTGGATTACAGAGGGAATCCAGGAGAACAGTATCATCTGAACTCATGGCTTCATGCTGAAGAAGAAGCTGAAGAACCAGCTGGCTGAAAAGATCCACCCAGCCACCTCTCCCTGATGAGTCTTTCCTACTAGGAGCAAGGGAACACAGTAGGGGAAAGGATCAACAAGAGAAAAGTGAGCTACCGAGGCTCCTTCAGTCTCCTCTTTCTCTATTTGCCGGAAGAGGTGCTTTCTGGTTCGGGAGAAATCCTGGAACTGGAAAATCCTGGCATAATCCCTTGGGAGATTCTCTTTGGGGTCCCATGGAGAAGTCCGGAAGCTCTTCAGCCCTCTGTACTTCTGGAACCTAAAGGACAGATAACAGAAAAGACAAACTACTTCACCAATCAAGGTGTTTGGCCAGCACCTTCAGTGGTCTGCAGTGACTCACACCTTCAGAGAGGGCAAAGGGAACAAAGCAACTGTTAGCTCTCAGAAAAGATCTTGGTGCAGAGAGAACTAGAAACAGCAGCCAAGTTCCCAAACAACCTGCCCTTGCATCAGGGCTCTGCCATCCTCCTCCCTCTCCCAGGTCAGGACCCAGCTCTCCCTGCCGCAGGCAGCTGCCCAGGCCCACCCACTGCCCTCCAACTAGTGCCTCCCCTGGAAGCCTCAGAGCCTAAGGATGTGTCTTCAGAAGAGTCCTTCAGCCAGGTTCAGACACCACAGCTAAGACATCACAGGCTTCCTGCCCTATCTCACCAAACTAGACAGAAGGGCGCCTTCAGCTCCTCTCCCAGCAAAGGATCCTGTTTCTTACCGGACTCTGGCAGGTACGTCACGTGGCGTGTCCACCTCATCCGGAAACATTTCATCCATTCTCTCCTGTTTGTATCTCTCCAACATCTGTTCATCTTCCTCCACCTTCTCATCGTACTGGTCATCCCGCAAGCACTCGGAAATGGTCATGGTCTCACATTCCTCCTCTGCAGGTTCCTCTTCCTCCTCGCTGCTTCCCCCCTCCTGACACAGAGGACAGCACAGAGCCTGTGAGCACACGCGCTCTGTTGATGTCCGTGCAGCACTGCAAACCCTGCGTGTACTTGCACTGCGTGAATCGTGACACAGGCTATACCACAGCTCCTCGTTTTGGTATCTAATAGGCCAAAGAAGCAACACGATACACACGAGAGATTTAACAATGGAAATCCAGGTAAGTCCGGCTCGGTGTTGTTGCCTTTGCATGGAGCAAGCAGGAAGGACAGGATTGCCCTAGGATATGCAATAATGCCATGGGGATCACCTGCAATATGAGCTCTTGGAAGTACCTGGGAAACTGCCTCTTCCATCATATCATCATCATCAATGTCATTATCTTCATCATCGTCGTCATCATCTTCCTGACTGCCCTCCTCTTCATCATCTACAATCCAGGCAGCCTGGTACTTGGATGTGCCTTTGGGGACCTTCACCACCTTCCTGTTTGCCTTCAGAGAAGCTGTAGAATTTCCCATCAATCGTTAATATAGGAACAATTTTCCTCTCCCTCAGCAACATTTATACTAGGACAGCCGTGATCAGCTCTAGACCAGAGCTGGTTTTCCAGCACAGAATTTGTCAGGGCCCAGAAAAGGCAGCTGAACTGTAACCCTGTTAACTGCCAGGCAAACCACGCAGCCTGCTAGTCAGCTGATGGGACTAGAGTGGAAATCCCGGGCTCCAAACTAGCACGTTTCTTCACAGCCATGCAGTGACCGAGGGTTTCTAACAACCCTCTTAACAGGGACAAGGAAAAGGTACAGACGTATTGCTGCTACTCACCCTCTGCCTCTTGCAGTTCTTCTTCAGTAGGCCACGTCTGCTCCCCTTCCATAGGATCAGGAACCACTTCTGACTGCAAAGGCTCCTGCTTGTTTGGATCTGCCTTCATCAGGACCTTAATATCTTCCTCCATCTCACTGATACCATTTACAGAGTCATCCTTAAGGGCAAGAACAGAGTTCCCAGCTGTGAATACACCTAACTCAAGCAGGCAGACTGAAGTGAAACTTCCTTCAGTATCACGTTCATTATGCTGTAACATAATGTTCATTACATGCCACACGCAAGGAATCTCAGCTCAGTGGCAGAACACAGCCCTACTAGCTCTCTTGATAAAATTCCCTTTACCCGCCCTTGACCACATACACCAGTTGTATTTTCCTGATCAAAGTTTAGAAACATCGTCTTCTAACAGGACTGACAAAGCCCTGCCCTCCCACACACCTGTATCTCCATGTCCTGGCTCCTCTTCTGTCCTTTAACCACTCGGGGGTTCAAAGAAAGGGGGTCTGGGGGCGCATCCACCTGGCTCATCTGGAAGTCTCCATGCCCCACAATATGCACCAGGCTGTTCACGTGCAGGGTCTGTCCCCGGACAAAGCCAGACACCTTCAAGGTCCCAACCAGGTCGCTCTCCTGACTAGGTACGAACTCAGCAGCATAGGCAAGGAGGTGAGCCCGTCTGTCCCGAAAAGCAAGATGCCGCTGCTTCTGGGTGGCGAGGTGCCTCAGCAGCAGCGAGGACTCCTGCTCCGTGTTTAGGGGGAAGAGCTTGGCCTCTGGAAAACGATTCTCAATGGCTTTGGCCAGTTTCTTCCTGGCATCTATCCGCTTCTTAGGTGGCAAGTCAGTGCCCCCTGGGACAGAAAGAGCTACCAAGCAGCACACGGAACAGAGTTCAGGATCAGATAGTAAATCATACACCTTTTACCAAGCACTAACACAAACTCAGGTATCAGCAACCCAAATAACCAAACAATAGATTTACACCAAGTTACAAAGGCAGTTTCACCCACTCAAAAGAACAATCGGGACACAAAAACCTGTCTTCAGAAGTGAGATTTTGAGATTAAATGAGACCATGGAGATAAGGACCCAGGAATCAAACTTAGCAGGAAAGCATCTGAACCTCTTTGCTCTGCTCACATGAATAACTATTACAACACTAACCACCACCACCACCACGCACCCAGAAGTCTAAGCCTAGAATACCCCTTTTATCTCCAGCACTACCCTATCAGGGTAGTAGCACAGCAAGGGAGCATGTCAATGGCCTTCACCCAACTGATCAATGCTCAGAAACAGAGCGGTCAAAGACCCGTGATCACCTATTAACATAGTTTTTGATCACTGCAACTGCAAATCTCCATCAAGCGCCCCCTCAACCTATACCCCACTGTAAGCCCTTAACGTTTCACACTCACTCACCATAACTGGGGAGCCCCTGTGCGAAGAGGCAGGAGAGGCAGTGCTCCCCTGCGCTATCCCAGCCATCGGCAGGATCCAGGATGAACAGGAGGGAGTCAGCGACCTTTGCTAGGTCTAAAACAGCATGAAGGTCCCCTGCAAACAAAACACCTCCATTATTGAGGCTGCCAGAAGTACGGAGCCAAGAACCACACCAGCAACGGCACCTCCTCACCTGCCTGTGCTGTCACAAAGTGCCAGCGCTGCTTGAGTCGGGGACAGAGGAGCGCAAAGCCGCCGGCTTTCCCCTCATCCATGCGGACAACAGCAGAGTCCTGGCTCTGCAGCAAGCGGAGGGTGTCGTGCACTGCAGCGCTGCTGTGCAGCGGCACCAGCACCACGAGGTGCGGGGGCCCATCTCTGCTGCCCAAGCTCCGCTTCTCTGCCAGCACCTGCGGGCACAAGTGCAGAGCATGAACCCCGGATGCAATTCCTATCCCACCCTTCCAACCAAAACCAGATCCCTCCGCAGCTCAACCCAACCCACTCAGTCCAGTAACATTCCACTTGCCTCAAACCAAACGGACCGAGACACTCATTCCTCTCCCTGGCCCTGCTCCTGGTCCCCCCGCAAAGACCCACATTAGCCCGTCCCCACAGACACGCACCCCCATCTAGACCCCTACCGGCCCCATTCTGGCTCCCCAACGCCCCTTCGCAAACACCCGAACCGACCCCGTTTCCCGTTCCCTCCCGCAACCGGCCCAGTTCCCCCAAGGCTCTCACCGCCTCCTTGCGCTGTCGGCGGAGCTGCAGCGCCTGGTGCCGCCGGTCCACCCTGCTGAGGTCGCGGAGCCGCCGGCGGGGCTGGGCCTTGACGGCGACGCGGCCTGTGGGGAAGAGCGCGGTCAGACGGGCCGCGGCGTGCAGGGCCGGCGGGGAGACCGGCCGGGCCGGCTCCGCCTCGCCTCACCTCACCTCACCTCCAGCACGGCGCTGAGCCGACCCGCTGTGCTTCCCGCCCTTGTGCGCCTTGTTCTGCTGCTTCAGCGGGCCGGGCCGGTGCGCGCCCGCCGCCACCATGCTGCCTCCTCGCTGCCTTCCTCAGCGCTTCCGGCGCGTCACTTCCGGCGCCGCGGCGGACGCCGGGAGCGCGCGGCTGCGCACAGACTAAGATGGCGGCGCGAGGGCCGGGGATGGCGGAGCTTGGGGCCGGGGCAGCGCCGCGGCCCTGTCCGCAGAGAGGAAGGAGCGGCCCGGGCCGGCCCCGCCGAGAGGGCCGGGGAGAAGCGCTGCGGGGCCGGGGCGAGCCCCAGGGCCGGTGCAGCGAGGGAGGCTGGTGCCCGTCAGCGCCGCGGCGGTGGCGGGCGGGCAATGAGAGGCAGGAGAGAGAGGCGTTCCTTCAGCGCTTTATTCATTAGTTCTTTGTACAGGTATTTACACAAGAGAGGGGAACAGCCCGCCTGCGGAGAGAAGGCTCACCGGCGCCCTGGGAACAGGCCTGTGGGAAGGAGCAGTTGAGGAAAGGCCCTTCCCGGGCCCCGGGGGGGGGGGGGGGTGGGGTCCCCCCTCCGCACAGACCGATGGAGCGGAAACATTCCTGCTTTCCTCGTAGTCCCGGGCCCGGTCACCTCGGTCTTGCCAATCACTGTCCAGCCCAGAATGTCCATTGGGGGCTCAGCCGGACTCTGCCCGGTGGCACCAAACACCCCACGGGCACCTCGCAGCTGCCTGGTGCTGGCAGAGCCCCCGCACCCAGGACCATGCCGTCACTCAGGAATGTCACTCTCTCTGCTCGTTATTGGAAGCATTAGGTCCACAGCACCCCAGAAATCACAGGCAGGGTTAAACATTTACAGTGGTGGTGTAATTGCCAGTAAAGTTGAAGTCAGTGACCCAAGGGAGAGGCGGGGGCAGCTGCTACTCACATCCCTAGACGGAAAAAGCAGGTTCCTACAGGACCCTACTTCCTCTGAACTGGAGGTGCCATCCCCCTTTTTCCTCCTGAGAAGAAAGTGGCATGACAGCAGCTACGTGGGGTTCTCCGCTGTGGGCTGCTCTTTACAGATCCTTTTCTACCCCTAAAAGCAGGCTGGCTGGCTAAACCTTTCACACTCTAAAAGCAGGGTAGATCACACGTCCTACCTGACAGGAAGGAAGACAAAATTAAGAGACCAGTGACTGTTTCAGCAGCAGTAGTTAAGTGTCTCTGCACCGGTATCTGCTGGCTGCAGGACAGCAAGCGAGTCTCCATTTCTGAAGGCTGTTCATCCATCAGCCAAGATGGCCCACAGCACTGCCACAGCACTGCATTGCAGAGCCAAACACGAAGAGGCGGCTCTGAGAGGACTTGGGAGAAGAGGAGATAACTAGGATACTTCTAAAGCAAGAAAAACAACAGTCCTGGGAGTTAGTTATACCTTGTCATTTAAGCAAGATCAGGGAAAGGAGCGAGGTTTGAACCTTTCTGCCTAGGGTTGCTATCACAAAGCCAACCACCTCTGCTCCCAGGAGTCACCTGAAGTCTGGAAGCCCAGAGACAGCCAGCAGGGTCCCAGCACGGGGGCCTATGTCTCACCAGATCCCTGCAATCCTCAGGGCTGCCGAGAGCTCTTCTGGCTTGTAAAAACAGCTAACGCCTGATTTGCGCTATGGACCTGGCCCTTCACACGTAAAAGTAAAAAAATCCCACAAATCCCTGTTGTAAGCTTGCGGCCATTTCACTGACCTGCGTGGTTCTGCAGGGCCCTCTGCGCAGACTACCAGAAAAAAATAAATAAAAATCACAACCCGTTGAGCCAAGCAAGCAAGAGCAGAAAGCCAAGCACTACCTCACCGTGGCTGACAGCACTGCAAGTTAAAACAAGCCTTTCCTGCCAAAGTAGAAACTTCCAAGGAAAAACGGTTAAAGCCGCAGCGTGAGTGGGGAAGTATCCTCCAGCAGCTGGGACACACGTCCCCGCAGCGAGGGCAAACCCCTTCAGCTGTCCTGCACCATCACAACACACAGCCCGGTGCTTTACGCACACAGGACAGCGCTGCAGCCTGCTCAGCACCACCTGCCAACCCACCTTCCCCGCTCCGCACTCCCTCCTCCGCGAAAATGGACTTGGCATCGCTCCAGCGCACAGCCCAGACAAGCTGCGCAACAAGGAATGGAGCTCACAGGCTGCTCTGCCACATGCTGGCTCAATCCCAGAAAGCAGCTGCGTTGCAGGAAGGCTGAGCTGCTGTTCCTGCTCCCTAAAACAGCCTCACCGCTGTCTTCTGAAGCGGCGAGAAGTCTGGGCTGACTCTGCTCTGCACACGGGAGCAACAAGCTGGGGCAGGCTGGATGCAAAGCCTAGGCCTTGGGTTATAAAGGAAGACTGGTTGCAACTGGAAGGGCCAGTTTATTAGAGAAACCTCACATTGCAGAGAATTCACAACACATTGGAAAGGGTCCGGGTCTGCTGAGGGGGCCAGTCTTCTGCGGCACAACAGATCTCCGTCCCCCAGCTCCAACCCCAGCAGGTGCCACAAAGGGGAGGGTTAACGGTAACACAGCTTATGTTTACAAGCAGCCTGAGAGAGCCAGTAGTAAAGTTCAAAAAAGCCTCCCCGTTAGACAACAGTTAAAACAAAAATAGTTTAAAATGTTTAAAAGCTCCGTGTTCTTGGCTGAAGTATAATGGGGAGGCAAAGGTCTACAACACACACAGGTCTCTGTGGGTCTCGGCACTCGGTCTGCTCTACCAGTGAAGGCCGGAGGGGGGGGTCTTCTCATCTTTGTTGCTTTCCAGAGAAAAGGGTGGGATTCGGACATCAAAGTGGGAGCCATCAGGCCTCTCAAATCGAAAAGTACCCCTGCAAAATAACGGCAGAGACGACGCTGAGGCCAGGGACAAACACAGCTAGGAATCATCAGCAAAACGGCAAGATATGAGCTCTTCCATATCCTGCATGGGGATGCTGGGACTGCATTCACAAAGCCGATCCAGCAGCAGCACATCGGTTCAGCAGCAAGGCCATCTGCTTGCCAAGATGACTCATTTATTGGAAGACTCCTCGGCAGTTTACATCACATCTCTAATATACATTTCCTGAATAAAGATGTCATGATTGGAGCCTCCAGGAGGTAAGCACACTCCACACATCTGCGGCAGTGTTTACCTAACTCCCACCCCACAGGAGACACAACCATCTGAGCTATTTTTACAAACTGATTACACGTAAAGTCAGATTTGTATTTCTTGGCAGAAGCTCCGCTGGGTAAGAAGCCTGCAACAATATGAAATCCCATAACAGATGTAATTTGGAATAGCTTCTGCTTTGCATTTCAGGGCATTTCAGAACTGAATCTGCCTGTCCTTGTACAAAGAATTTGTTTATTGCCCTGAACTGCAGATGACTGTACTGCAGAACATGACACGGGCAAGAGGATCATGGAGATAAACTAACAGGTTCTCCTGAAGGAGAAGACACTATCAAACACCAGGAGTCAAACTGAGCAGCTTCTGAGCTGCAGAACCTTTGTCTCCTTTTCTTCAAGATGCACACAAAGAGCAAAAAGCTACTAAACAACCTGGTTTTACTCCCCAGGGCATGCATTCAGGCAATTCAAAATGCTTAACATGGTAAACAAGGGTGTATCCTATAGGCAAAGAGCCGCTCTCTTGCTTTTCCCAACTCAAAGGCAGTTCCAAGGCAGCCTAACTCTGAAACAGATTTACTTGAAAAAATGCAAGCCAGAGACGTGCTGTACAGAAGGCAAGAGGTGGCTGTACATTTCTCGTCCACAGAGAGATGACACTACATGCGCTAACCCAGCTGAAATGCTAACGGAGGGAAACTGCTTTAACCCTGCAGCACAGGAAAAGAACAACTCAGCTGAGCACCCTCCTACCTGCACTTCCAGAAGAGGAAACTTGAAACACCACTTAGACTGAAGGCCTTGTCTGGCCTAAACTGGGAATTACCCCACGCGCCGATTCCTTGCAGACACAGAACTGCACAGCTTCACTCAGGGACAGAAGCAAAGCCCAGTCCTCCCCCAAAGAGAGAGGATACTGGTCTACACATCCCCGCTGCCTAGGGAAACACCAGCATAAAGCCTCGCCTCTTACACCAAGCACTGAAAGGGACAGAAACTGAGTACCGCAGAAGATGACGGAGAAGTGCTTTCTGTCTTTCCAAATCCAGACTAGCACAGACCAAAGGAAGATAAATGAGCCTGCAACCTCTCTTGGTGCACAGAATCAACACATCTTCTTATCACTAACTGGGATACTGCTATAGAGAAGCTTATAAAAATTTTAACCATCAAATATGTCTGGTCCAGTCCACTTCCACCCACCTTTCAGCCATAACTCCAGACTGCAAACTGCGTCCCAGCTCAGCACTGTGGGGGTCTTATACCTAAACCACTACTGCAGTAATAACTGCTTCTTACCACATGTGACCACTGGATGCCTGCAGGGAGACATGACTGCTGTACTGAAACGCCGGCTGTTCTTTGGATAGAACTGGCTCCTGAGAAGACAAGAAGAGACCACTCTGCATCAGCAACAGCTCTTAACCTTTCTCCATAGACAGGCATCAACAGAAAATTTACATAGCAAGAAGAAAAACCCCCACCTGAATATCGCTACCAATTACACAGCAAACAACTCACCCAGTGAGTAGTGCTAGAATCAAGTATATTCTAGTTTTCCCATTACCGGTCATTTAGGATCATGCTCTAACACTCAATGTGAAGTTTCAACTCATGCATACTAACAACAGATTAAAAGCTCATGTGATTTTTTTCATTGTCAGCTTCCTATTTCTATTGCCCACTAAGCAATTTACTAGCAAATCAACCCAAGCAAGAGGACTCCAGCAAAGGACTGCGCTTCCCAAGAGAAGCTGCACAATACCTACCCTTCCTACAACGCCGCGGCCCCTGACCGTTTCCAAGGTGCCAGACAAGCTAAATATCCTCCAGTGCCGTTCTCGGAGTTGTACCACTTCGCTGTCAAGGTTCTCCAAGCGAATGCAGTAGCGCCACTGGACAGAAGAAAGACTGTTATCAAGAACCAGAATCAGCTGCAAACAGTTGATAACCCATAGCCGATACTGGGAAACAGTCGCCAGGCAAGGGCTACTCTCCCTCAGAGCTTATCACACAGCATTGATGTCACAGCAAATAAACTCCTTCCCTTTAGCTGCTTCATGAAACAAAAGACACTTACCCAGTAGACATGGGAATTCTGGGCTTCCTGTCAAGAGAAACAAAAGACTTTAGCAGCTGCCCTTCAACGCTCAGCGCCAAAACCTCTTCAGCTGTCAGCACAGCACAAGCACCAGGGCTCTCACTCCGTGCCAGATCGACGCAGACAACTCACATGGGCACAGACAGCTGCTCTCCGAAGCAGTCCATCAGTTACCGCCTGGCACTGGCTCTAGACATGTAATCATGAGGTGGGAGATTTGCAAGGATCTCGTGACTACGGAGGCTTGATCTCCATGTTAATTACGCACTTTCTACAGATCTAGAAACACCCGTTTCCTTGCCTTCAGGCACCTGTTTTTCTGACAAGGTTAGGACAAACATCAGTTGGGCTCCAGAGAAGCTGCAAATCCACACCAAAACATCCACCTGCCACGGCACAGGCTCCCTGGCAGCTGTGCTCGTCTGGACACAGAAATCCAACTGCTGCAGTAATTCCCAACCCTCCCACTCACAAGTCTATTGGAGCCTCATTATTTTGGATGGTCCACATGAAGTCCTTACCCTATAAAGAGCACATGGTTATCAGCTAAATCCAGAAGGCTTTAGCCAAACCCTCTAACCCACATTAGAGCCAGGAAACAGGTGTAGATGCCCAGGGCACCTCAGCAGTGGGCAGGATGTCTGTCATTACAGGGCAGATGGCCTTGGTGACACCTTACGCACACACCCATCTGTGACTGAGGCCAGAAAGGACCAATTCACAAGCCTTCCTAAATATCTTGCTAACTCTTCTGCAGAACAGGACAGGGTTACATCCCATCCTACAAATAACAACCAAAAGCCAAGCTGCAGGAGCTATTCTCCAAAAAAACGTATGACAAAACAGTTTCACGTTCACCTCTCTGCTGAACATAGCGACAATGAAACTGTGATTAAAAAGTCCTTTCTCCAGTAAGCAGGAGGTACCTTCAGTCAGTAAACTGGTCTTAGAAAAAACACGCTGGTTAGAGATCACACAACTAACACACCAACACGCAACACAGACCTACCCTCATGCCCATATAGAAAGGGATGACTGTGACGCGGATGTTCTCTGTGGTCTCTCGGTGCACATCGGACAGCTCTAGCCAGGGGTGGTTCTTCTCCTGCCATGCACACAGCGTATCCCTTGCTACAAAAGGTGGAACTTTGGGGAGGGAAAGATGAGAGTTTATAAGGAGAGGCAGCTCCTAACTGAGTGCTTTCCCGTCAAAGCAACTCCTTTCACATAGTTGCAAAACTTATTTAAAGAAAGCTTTACTGTAACAAACCCCAAACCAGACCAAGATCTTTACACCGCATCAAAGATGATGGGTTGTGGGTACTTGCCACAGAGCACCTCAGGAGTCTGGCTCTGAAGATTTCCCTCTGAAGCCAGAAATTACCTTTCGTTTGGTCGTACATGAGGAACCTCTCAAAGAGCTCATGCTGGATGGGCACTTGATCAGTGGAGCTGTAGGGAAGGATATCTTCATGGCTTACGTAATCTAAACCTGAAAAAGAAACCCCCAGAGCCACTGAACTTCCCCATCAAAGAGCAGCTCAGAAGTCTTCCGGCAGAGAAATGGATTACACTACTAAGATGTTAAGAAAAGGACTTTTGCTGCAGAAGCCAAAGCTAATACCATGATTGCAAGCAAGAATGGAGGAAACAGGCCAGTAATAACCCTTAGCAGCATTCTCCTGTGAGATTTCTCCATGGAGTGATTTCTCTGATAAATACACACTGCCTGGGAAGTGACCGCACTGCCACAAAAGGACTTTGGGCAAGAAATACACAGGACATGAAGAGATGTAGCCGTCCCTCTAATGAAGTACAACAGCCCACACGCAACAGGGTATGCGTATGGGATCTATGTTTCAAGAGCTCAAAGTAGGCATGGCCATGTCTCGTCACAGCCTGCCCAACTTCCATCTATCCAAAGGGGCTTCATGTACTTTAGTCATTCCGTTGTTTCTAGCAGGGCACTAAACCACAGGCAGATCCACTATGGGAACGTCCGGTAGGTACTGCTGCTTCACTGGCAGAAGTTGACTGTTGACGACTCTTCTGACCTCATCTCATGACAGTCCACATCTCCACAGAGGTTGCAGGTGCATCTTACTCACCTGGTATGGCATAGAGGGCTCTGCTGTCATCGTGATTTGCCAGGAACGTCACTGCTTCTGTCTGTGATCTCTGGGACTGAGAAAGAGGGAGGTTTATGTTTTTCTGTGTGGATTGTTGTGGGCCAGTTTCCAGCCACATTTCAGCTTACTATTGTGGTTTGGTTTCTAAGGCGTGTAACGTTTATTTTATTTAACAAATTCACCTGAACACATCTCTCCTTTTAACTCTTCTAGACTAATTCTCCCCTCAAACAACTGAAGAACATTTTCAGTGCTGCCACCCCCATTCATAATGACCTGTGTGCAACAGAGCAGGAATGCCAACAGGATGAGGAAGAGAGGCTGGAAAGAGTAAACAGGACCCAGAAAACAGTCATATGATATCCCAGGTTATCTTTCTCAGGGAAAATATGCCTTGAAGAACAAATTTATCCTAAAATTCTAAACCACCGAGTTAGCCATCAAAGCTATTTTCTTTCAGTGCCTGCCCATCTAAAGGATGGATTATATATAGGAGAAAACATTTGAGCTTCAATACCAAGATTATTGGTTACTTACTATATGTGGACAATCCCGGGCATCTATTAGCACCTGATAGTAAGTATGCGTCTTGCCCTTAACCTCTTTGGAACCATGGCCTGCCGCGTTCTCACTTCTAAGAAGAAAAGCAGAGCACTGAGCTCAAGCACAGGATGACAGCAAACTGTTGTTATCAGGACCAAGCACAAGCCTAAACAATTATTATTTTTAAAAAAATAAAAAAATTAACAGTCTGTAATGATTCAAGTCCATCCAAATTAAACTCATGTCAGCCACCCACACAAGGACAGATGAGCCAAGATGACAGTCAGCTATGTTTGTCACAGGCACAACAGCTCTGTTTGCAGAAGTTCTTCCGGTTCAGTCCAGTCTTCTGTTTGGGGTGGGTATTTCTACCCCAAACCCCCTGATTCTTTTTCTGCTTACTCCTTGTTCCTTCCCGACTCCCCACGCACAACTGCCCGGCACACCTCCAGCACAGGCCAGGGGGCAAATGGATGGAAGATGGGAGAGAAACAAACAGTGACTCGGTCCACAAGAAGGATGAACTTGGCCTACTGGTTTGAAACTGGAGAGGCAGCTGACAAATCCACCTCCCTGGCAATCTACAGAAGAAGCAGCAGCACCCTGCAATTTTAACACAGGAGCCTAGACCTAGCTCAAAAAGCAACACAAGGGAGGTTTTTATAACAAAGAATGCTGGAAGTATGGTTTATTGGGGTATTTTTGGTGGTTCCCCCCCTCCTTTCCTTCACATGCGCACACTCTCATCCTTCATACTTCCATCCCATCTCTAATTAACACAAAAATAACACTCCTGCAATGTCTCCTCTTTAAGCACCGCTCTTCTAGTTTACATTCACGCAAAACAGACCCCTATCATTGTCCTCCTTAAAAAGACTTGTCTACCCCAACCAGAAACACACTACAAAATGTAAATGTAACAGTACAACGTACAAATCAGAACAAATCCTTACTTTTCTGTGACAGAAGCCACATCTCGATCATAAAGCCTGGCTTGCCAAGGAAACAGAACTATTCCTCGATAGCCAAACACACTATGAAGAAACAGCTGAAAGGAACAAATAATTGCATTTGAATACACAGCAAGCTTTAATCAACTTCAATGCAGCAGAAAACATGAAGCCAAAAGCCCTCTTCTGATAGTATTTTAAAAAGAAAAATCTGCTAACTGAGGTAAAACTAGAAACATTTACAAATACCATGAATGCGCAGGATGGGAATACAGGAGAAACACCAGTGCGCACCCAGAGCAGAAACAAAGAGGAAACACGAACAGTGTGGGATGAGAGAAGAAATTCATGTCATCCCATAAATGTGAATGACTAAACCAGTAATAAAGCAATAGAATAGCAAAAGTGTAGAAAGGAGGCCAGCATGGGAGAGACCACTCAGGAACATAGAAACAGACCTGTGAATCAAAAGCACAGAAATTAGAAGTTTAACTATTATTTCTCAAGTTCACCGATTGTCTCTTTTGCTCCTAGAGGGAGAAAACCCTTAAATAATACCAGCGGAGTAAATGCCATTGTAGGAACAGTTGTGTCGTGCTGCAGATTCTTATCAGCTCACTACTGTCAGATGACTGACAAACTGCAGACACAGCAGACACAACAAGCACTGAACTGTGAAACTTCTGGCCTTCTGCTACAACGCAGCGGCCTCCTTACGGGTAAACCACTCGGCTACCCAATCTCCACGGAACAAGCCTGCGGGATCAGCTCTGCTCTCCAGAACCACTTACCTGTCCCGTCTCGTATTTGCCATGCTGCTTTGGTGCCTCAAACACCCCCACGGTCTCCAGCACTTTGCCCTCTGGACGGTTTCTAGGAGCAGAGAGGTAGTTTGGTGGGTGTGCAGGGGCTGAACCAGCCCCCGGGCCAGGGGTCACACAGGACTTGAGCCCCAGGAGCAGGCCAGACACAGCCCCCAGCCTCGTTCCTCCCTTCCCCAACTGCCCTGAACACCCCCACCTTGTCCAGTTGTCCCTTTAGCCCGCTCTCCCCCTGTCCCTTATCCCTGCCCCAGCCACCTCGACAGCCCCCAACTCCTCCGCAGTCTTCCCTCCATGACCCAACAGGCCCCCAACCCCTACAACCACCCTAAACACCACTTAGAGCTCCCACCCCTTTCCTAAACACCCCCTAGAGCCCCCGCCTCACCCACAAACACCCCCTAGAGCCCCCC